>JAQMYF010000008.1:15252388-15263780 GCA_030014195.1 Neosilurus mollespiculum
TTCATAATTTCACACAAAAGTTAAAAGAAAATCTAGTGGTGGAAGAAAAGTCAGTTGACTGAACTGGGGATGGTCTCTTCGAGAATAACTCCACCCTGAGTGTGGAACAGGAGGACTCAATATGCTATGGCCTTCAGTTATTAGATGACATCCCAGTTGAGCACATATGACAGATTTGTTTTGTTTAACTGCACCTTAAAAGAATTAACAAGCAAAATTTTTAAAGAATGCTATTTAGAAGCCGCAATTCCAGGTGAATAATCACATGTGTATTCATTACTGCCCTCTGCAAGTAATTCAAATCCACCATTTTATTTTTACCCAACTTCTCAAGCTGATCCAGTTGAGCACTTGTAAATCCAATTTATCACACTTTAAAGGATCGTCAAGTTCAAATGCAACCAGAAAATCATTCTGAAGTGATTAATTGAGAGCATACCACAAGGAACATAGAGAACACTTCTAATGAACAGTAACAGCAAACCAAAAATTATGGAAACCAAATGAAACACAATTCATTCTCTAAAAAGCAAACACAAACAAGCACGATGTAAAAAGCTGTATAACAGATACAGAGACATTTTGTTAGAGGAGTCACACAGGATATCTCCCTGTGTGAAAAGAGCTTTCCTATATAGTTAGGTCAAGCACAGAATCTGCTGAGGAAAAGCCTCTGGAGGAAGAGGAGAAATGCAATTACGTAACACATCCTGGGAAAAGCATCTGGAATGTGGATCTGTGTCTTTTAAAGATGCATGAGATTGTACGTATTTAGTCGTGACTTAATGGGAAATGACTTGACAACTGAAAGTGCATTAAAGGTAAACTGTGGGATTAAGTCCACCTGCCTTAGTATTGTCATTATTATTCAATTTTTTTTTATTCAATTACTCATAGAGTCAAAACTAATGACCCATGAATATTGCCATGCGGGTCTTTCATGATGCAACATGGAAGGACTAAATAAAGACTACTCACATTTCTTTACACAGGCTTCCGATGCGCTGGTTCTCAGAACTGAGCTGCTCCTTGCACACACTGAGCTCTCCTTGAAATTTGGAGTTTTGCTGCTTCAGAGTTTCAAGCTGTGAGACAGAAGATTTAAAAAAAAAAAGCCATAAGAGATGGCGAAACCCCTCAGCCACCCAGCAGTTCTTGAGAAATAGCCTGGACAAAATTTTTATGTGGACACAGGCAATACCCCAGCAGCCTTATGGCTGAGGGGTAAGAACAGCTTGATTATATGCATTGCACATACCTCTAATAAAATATTATATTGCACATGTATTTACACCAATCAGCCGACAACTGACTGGTCCACATCCAGCTATATCCATATACAGCAAGCTGTAATACAAGAAAGCTGTGTGTTCTGTTCCCATTCGATCATAGCCAGCATTAATACTTTTAACAGTTTGTGTCACAGTAACTCTTCTGTCAGATCAGACAAGACATACTAGCCTCGACTGTGAAAGTAAAAGTACACATACTTTTGCCACTCGCAGATATGTACGACTCAATCATTTTCCTCAATAAATACATAAATAAGTGTAACACTCTTGTCTCATTTGTTTAAATGGCGGGACGGTGGCATAGTGATTAGCATGTGCGCCTCACAGCAAAGAAGGTCTTGGGTTGTAGTCCCGGGCTCAGCAAGCGTGTTTCTGTGTAAAGTTTGCATGGTCTCCCTGTGCTTGCATGGGTTTCCTCTGGGTACTCCAGTTTCCTCTCACAATCCAAAGATATGCACATTAGGCTAAGTGGATGTTCCAAATTGTTCCTAGGGGTAAGTGTGAGTGTGAATGGTTGTGTGTATGTTGGCCCTGTGATGGACTGGCATACCAATCCTTCGCCCAGAGTCGGCTGAGATAGGCTCCAGCCTTTTTGTGACCCTAGTAGGATTAAGTAGTTTGGCAAAAGAAATAATTAAAATGTTTAATTGGGATACACACACATACTAAATGAATGAATGAATGAATGTATGTATTTATTTATTTATTTATTTATTATTCGGCCACTGACCAACTTTTAAAAGTGTTAATGAGGCTGAAAGCTGGATAATTACCTTAATGGTGTTTTAATCAATTATTTGCTGCAAAAGATCAATCAAAAACAGCACGGTGGTGTGGAGGTTAGCACATCCAGCTCACAGCAAGAAGCTCCTGGGGTTGAGTCCCAAGCTCAGATGTTTGTATGTGGAGTTTACATGTTCTCCCCATGCTTGCATGGGTTTCCTCTGGGCACTCAGGTTTCATCCCACAGTTCAAGGACATGCACATTAGGCAAACTGACCGTTCCAAATAGCCTCTAGGCATGAGTGTAAGTGTGAATGGTGCCCAGTGTCGGCTGAGATAGGATGAGTGAGATGATTAATTTTGGGTAATGATTAATAATTAAAAATAATTACAAATAATTTTAGACAACCAAAAAAGATCAATAAATCCTTGTAATTTGTTCCAAAAACAAGTTGCTAAGGGCTAATGTATAAGTGTTTCTATATAAATTAAACTAAAATCAGCTACACCAGTACTAAAAGTGACTCATAAGATTCATATTATTAATCAAGCCTTTTTATCAGTCCCCAATTATAGACCCAGAAGGCATGGTGCCGGTCAGCCTCAACTACACATTATTTTTACACAATACAAATTCAACATGGAGAAGAATGTCTAAAAATATTTCTACAATTCATAGTGCATATCAAACACACATCCATGTATATCATATCATATACTAACAGATTCAGAGGTGTTTATTCAGAGCCGAAACACAACATGCCTATACGCACTGAGTAGAACGTTAAACACTTTACTCTACACTGAGAATAAGAGTGCAGTACCTGGAAATGAGAAGTAAACATGCTTCCTGAGTAGCTCTGCTGCAAAGCTGCTACATCCATGTCTGTATCCCCTGAAACGGCTGTATGCAGACAAGCCAGCAGGATCAATAATGCATTGCCAGCAACCCCCTGCCGAGTGACCGTGAAAGATCATCCGAGAGCTGTTCACACAGCAGGCATGCGTTCTCGAGCACTCACATTCACACCCTCTCCAACATCTTTCGCAGGACAGCTTCAATACGTAAGCACTGCCAAGCTCCTCCCTCTCCTTCTCCCTCTCTCTTTGTGTTTTTCTCTCTTTCCCAGCACTACCCCCCCTCACCTCACCCCCCCCTTTCCATCCCACTCTCTCCACCAATCCTGTCCATTTATCCTTTCCCTCCTTTTACGACCATGTCTCTGGGCATCCTGCATCCAGCACCTGTTCTCTCTGCCTCCATGTTTTTCTCTGCTCTGCCAATCGTCTGACTGTGGACACTGATTCACAAAAGCTGTCCAATTACGCACGTTTAGCATCACAACACGTCCTCATCCTACAGCCTGCCTTGTCTAACAGAATGTTGTATATTTATAAGATTGGTTAATATGAGGTCTAAAACTGCCTGTTTATTTCTATTAAAGAAAATGACATAAAGGGGCGAATAATCAAAACTGAAGGCTTCCAAATACTGGTGTTCTGTCCAGCCAAGTGGAACAAGGCAGCCAACCCCAAGGCTCACAGTAACACTTTCATGATTACGTCATCACTGTAACATCCATCGTTAAGATTTATTTTGCATCTGTTAGACTGATAATAAAAGATGTCTAGCCACTGAAAGAGATATACAGATCTGAAAAATACGTTCAACACACTGTTTACATCCCAACACAATCAGTAGAACCCGAATTGCTATCCTCTCAGTGACCATTTCAGTGATTACATAAGCATGTTATGTCATGATGTCAATCTATAACATATTGTGCTTGTGCCAAATGACTTTGCTTACAGCATGTAATCATCATGCCAATGTTTCAACAAACTTAAGCAACATAACACTTATTATCATCCAGTGTTGGGTTCATTTCTCACTGACGTCTTGAACTGATGAGGGAAAAACTGAACCACTCCATAAAGTCTTCTCCAGGACATCCCAAAACTTTCAATAGGGTTAAGGTCAGGACTCTATGGTGCCAATACATATGTGAAAATGATTCCTTATGCTCCTTGAACCACTTGGGTCTCCTTTTTATATCCGTGCCATCAGAGAAGAAAAAGTCCATTGATGTGATAACCTGCTCATTCAGTACATTCAGGTAATAATCAGCTGACTTCATTTTATTTCCATATTAATGTTGCTGAGCCTCGACCTGACCAACTGGAGCAACAATGCCATGGCAATTACATGCTGTGATCAAGGCTAAATGAAATCCATGAAAATATTAGTGTGTGAGCCTTTTGTTTTGGCTGGGCGATGTAGTATTGGTAGCTATGTGAAAACAAAAGACATCAGTGCATACTGTGATCATGGAAGTGCCTTTTTGGGAAATGCTTTCCCCAAAATAACTCAGCCAACACAAATATTACTATAATATTTTAAAATGTATTTATTTTTTTTATGTCGAATTAGAATCTGCAATGCAACTCTAAAGACATTTTACAAAGTTGCAAGCTGGTATGATATTATTTTACACTTTAAAATCAGGGAATCAGGGGTGTGGAATAGAAACTCTTTAAAGTTCCACTCTCTGGAACTGATAGTTTAATCAGTGGATTTTGGAAAAAAGTCAAGCTTCCTTACCTCTTGTTGCAGATCTTGATTTCTTAGTTTCAGTTGTTCCAAAGCATCTGCAGCCTGGACACTCTGAGAAAAAGAAACATTGGTTTAATAAGAAACATTTATTTACAGTCGGCTTTCTGACGGAAAACAAGACACATACAACGTCATTAACAATTTCTTCATTGTCTTTATGATATTTTTTCTTTTTGTTCACCTTGTATTTAACTTTTTAAGGAAAAAAAAAATTACCTAATCCAAGGGTGTTACGTTTTACCCTCAGTTTGCTGGTTTGTTACCTGACATACATGAAAAGATTATGTGTGGATTTTCATCAAATTCCTACCAAAGGTGGGGCTTGGGACAAGAAAGACTAGATTAGATTTTGGAAATGATGTGGATCAAATTCTGAATCCCGGATTTTTAAAGGATTATTTAACAATGTGACTTTTCCCCCTTTCATTTATTTTCATTTTCTAAAACACTTAGGTTGAAGGGAGGCTGAAGCCTATCTCAGCCGTCGCTGACTGAAGGCGGGGTACACCCTGAACAACTCCCCAGTTCATCACAGGGCCAACACACACACACACACACACACACACACACACACACACACACACACACACAAAACCATTTACACCCATACTACACCTAGGAGCAATCTGAAGCAGCCAGTTAGCCTATTGTGCATGTCTTTGGACTGTGGGAGAAAACTGGAGTACCCGAAGAAAACAAAAAAACAAAAAAAAAAACTAACAAAAAAAAAAAAAAAAACAAACAAAAAAAAAACAAAAAAAAAAAACATACAAGCACAGGGAGAACATGCACACAGAAACACCCTCACTGAGCTGAGGAATCAAACCTAGGACCTTCTTGCTGTGAGGTAGACGTGCTAACTACTATGCCACTGTGCCGCCCACACTTTTTTTACAAGTGTGGTATTACAGCAGGTCAAGCCAGGGGTGCTGTGTATTTTATGGGGGCTTTTGTGGCTTGGTGGAGGTTGGTGCTCCAGAAGGCTCTTGTTTTATATACCTAATTTAATCTTAATGAGTCATAACTTAGTGAGACCACCACATCTGCCATGTACACGTACAGTGCTATAAATATTCCTCTTTTAGTTATTGTAGCATCTCTCATTCCGCAAGAGCTGAAAGCTTAGTGAAACACAATGGGAGTTAAATGGATGCAAATGGCATTTCTGTTATAACCATGTCCCTGTAATAAGAACCCCAAGGACCAGTTTTAGTTTAATCTCTGTGTTCGTTTAATACTTAGTATTGTAAATTCAATCTATTTCTTGATGCAGGCTTTTGTCTTGTTTTGATTCTGTATAAAAACTAAACTAACCAAGCAATATGATTTACTCTATAAACACTTTCCCCTCTGATCCCTTCATATGTCTGCAGAACACAAGGATGAAGCTACAAAACACTGTAGATTCCTTCCTAGTGAGGTATTCGCAGCTGGCAAGGAGGAAATTCAACCAGCGTGACACTGTCGGCCGGATTTCTGGGGGACGTTAAAACAGTTTACTAGCAGACAGTCTAACAAGAATTTTCCTTCCGTGCTCATTTTTTCTCAAAAATAACAAAATGTATCGAGTGCATGTGACAAATACAGCAAACCAGGATGCATCACTGAAACCCTTAGGCTTGTTTGCTCATGCACTAGCTGTAACGACAAGCCCCAGAAGCTTCACTAACTCCTTATCAAATATGACACGTTAGCTAAATCCACATCCATCTTCTCACTAATCACATGGCTACATAACTTCATCTTTTCTGTACTACTTTTGAGATAAGCCTCTTACCTGGGTTTTATCCTTGAACATCTGCAGCTCCGCCACCTTCTTCTCCAGGTTGGTACACCTTTCCTGCACTTTGCTCAGCTCCAGCTCCGTTTGTCCGAGTTTCTCCTGCAGCTCCTTCTCCTGCCGCTTGTGCTCCTTGTTATGCCGCTGCTCCTGCTGCTGCCTGGAGGCCGTCTCCTCCTCCAGCTTTTGCTTTTCGCTGCGCAGCTGCTCCAGTTGTTCCTTGTCTGTCTGCCTGCTTTTGTGCATCTCTACAAGCACAAGGATAATCACGCATAGACAAATACAGAATAATCAGATGTTTAAAAACCTTAACATTATGTTACTGATATGCATATGTGCAAAAGATGCAGAGCTCTTCACCCCGCTATGTATATGCAGCAATGCAAAAGAATGACACATTCAGACTCAACAACATCCAGATGTGCATACAAGCCATGGATGTGAATTTGTTGAATTTTTTTACCTTGTATGGTGAGTGCAATTTTTTTACTTTCTTCAGCTTCTGTATCAAGTTTTTTCTTCTGTGATAATGAAACACAAATGAGAATAAGCTAATGGAGCCATTTAATATTCGGGTGCTTGACTGTTCTTCATTGCTTCGCACAGAAAAGTACATTATAAATCTTCTTTATCCATGCAGTTCAACACAAGCACTGCTATAAACCTTCCAGTAATTTAAATTCATATCAACGGCAAAACAAACTGTCATCAATGTCATTTCTCATCATGAACAGTCCTGTTCAGTTCTCAAATCTGATTGGTCAGTAGAGGCTGATTCATAAAAGTAGTTACTATTTTGTTATTGTAAAAATAGTACTGGCTGTATTACAGAGCCTAAGCCCTAAGCATTTCTGTGTAGAGTTTACATGTTCTTTGTATGCTTGCATGGGTTTCCTCCAGGAACTCCAGTTTCCCCCCACAATCCTTAAGACACATGCACATTAAGATAACTGGCTGTTCAAATTTGCCCCAGGTGAGAGTGTGAATGATTGTGCGTGTGTTGCCCTATGATGGACTAGCAAGCTGTTCAGGGTGTACCCCTCTTTCGCCCAGAATCGGCTGAGATAGGCTCCACCCTCCCCATGACCTTAGTAGGAGTGAACAGTTCGGAAAATGAATGAATTTCATTCAGACTGCAGTCAGATTTCTTAGATGGGTGTGGGTTTGGCCACTCACATTTTAGAGTGTCCTGTGTCACTTGCAACGTGACAAAAATAACAACAACATAGAATCCAGAGTGACGGAAGTAACGGATTCAAAGCGTAAAACACACTGCAATGCTGGCTTTGGTTTGTACCATAGCAACCAATATGAATTTGAAAATGTTAGCATTTGCCACATAGATTGGATTTGATCATTTGAAGTGTATATTGTGAACAGGCAGTCAGGAAGTTCATATTCTGATTGGATTTGCAAAATAATCAGATTTGGACTGCAACGTGAACATAGTACTGGGTTGGGACAAACCATATGTAAAATTCATGATGCAATTTAAATGGGATACAAAAAAACCCTCTGTCTCTCAGCATTTTTTCCATAATAAAACCCCATGATGCGGTGGGGGAGAGGCGGGACATAGGCTCTCGAGTCACATGATAGGTTGACATTATTGTTTGTTGTAATATGGTACTGTTTCTATAGTAACTTACTGATATGGGATATCACTGATATCTTTCTAGAAGAAAATTTTTGAGGACGACAATCCACAGGACAGATGATTTGTGCTTTTGGCCACAAGTAAGTGATAGCATTATCTAACCTGTCATTCAATTAAAATGAGTAGGCGTGTCTAAACTTATACTGTATGACACTATGTTCATTAATAAATCAAAAACTGCATTCTGTGGTGTCAGATGAATAAAACACTTTGGCACATGCTGCTACAGAAAAATAAACCAGGCCATCATGGATTATTTTCCAACTACATTATGCACCATAGTGGTTTATTCCTTTCTTATGCATATGGAGAATAATTGACAGGAATCACAGTAACAGATGAAGCCAAAACAAGGATTAAGCATAAAATTAGTTATAAAATGTCAGTTAAGAAAGCTTTCATCTGTAGTCTTTCATACCAAATCATCCAGCTGACTCTGAAGGGAAGTGTTTTCCTCATGAGAGGAGCTGAGTGTCTGCTGGAGGAGCAGCACCTCCTTGTGCCTGGCCTCCAGCTCACTGCTCAGCTCCCTAACCTGCAAAAAATAAAGAGGACACACTTTGTTTACCCTGCCAAAGCACTAGAGACATCTTTAACGCTGCAGACATTCAGGAATAACAGTTTCGGACCTTTTTGTCCTGTAATGGAGGTGAGCCTGAACCAGCTTCGGCTCGCTGAGATCGTAAGCGCAGCTGCAGCTCTGAAACTTCCTTCTCCAGGTCCATGATCCTTGACCTTTCAGACACCGTGGCCACCTAGAATATAAGTTCCACTGCCATTAGTTACTTCATACAATAAAACACACTATCACAGAGGAGTCACCTTTATTAGCTTAGCATGCTTAAGTGATTTTCAGTCAGTAATGTTTGGAAGGTTCTGATACTCAGATACTTTCAGTATTTCTGAAAATTGCTGTTGAGGTTGCGTCATCCGGTTAATGAAAACTCCAGACCTACCTTGTTCCATCATGCAAAAAAAGCCAGCAGTGTCACAAACACCCACGGCACTGACTCAAGCACCAAGAGACCACTTGGGCAACCTCACTCATCGAGACGCCTGAATTATTTGATAATGTGAGACTGAATTACCCTAGTATCCTCTAACTCCCTCTGGAGTTTATCAGCTTTGGTCTTTTCAAAGAGAAGGCTCTGTTCGAGCTCCTTAATGTGGGCATGCTCCAGTTTGGTCTGCGTCTGTTAGTAGAAAGGGGAGAGGAGAAAGAGAACAGCAGTGCTGCAGTCACATGCAAGCCTAACGCCAAGTACGAAAAGCCTCACGCAAGCGTTGACATCATCCATCGTGTATGAATGAGGACAAAGAAAGTTGTGGCACAAGAGCTGGGTATGTGTGTGGTGCCTGGAAGTAGACAACAAAAGACTAGAATGGCAACAGAGAGGTTTGTAAAAGAAAAACCAAGGATGAGAAAAACCAGAACATGAGGGACTCAAGAATGAGTAAAAAGCTCATGGCAGCAAATGAATGAATGAATGAACAAATGAATGGAAAATTGAAAGATGAATGAAACAAGTACACATGAAATAGATATTTAGCAATAAATAGCATATGCAAACATAAACAAAAAGCTGAGATAGGTTTCTCAGAAAAATATTAAAAAGTGAAGTATTCTCGTTAGGATAAGCAACCAAAAATAGAAATAAAAACAAAATGTGCAGTATGGATTAAACACATGAACACAAATCTGAAATGTGATAGAAATCAGGAAACCGTGATGAGAACCTGAACACACCCATATGTGAACATTACTCAATAATATTGCTAAATTTTGTCGAGATGCCTAATATATAATGAATATTTCACATAGATAATATTTAGAAGGGTTATAAACAGAGCCGACAGGACCACTTTACCTCCAAGTCACCTTTGGTAATGTAAGCTTCCTCTACACGGAACTGAAGATCTTCTACCTTCCTGCACAGCAGATTAAAAAAAACAAAACATTCATATTCATATCAAATGTATTTTTAATGTAGGTGTCATTAAATATGGTAAACTTTACCTTTTTTCCTCTTCAAGCTGATTTAACAACTCCACCTTTTCTCTATCTGCAGTCTCCACAAGCCTGCGTAATTGGTCGAGTTTAGCCTCCATCTCAAGTACATACTTGCAACACAAGATCACATAGGCCCGTTTACAATCATACAAATGTATGCTACGCCGATCAGCCGAAACATTAGTAACAGACCTGTAAACTGAATAACACTAAGTATCTTATTACAGTCGCACCTCCCAAGGAGTCGAATATATTAGGCAGAAAGAAAAGAAGTTTCATTACAAAACATTATGATGACTAAATGACTAGGTCTATTCATCACCAAAACAGCAGCTTTCTGTAATGCAATGGTTAGTCCTAGCCAAAGGTGGTCCAACCAGTAAACTTGTTTCATGGTTGTCCAAGGCTCATTGGGAGCAAAGGCTATTACATCTAGTCTGATCCTACAGATGAGCTACAGTAGCACATTCTACTGACTGCTAATGTGATAGAAAGGAGTCAGAGCACACAGGGCATTGCAGCTTGCTTTGCATGGGGCTGGATAGACACAGACCAGTCAGGTGGTGCTAATGTTATGGCTGACCGGTGGATGTTTTAATGAAATGACACAGAACTATATATATGAGCAGGCTGCATTAAAAAAATTCCCTCCTGTTGCAACGTGGTGCAATTCGGCATGAACTGATCCAGCGCTATACGATGCAGTGGTACACAATGATGGTAATTCACTTTGGTTCTACTAAATATTTCCCAGTTAATCAATATAAGGATGGGAAGCTACGTATTAACAGTGAACCATAGTGTAATGGCACTTCTGAGTGGTGTAAGAGAAAAACGTTCACCCTATCATCAGGAGTTTGCAAGTTCAAACCCCAAATGATTCACCCAGCCATCCGTAGCCTGGAGCCAGTGAGAGCTAACTGGCAGAGCTGTCAGAGAGAGAGGGGTGATATACACATTCCTCCCTGTCATTTCCAAGTGATACCAGCCTATCATAGGCCTCTGTGAGTTTGTGCATATGAAGAACTTTCCTGAGAGTGCTGATAATAGCTCATATTTAGATAATAGCTCAGCTGATTACTGCACACACAATTTGCACTCTCTGTACACCTTGCACACTGCGAACACAACAACCAGACTCACTGGACATCTTGTGTGCATACTGTACCGACACTTTACATACGTATTACTTATAAAATCATCACTATATTTACATTTTATATATATATATATATATATATATATATATATATATATATATATATATTGTATGTGGGAAAAAATAACATTACTAAAATTTTATACCGACAACACT
>JAQMYF010000008.1:15267247-15280505 GCA_030014195.1 Neosilurus mollespiculum
AAGCTCTACTTCGACGTATCGAGCACTGTTTTACGGAAAATCAACTCAAGATATTATATATATATATATATTATTTTTTTTTTTAATATTTTATTTTACATTTTATATTCTTCATTTTTAGATTTATATTCAACCTTTAACTATTGGTGTCCTTCAAGTAGTCATAGTAATTGTTATTTTTATTTTTCTTCTTGATATTGATAGTTTTTATTCTTCAAATTTTAGGATAGTCATGACAAGCATTTCAGTACATATTGTACTGAGTATGATTTTGTATGTGACAAATAAAATTGAATACAAGCACAAAAAAAAGCACAAAAAATATAGCTGGCTGGTATGCTGGAGGACAAACATACTGGCCTTCACCGTTCCAGCTAAATAGATACATTTACTATTTTTTTTTTATACTGTACATTATTTCATAATACACCAAGAAAATAAACACTGAGGCAACCTGCTCCTGGCCTTTTCTGAGCAAAGCCAGTTCCTGCTGCACCTCTCCGGCATGGCACGTTGCCTTGGCCACTTCCGTTCTCTCTAGATCTCTCTCAGCCAGGAGCTGCTCGATGTGCTGCTGCTTCTCCTTCAAAGCCTCCAACAAAGCCGTGGTCCCTGAGATCTTTCGTGCATAGCGGGACGAGGTCTCTGTCAGCTAGGTAATAATAAGCAAATCAATGACAAGATGTAAGTCTTACACGGATTTTTCAATTTCATCAATGTTTCATTCTGTGAGAAGTGTTTACCAAGCCTGCACGACTGGGTTTTCCTCCAACAGAAGAGGTGACTGAGCTCAACGAGCTGACAGACGATGCGCTGGGGCTATGCTGCAGAGTGGACCTGCGCCTTGAGCTTTTCATTTTGGTGGTGGATGGGAAGCCAATGCGCGTCACTTTATGTGTTGGAGCAAACAGACCATATTTTGGCAGACACTGAAAATACCTAAAAGAGATTTTACAAAACGGGTTACAGAAATGTAGAAAATATTACAGAGGGATACACACTTATTATGGTTAGTATGCTGTCATACCTGGCACCAGCTACTGCTCCATCATTCTTGCCAAGTGGCTCATCAAGCTCCACCCCACACCATTCTCCTTTCGCGAAATCAGTCTCGCCCAGGAAGCGCACAACGCCTGCCTTCGTTCCCCCGATCTGTAATTAGGAAAAAAATAGGTTTGGTGACTATCCAAACGCCTTACGAATGGAATTATGAAGTACAGAATTGGCTATGCGCATTTTTAATCTCCCGAACGGTATGTTAAAGCTTTTCCTAATGCATCACTCCTTATCTACAGTGAGAAGAATGGTGCCAAACTGCCCATCTGGCAACAAACGGCAGTGATGAAAATCAGAGCTCTCTCACAGAATCCATACTGGTTTAACTGTCGAGGTTCCTGAAGAGCTGCTTCCAACTTTTAAATCAACCATGAATTTGGTTGAGGGCTGAAACCTGCTGCCAATATGAGACCGGTTCCTATATGAACTTTATTTACTTGGCTGACTCACAATATAGATCTCTGTGCAGAGATTTTCATGAAATTTTTATATTTGCCCTCTGGTAAACCAAAATAGACGTTACAGGCAGCGAAACATCGCTGCAACTCACGTCATTGCCAGTTAACATTACACTTGCTCTGATGACAGCAGACACCTAATTTCGGCTACTAGCTTCTTGCAACATGCTTAAAATCTCTAATGCTAAATGCTAGGTGTGGCTGTATTTCACTCAAAAGGTTTCAGACAAAACAAATATTCAAATTCATATTATATTATTACAACATACAATAGCATACAACATAAACGTTAATACCACTCACTCACTTATTTGCCAAACTGATTAATAATATTATATATATAGAGTCACATGGAGCCTGGAGCCTTTTTCAGCCAAAATTGGGCGAAGGCAGGGTACATCCTGAACAGCTCACAATATGTAAATAGGTAACCCATGATCTGTGATGATAGGTACTGCCAAACCTGGTTAAAGGTGGATAAGGACAAGATGGGCTTTTATGCAGAAATGTTGCCTGATAGATCTCTAGAGAAAACTAAAGAAATGTGTCCAGTATGAGAAATGATTTGTGTTTTAGATATCACCTCAAAGCAGAACACCCTACTGAGGCCTTGGCGGTCTACATTACAGAAGTGAGGTACTTATGGGTGAATAACAGGACCTGCCATTTTTCATATTTGCATGGATGATTTTTGGAAATTTAACTTGCACAAACATGGAGCACAGTGTTTGGGGTTAATATAATTTATAATATTACTGCATATAAGAAAATATTGCCTTCTAAGCTGATATCTAATTTTAATAGCCTTGACAGTATTGAAATTCAGCTGGCACAGACCCAGCTGGGTCTTTATACAGACCCAGGTCGTGTTATTTTTCTTAGTGTATATAAGAAATGCATCTTTGTGCTCACAGTCAGTGTTGTTTTTGATTATTTTATTGGAAACAGAAATATAAATAAATGTAAATAAAATGAAAATAAATGTATTAGTATAGCATTAGCACGGTGTTGTAGTAGTTAGCACGTCTGCCTTCTGCCTCACAGTGAGAAGGTCCAGGGTTCGAGTCCCAGGCTCAGGCATTTCTGTGTGGAGATCCCTTTTTACACGAGAGTGCGAAATCGCAAGAACAGGATGTGAATTCATCAGTTAATATATGGCAAGATAATAGCAAAAATAGCACTATACAGATAGTAGACTAACAAATCAGATAGAAACGTGTGAACTTCTGAATAAAATAAAAAACTAGGCACATCTACACATAATACGAGCTTCTGTTTGCATACATCAGACAAGCATCCACTCATTTTAGGAACTGATGTAATGTCACACTGTTCGTTCATATACAAATTACTTCCGTATTTTATGCTGCATGTGACTTTTCCCAGTACAATGCCCCCCCACCCTTCCCGTTTTATTCACGAAGAAGCATGTTATGATGTGCAAACACATTTGCAGTGCATTCAGGCTTTTTTTACGTTTGGGTTTCATTTCCCTTTAAAGTACAATTTTAGCACCAGCGTTGGAAAAATCCGAAACGGAACCCAACCCTAGCCATGAATATTTCTCATCTTTTTAAAAAAATACCGAAATGAAGCCAATACTGAGCAGAGTAACACAGGGAGCGGTAGTCACATTCTATCATTCTACAAGTCCTTTGTCACCCACACAAAAGCATTTTATGTTTCCTAAACTGTAAAAATGTCATGATGAATCACAACTGCGGAGGTTGGCACCAGCACAAACACAGCAGTCAAGCCCTAGCTGCTGACACCAGCAAGTGTTTCAGTTTTACAGGAAGGAAAGAGGTGAAAGAAGGGATTCTTGGAAATTTGTCACTCGAAATTCTTTTTCTGCCTCACACACCACGTAAAATTGAACTCTCAAATCTGGTCTTTCTTAATATGGTGATGCAGGGTGCCAAAAATTTCAGTTGTCCTTTTTTGTGGGATGCCTGAAAAGAAACAGGATCTGTCAGCAGACGGAATATTATGCTTGCACAGCCGGCTAGACATCCTGTTTTTCAAGAACCTTTCAGGACTGTTAAAAAATTCTCCAAACAATTTATTTCTCAGAAACAATTTGATCAGGCCCTTATATAAATATTACGAAAATACTCACCAACACACGATCCCCCAGCTTCAGCTCCCGTTTTCCCTTCAGGGCCGAATCTGTTTCAGACAGGTTGGAGGCAGAGCCACTGGCCACTTTTGTCAGGTTTGTTGAGGTTTTAGTGGTGGTAGCGGCAGTGGTGGTAGTGGCGGTGGTGCCGGTGGTGGCGGCGGGGGTGGCATGACCTTCATCAGTTGCAGCAGTGGGATTGACGGCAGTTGAGGCCTGGCTGGTGGATGATGGCACACCATTAACTGTGCACTCCGGAAGAGGTGTCCGGGACAGTTTAGAAGGCCGGGTGAAAATGCCTCGCAAATCCTCGCACTGGAAATAGCGTACTCCAGCGACAGAGCCATCGTTCTTTCCTATAGGCTCGTCCAAAACAATGCCGGCCCACTGGCCTGGTGCAAACTGGGTTCCGCCGACAAACTGAACATATCCTGGCTTATTTCCATTTACCCATACACGTTCTCCAATGGTAAACTCTGACTCATTACCATCTGGAGCACCAGGACCTGGAGAAGTTAAAGCTTTTGCAATAGCTGTGAATGAAGTTTACAAAACATTCGTTTTAGACTGAAGCTACAGTATACGTTAGATCACATTAGTTATTCATTTTATCAGTAATACATTGTCACCTGAGGGAGGGGAGGTCTTGGTTGGTCCAGCGCTAGGCTTGCTGATCTTAGTAGGTGGCTTGAGACCACTTGGCTTCCCTGTACTCATGTTTCCTCACTCTGTGCATGTAAATGTGTTGACCTGTGTTGAGGGAGAAGTTCATGAAGTTCATGAAATTTTGCAGGCCTGTTCCAGAAGGATATCACAGAATTTTACACTGAATATGTTATATTAAATATTTCTGACAGGGTACTTAACTTTATTTATTACAGAAGTAAGAAATTATTTTCCAACAGACTTCTCAACAAAGTTTTCTTTCATGCAACAAAGTGTTTCTCCTGACATGGTCCTCATGTTCAGAAATATATTAATTATAACAACATTGAGCGAAAAAATGTTCTGATGTCAGTATATCATCTGGTGAAGACTACTCTATTTCCCTGTAGCATCTTGTACAATGGCATGGCCACAACTTACAGCTGCATAGGACTGGGTTCGTGAACTCATGTCTGCAGCATAGTAAAGTGTAGAAACAAGATGATTAAACTGTGACAAGATGTATTAAAAATGTGTAATTATTGTGTTGTGCCCACAGAATAAGGTGCACATGCAGTGACTTTTACTGTATCCACCAGACACTTCAAATAAAACTGGTCTCTTCTGTTTAAGACAGAATGTAGACAGTGAAAAAATAATTCACAGGTAAACTTTCATATGTGATTTTGCATACTTTAAAAAAAAAGATAAATAAATTACACATATCAATAAACACCTCAGATCTGGAAAAAATAGTTTAGAAATCATTAGTAGTAAGATCTGTAGTCTGTTGTTTTTTAATATGAAACCAATTTATACCAGTTTAGGATTGACAAATAGAAACAATGCAGAGGTCACGTAGTTAAGACATGGCAAAAGTTAATTATATTGCTTTCACAAAATAGGAATCTCACTTATCTTAAGCGACAAACGAAATAATGTCATAATTGCTGCAAAAGGGTGCTTATTATAGATAGATAGATAGATAGATAGATAGATAGATAGATAGATAGATAGATAGATAGATACTTGTGTTTTTAGTACAAACTTGCTATAGGTTTTTTTTTTTCTCCATTATAGACTGAGATCACAACTGTTACAAAAAATATATCACAGTAAAGAAAGTAACATATCACATGAGAAGCCACTTTTCAGACAAAAAAATAACTTATTAATATTATTAACATTAACAATAATAATGCTCCAAAACTGCATGCAATAAAATAAGCAAGTGTAAAATGAAAAGATGCTCCGTGAACTTTACAGCTCATTTCCTTAATCATACCTGTGACTTCTATTTTATCCTATTACTTTCTTTTATTTATTGCTTTTTTTTTTAGGTAAAAACATTTAATTTCATGATTTTAGAGGGCATGTTTACTCTGGTCTACAACTGTTTTTTGCTTGTACTTTTGCTTTATTGGTTTGTATAATCAACCTACTAGTGTTGAGCAAAAACCTTGTAAATCAATGAAGAAGTGTTTTAAGAAAATGATAAAAAACAAAAAAACATTCAATAGACTGCAGAAAACCTACTGACATAATAGGTTTTACTGACAAAATATCAACGATTATGTAGTTTTTTTATTATTAAAATATACTGAAAGTCATTAAAAACATTAAGAGAGAAATTATTGTATATATGTACTTGTGTGTGTGTTATACCCTGTGGCTTTATTGGTGATAGTACTTGGGCACTTGAGAAAATGATAAGTTGTCATTTTGTCACACTTCATTGCACATGTGTGGGTCACTTTACAAAAGATGACCAGATGCAGTTTGAGCAAAACACAATGTGTATCTGCACAATTTGACGAGTGGTTTGAAAAGCCTATATAAAGGCTCAAAAATGTTTAGTTAAAAACTATTATTAGTCAAGTGCACATCGTAATGCCACGTCTATCACGTGAACAACGTCTCCAAGCAATGGGTATGGTGGAGGCCGGGTTGTGCTACAGTGAGAAAGCAAGGTGTATGGGCTGTACACATCCTACCATCAGAAATCTGACTGATCACCACAACGTGACAGGGTCAGTTGACAACAGGCCACGTCCAGGGCAAGAGAGAGTGGTGACTCCCGAACAGGATCGCTATATCCGGTTGCAACACTTGTGGGACAGGATTCACCGTGCTGTATCAACGCCAATCGCCACCTCTATCACCGCAAATCACCGCCTGTATCAACGCAAATGGAGGCCATACCCGATACTGACTGTTGTGACTTTCATTTTGGCAGGTGCCATTTTGTTTTGTTGTTTTTGATGTGCATAACTTATTCTTGACACTGTTGTTTTTTGAAGCCAACATGCTAAACAAATTATCCATATTACAGTTTTGGGTACCCCAATAAAAATTATGTCAAAAATTTTAATGACTCTCAGTGTACGTTATAGTAACCACTTAAGTGACATCTGTTTTTCTCTTACTCTATCTGGACATGAGATTCAGAAAGTACATGAGGCGTGCTTGAAAATACAGCATTTTCATTATTAGGACGTTATAATATGTACTTATCAAAATTAAGCTGGATTAATATAAATATTTAGGCCCTGCCTAAAAGGGGAGCTCCGAAAATGTTTGTGTAAGTTTACAGAATCATGCATACATAAAGTAAGAGAATAAACTGCAAAGTGCAAGTGCACTCAGTACTGACAGTGGAGTGCGTGATATATTATTGTGTGGGCACATGGGCATGGACGTGACAACAAAATCGAGCATAAATTGATGGCTTTATGACATTTGCAAAAGTATGGAGCTCAGAAGCGCCGCTATTAAGCTTTTTGGTAGTCTATGCAGAATTAATGATATTCTGAAGGCCTGGTTTGATTGATGTGCTTGCTACCAATCCATGATTTTCATTATAACAAAAACTCGGAAAATTATATATTTAAAGTCAGATTTCTCCACTCATATGCATCCAATTTTAACAAATGAGGTATCATGTTTTATGATATTTAAAACAGTTCCTGATTATCATGAAACAAATGCAAACTAATATTTGGGGAAAAAAATCCAAGTGCCTACATATAGGCTGCAGAAGAAATGAATGACTTCATATAGCACATAAGCCAAATATCTCCAAATATTGGACTTACTAGGTTTTTGCTTAACCCTTAAGGAACTTCTGACTCTGCGCACACAGAAGAAAAAGAAAGTAGACGACACGTCCAAAGCAATTCCCATCTACACCCAGACAGCTGACGTTATTTATTCCGAGTAGCTACTTCTACTCTAACACAGTTCATCCTGTGACAATTTATTGTTGTTTTTTATTAATATAAAGGTGGAACTCTGCCTATAGAACTTTGCTAGCTGTGTAACCAGCACATCGCGAAAAAATCAAATGCCTACGTCTCAAAGTCGAGAAGAAAACAGCTAGAAATTGCAGTGGTAAACAGAACTTCATTAGCTACAATATATAGCTTCGATAGTTTTATGTTTATAAGACATAAGCTAGCGAGGGGGAAAAAGAAATCCTAATGTCTTACCTTCCAAATCAAACACCGCCCCACCCCAGGAAGTAAAGGAATGTCATAAGCTTACATCCCAGGGGTTTGTTCTGCTAGTTTTCTCTCTCTCTCTCTCTCTCTCTCTCTCACACACAGACACACACACACACGGCTGGTAAAAGAGGGACACTAGCTAGCACTAGCAAGCGAGCTAGCCACCACCTCCATCCTCTCACGCCCAAACCTGGCTAACCCAGCTAACTAGCATAATATGGCGCAGTAACTTTATCACAGCAGTCAGGTTTAAACCTTTGATTAATTCAAGTACGTTTCATAACACAAACCAAGACAGAACGTCTTTACCTTAAAAAAAAAATCACAAACAGTGTCTACTCACTGAAAGAAACTGCTCTTTCATGAAACTGTTTCCCAGCTAACTGCCTAGTAGCATGATGATGAAAAACATTAGCGCGAGGCATGCCTTGTTGCTATGGTAACTGGCGAGCCGTCTGCACGTGACGAGATACCTCAACCTAGAGGACGTGTGTAATGGCTTTTCCTGCATCAGTGCTGATGTTCAGTGCAATATTTACAAGCTTATGACATATTATTAGTCATTTTAGAGGTCCAGAATTTATATATGTGATCTGGAGTTGATGGAGATGGAAATCTGTGGACACTGGCTGCCTCTAGTGGTAAACAGAATAAGATAAGAAAAAAAAAATAACAATAAAAATGTCATCAACAAGTCATATTTGGACTGGATTCGGTTTTCATGGGTTGGTGTAATAATTAAATTACGACCAGTGTAGTGTCAGTCTCTGACATTTTATTCCCTTTTGAAACCGTAATGTCCTGGATAGTTTTCATTGCCCAGGTCCCCTCTGGCCCCTTCTTTCCCAGTCATCCCATGTCAAATCAAATTAACTCAAGTGGCTTTTATGTAATCCACGCTGTTTCTTCACAACTGTCATGCAACACATAATGATCAGCCTGATACACAGACTACATGAAATACAAACGTTCAACAATGTGAAACGAAACCTACAGTTAATACACAATACAAGAAACACACAGGAGAGTGTTTACAGGAAATACACAGGACAGTGTATGGTATACCATAGCCACTTGTGTTCCTTTAGATAATTATAATGCTCTGTTTCACAATCACAGATAATAAGCTGTACAAAAGTGTGGTATGCCAGGGTAAGGGTTAGCACGTCTGCCTCACAGCAATAGTCCTGGGTTCAAGTTCCGGGCTTGGCGAGAGGGTTTCTATGTGGAGTTTGCATGTTATCCCATGCTTTTATGGGTTTCCTCTGGGTACTCCTGTTTTCTCTCACAGTCCAGAGCACATTCGCCTATTTGGCTGTTCCAAATTGCCTGCTGTTCAGGGTGAACCCTGTCTTCACCCAGAGTTGGCTGAGACAGGCTCCACCCTCTCCGCAACCATAGTAGGATTAAGTGGTTCAATGAAGGAATGAAGGAATGAATGGATGGATGGATGGATGTTCTGTACATATAGTCTGACTCAACTTCATTCATGCACAATATTGATGTTTGCACCATTTTTTTTTTGTAAATTACCTACAGTATAATCTCAGCGTTTTTCCTGTGATAGATTCACAATTGTACCTCAGTTCTCTCTTGAAGTCAGCTGGAAATGACTCCATCTTCCTCCACAACCCTGACAGATAAGAGGTATACATAGATGGATGGATGGATTGAGAGTCAACAAATAGACAGCACAACAGGACAGTTTTGGATGAAATACATCCAGTGTTTACAGATATATTTGTGACAAGCACATAATAGAGAAAACCTTGGTGCGTAGCCCAATAGTTCTGCACAGTACAGTTAAAAATGTTAGTAGAATGAAAGTTGGAGCTTTGGTATCTGATCTATGAGCAGAGTGTACAGATAAGTAGGGTAAACAACTTGAACAAACTGAAAAGGACTAAAGTGCTTATGCATCACTTTCTCTTGAGAGGATAAGAAATCAATCCCATTGGCGTCAGACTCAGAAGTTTATTATAAAATAATCATAGATCATTCATTTATATTCTGTAATGCTTGTCTTGTTTGGGGGAAGCTAGAGCCAATGCCAGGCAACTTTGTGAATAAAGCACGGTACACCCTGAACAGCTCACTTGTCAATTGCAGGGCCAACACAGACAGAGAACCTGAAAACTCCAAACAGAAATGCAAGCAAGCTAACCACTACACCACCATACTCTATGTAAACCCAGTAAATTCAATCATTAATTTATTCATTCATTCATTCATTTATTTGCCGAACCGCTTACTCCTATTCGGATTACAGGGAGGCTGGAACTTATCTCAGCCGAATATGGGTGAAGGATGAGTACACCCTGAACAGTCAGTCCGTTGCAGGGCCAACACACACAACCATTCACACTCACACTCACACCTAGGGGCAAAATGAAACAGCTCATTAGCCAAACGTGCATGTCTTTGGACTGTGGGAGGAAAGTGGAGTACCCAGAGAAAACCCATGCAAGCACGGGGAGAACATGCAAACTCCACACAGAAATGCCCTCGCTTGCTCGAACCCAGGACTTTTTACTGTCACGTCCTAAGCCCTACACCTGATTATAAATGGTGTTGATATGGAAATTATTCTTGGGGGATGTTTCATGGAGGACTGCAAGCATCCATTCATGGCCTTGTTGATTTCTGTAATCCATTCCATCACAGACAGGTTGTAAAATAGGTGTGTGGTGTACAGTGCGCGGTGCTGTACGTGCAACTGCACCATGTCCCGTATGGTTGCTTTAATTTGGATGTGCATGAGGTGGGCGTTCCGTGCTGCTTCTCCTCTACAGGCTGCAGGGACACTCATCACGCAGTCCAATATGAGTCACTAAAATTATGTCGGATCCATTTCTACAAAGAAGATCTTCAGAATCGGAAAGAGCGGACGAACAAAGCGATATTTTTCTTGTGTGTTTGGCAGCAGCGGTGGATGGAAGGTAAGAGCGATTTCGGACATTCTGTGTCCACGTCCTGGAATAAACACTGCGTTATTGAACCTGTCCTATCAGCCTCTCAATCATTTAATATGTTTATTTCGATGCCCAGATGTTGGAATCCAGCCGTTTCTAATCAGAGGACATTTATAAGCCACGATCTTTTATTTATTGTTTATTAGGCTGAACCACCTATTCCACCAGGCTACACAAGCTTGTTATTTGCCAATATATTTTTTTAAATAAAGCCTTTTAATTACCCCCCCACCCCCACCCTCATTATACTATAAATGCATATGAATGGCCTTAGGCATCTTAATACCAATAAATAAAAAGTTCAAGATTTCACTAAAATACATGTTTTGCTCCTTTTCACGTTTTGCATTGCAGAAAAAAAAAACACTTTCAGCAACAGGGAATAAAATAATAAGAGCTGAATATAGTGTGGAATATATTCATTATATGAATATATCATCATCATCTTCACCATCATCATCTGCCCTTCTGTGGACCCACCACCTGTAGGAGGGGCTATAGGGGTTGGGTGCAATGTGAGCTGGGTGCCAGCTAATGTCGTGGGTTCTGTCAGACCGATCTTCGGCTACTGACTCTGGCTCTTATATATATGAATTATATTCATTCATTCATTCATTCATTCATTTAATCACTCACACCGCTTAATCCTGTTAGTGTGGCGGAGAGGCTGGAGCCTATCTCAGCCAACTCTGGACGAAGGAGGGGCAACACACACACAACCATTCACACTAACACCTAGAGGCAACTTGCCCATTAACCCAATGTGCAATAACCTAATGTGCATTAACCTAATGTGCATGTCTGTGCTGCCCATAATCATGACAAAAAATATTTTCCTCGATTAACTTCTCCTTTTTCAGGTTCATGTAACTAGTTGTTGAATAATACATAGATCAGGTCAATATTGAATATTTTGAGCTTCTGGCTTTTTTGGTTTAGCTGATGACCTTTGAACATGATGGTGTGATACTGTGAATAGGTGGACTAAACTATGGGAATAAGCATGGGCCTATATTGAATTTTGACTTTTCATGCTTGATTTCAAATTCGTTTAAAGAACAGTTAATGTCCTTTAAAAAAAAGCTGAATGTAACATGGGCGGCACACTGGCTTAGTGGTCAGCAGGTTCTGGGTTTGAATCCTGAGCTCGGGTGTTTGTGTGGAGATTTCATGTTCTCCATACGCTTGTATGGGTTCATCCAGGTACTCTGGTTTCCTCTCATAGACCAAAGACATTCACATTAGGCTAATTGGCTGTTATAAATTGCCTATAGGTGTGAGTGTGAAAGGTTTTGTGTGTATGTTGTACCTGCGATGGGCTGGCGACCTGTTCAGGGTGTACCCCACTCCAGCCTATACACTAATAACACCACAAGAACTAATCAAGAACTAATCAAGAATTAATCACAGAACAGGTGAATACAATAAGATAACTAACCAATGACTGAACAGAAGTGGAGACAGAACCATAACAGGAGCAGAGATACATGACAATGTAAACAAACCCACATAACTTGAAAGCAGTTCTTGTGGCACCAAGAGCTGTCCCATGTGCTGAATGGAGGAATCATTGACAGCGAGATGGTTTTTTAATTTGAGGAAACACGTACCTCTGTTCCTATCATGCTTTTTTATTTTACTTTTTCCACAGAACCCCACTAACAATCAGCTCAGATGGCTTTTATGTCTAGATTCTCCCGATCACGAAGCAATTCAAGATCTCCTAGCAGAAGAGATTCAGAAAAAGGGTCTCATGTATTAAGCATTGCTGAACTTGAGCGCCTCCTGTACACTGGAAAAACAGCTTGTAATCATGCTGATGAGGTTTGGCCGAGACTCTACATTGGAGATCAGTGAGTTTTTCCAACCCATAGAAGGCATTGTGCCTTTACATGGATAATGTCATAGAATGCCATGCTGCATAACATTATTTTACACATCCCTCTGTTTTTTTCCCCCAAAAAATCTTACAGGGATATTGCCTCAAACCGCCAGGAACTGATAAAGCTTGGGATCACACACATCCTTAACTGTGCGCAGAGCAAATGGCGGGGTGGTGCAGAGTACTATGAAGGAATGAATATCACCTATCATGGCATTGAGGCCCACGACTCTCCTTCCTTTGACATGAGTGTCAACTTCTACCCTGCTGCAGAATTTATTCACAAAGCTCTCAGCATGGGAGGTGAGGCCAAATGTTAACCTTTTTTTAATGAATACTAAAGAAAGATTTCTTTCTGCTTCCCAATGCAAAAAAGTACATATTTTTCCTATTTGTCTTAATCCAGTAAACAAGCAAAAGATTAGTGATTTCACACCCCGCCTACAAAGCCATAATGTATCGGCTTATTGGCCGGTTGTGTTGTGTCAATATGGCTGGTTAGGGAAACAGAGAGAGAGAGAGAGAGAGAGAGAGAGAGAGAGAGAGAGAGTGTGTGTGTGAGTGTGCGTGTGAGTGTGTGAATGAGTGAGTGAGTGTGGGTCTGTGTGTGTTGCATGAGATCG
>JAQMYF010000008.1:15280605-15293553 GCA_030014195.1 Neosilurus mollespiculum
AGAGAGAGAGAGAGAGAGAGAGAGAGAGAGAGAGAGAGAGAGTGTGTGTGTGTGTGTGTGTGTGTGTGTGTGTGTGTCTGTTTCTATGCAAGAGAGAGAGAGAGAGCGTGAGTGAGTGAGAATGACTCACACAGATGATTTGCTGCCAAGTGAAATTTTCTTTTTTTTTTTTATTATTATTATTCAAAAGAAGGTGAGTGAACTCCTAAGCAATATATAAGTGTGCATTTTGGGTTCTTTTGTAGTGTTTTTAAGTAGTGTGATGCTTTTTTCAAACCCATTTCCAGTCATTTTCTAAGGTTCCGAATTGACCTGTGCTCCCTATATACTTCCCTAGGGTAGGTTAGAATGGCGCGTGCGCCCACATGAGTGCATCTCATGACAAGTAGTGTGCATTTTGGACACAGGCAAAGTTTGCTTTGCTATGCTAGAGAAGTTCAAACTTCAATCAGTTTGTGAAACACACAGAACTGTGGCATTGTCCTGGTCTCTGGGGCAAGCTAAACACAGAAATATCAAAGTCGACACTATAAGAAATTATATGATAATGTAGAAAGAACACAAATTGTACAATGCACACAGTAAATCAGCTTATAATGGCTGGCCAGATCAACATCTTAGCGAGGCCCACCCAATATTTCTTCCCATGTTTTGATTGGCTGTAAATATATATATACAATAGTGTGCAGTGCACCACCACTTTTGTCTAAAAGGGCTCCTTATAAAAAGAAGTAAAAAATTACTTCTCTCTAATTTTTTTGTTGAAAATGTATTGAACAATGCTATTGTAGGCAATGAGAACCAAAAAAATAATTCCAACAAGTATATTGAGGTAAAAGTATGGCTAATAAACAAAACATTGAAAATACCAATTTTCGGAAAGTGTCGCAAATTTTATTTTATTTTTTTGACTTTTGCTTAGCATGAATGAACTTGAAACCATATGGAATGGTTTAGCAAGTGAAGAAATTAAATAATACAGTGATGCAGTGATTATACTCTTAACAAAATGAAGATAAATCAGAAACCAAGTACAATTCAAGTATTTATTTCATAGCCCAATAGCATTGTTTGATACATTTTCACCCAAAAAATTATAGTGAATGAGGTTTTTTTTTACTTCTTTTTATTAGGAGCCCTTTTAGACAAAACTGGTGGTGTATAATCTTCACTGCACACTACTGTATATATGGGGTACGCCCACTGTCTGACCTCATGTTATTTTTATGTTTTTGATGCCATACCTCCATGTAAACATGTTGAAAACGTATATTGGTTTTTGCTTTGGGAAGCTGAAGTAGTAATCTTTCTGCCGGGTGTGCTAAAAAACATGTTTTGTCTTTTCCTTTAATAATGGGTACATTATTACATTATTCACACTCAGGAAACCCCACATAGGGGTCATGACCCCCAAGGTTGAGAACCTATAGAATATTGTCAAGTGTTATTCTATTTATAGAGTCTATATTTGGATTTATAGGAACGGTGCTCGTGCACTGTGCAGTAGGGGTGAGTCGCTCAGCTACTCTGGTGCTGGCCTACCTTATGATTCGACAGAACATGACCCTAGTAGAAGCCATTAAGACAGTCAAGGACCACCGAGGTGTCACCCCTAACCGAGGCTTTCTCCGTCAGCTCAGTGGCCTGGACAGCATTCTACGCGCCAGTCGAAAGACAACCTAAAACCACTGGTAAACTCTGGACTCCCTCTCCAAACCCATTGCCTTGGCCAATGTGTGTACATGTAGTACCATCATTCACACTGTTGTTCTGTGATCAGTAGAAATGCCTTACTACATTAAGACCTCTTGAGGTTTTAAGACCTCCTGACATTTTGTTCAAATGACCAGATCACTGAGCTTATTTAACCAGTTTCATTTCACTTTTCTTGAAGTTGGCTTGTATAAGTATTCACCCCATTGAAGTTCTCTATAGTGCTACTACCTGCAACAGAAATGAACTAAATTGGGATTATTGTCATAAATATACACAAAATCGCCTCTAAAAGTTGTACACTTTATGGCAGATTTTCATTATTTGAAATGGTGGGATTATGTGAAAATTGCAAAAATAGTTGAGCAAATGTCTGATGTCTTCAAAAGCATAAACAAGGAAGTGATATATGGTGAAGTATGTCCCGAACAGCTTATCCCAATTTGGTTTGCAGATAGTATGGAGTTTATCTCAGCCAACATGAAAGGTGGGGTACACCCTGAACAGCTCACAAGGCCATCACATGAACAACACAAACACACAACCACTCACACCTATGGCCAATTTGGAACAACCGATTACCCTAACATGCATGTCTTTTGACTTTGAGAGGAAACTGGAGTATCCGGAAGAAACTGCACAGGGGCAACAAGCAAAAACCTGAAACTCAAATCCAAGACCTGCTTGCTGTGAGGCAGAAATGCTAACCACTATGCCACTGTAGCACCAGGTACAATACAGTGATTGGCCAAATTTGTGTTTGGTTAAAATTGCAAGATTGTTTAAATTCGTGTGAATTGGTGTGATCACGACATTGCAAATTCCAAGAGGGACGAATTAGTTGAATGAAGTTGTCTAGTATGCAGTTAAAACGTCACATGACCTCATTTGTGGGAAGACCCTAAAGTTTGCTAGAGCAATCATTCTCATTCATTTGCCAAACCACTCAGTCCTACAAATGTGATGGGGAGGCTGAAGCCTATCTCAACCAACACTGGCCGAAGGCAGGGTACACCCTGAACAGCTCGCCAGACCATCACAGGGCCAACACACACACACTTCAGAGGAGGCCATTCACCAAAAGTCTGTGAGTGGGTAAGGAAGAATCAACCAAGAGCAATATAGTTCACATATAAGGAGGGTAAATAATTATACAAGCCACCATCAGTCATGCAAATTCCGAAGCAAACAGGAAACAGTGAATGAATTTGTAGTACACATCCAGCAATGATTCTATGCTATGAGTAGCAGTGATTTATTTTGGAGAAACAAGCTTCTGAGTTTTTGGGTGAACTTGAAAGGGTTCAATTCTAACAGTAAAGAGATAACAATTCTCTAGATTGAAGAGATCTTTGCAACATATCTGATTCTAAGCTGATTTAATCAAATGTATTTTTTTGATAATAGGGTTATGAAATCATGACCTCATGGAATGACAGAATATTCATGGGGCATTCCAAAGTATTCTTTGTCCTGGACAGGACTTTTTGAGAACTAAATCCCCATTTCACTCACTCACTCACTCTTTGTCCTTTTAGGATCGCGAGTAGGCTCACGGTCAATGTCGCTTTTCTTTCTCATATTTATCGAGCAACATTCCCGGCATCACATTTTGGTCACCTGGTTTGTTATTTTTTGTTTGTTATTTTTTGTGTGTTGTCTTTGTTTTATTGTATTATTTGTTTGCAAGGAAAAGCGACAAGTTGGAGTGTTTTATTCACAAATTTGCAAAAAAAAAAAAGAAAAAAGTTGCTTTTCTATCACACCTCTAGTGTGATCACTCGCTAAATAGGATTAAGCGGTTCGGCAAAATGAGTGAGTGTTGAATGAGAACTTTTGAGAATTTGATATAATATTAAAACAGTATAATTTTTTTTTCATGAACTACAGATCAGATACTGTGGAATGCCCCATATACTGAATTTATGCAGCCATCCCATCTTAGGTGTCGCTTCATGTAGCAGCAACTTGGCCCCTTTAGTATGAGTTCATGCAATATAACAGATCTGAAGGAACGTCTCAATGAAGCATCTATTTCTACGTTCATTTCTAATAATTAGATTTTTTAATCGTGGTACAAATTATCAATGAATTTTACAATAGCATTCATTTTGTCCAGTTATGGATGCATATGTCCTGCCTTAACAGATGGTACTATTAGGTATTTAATGTAATATAAAGTATTAGGCTACTATTATACAGTGTTTGTATATGAAAGTGTTATTCTGTGACTCACTTAAATAATTTAATGTACAATTTTATTGTATTGTTTATAAGTTTGTAGTGGAAATTTTTGAAATTGGGACCACATAAAACAATAAGTCTAACAATACTGCACACCAAATTGTGTCTTATGAATAGTTTCTCTACACTCTTTAAGATCTTATGGAGAAACCGATTTCATAGGGTAGTGGATATACTCTGTGCGTATGTCTATACTTATACAAATCTAGGTATTTCAAAATCCGTAAGTGATAAATACCTCAATAGTGTCAGTGTTTGTAACATGCTGCATTGGTAATCATTTGCCACCAAGCCATAATTGTGTGGTGTGAATAACCGGAGCGTGATACCAAGTTCTATCAAGTTTGAATTAGAAATGGAATTATATACTGCATACTGTATAGTATTTTGAATGGTTCTGTAACATTGTTTGTGACATCTATGGTATTGTGAAAAAAAAATCGATATGCTCTACTACATACATTCTAACTGTTCTCGTGAAATCCGAACGCTACCTATCTTCATGAATCTCAATCTTCAGCAGCGAAGGACTGTTATAAATGATTACAAAAAAACCAGCAACATCTGTAAAACAACACTGCCCCACAATGTTGATGAATAAACACCTCCTGTGTGTAAAACCATTTACCTGATTCATCAAACTACGTTGGCTGGGATTTTTACTATAACAGGATTTTTAATTATTTGGATGAGGAACTATTTAAAAAATCAGTTATAATCAGGAGGGAGGGGAAATCATTGATAAAGACTGATAAAGGAAATTGCTATATGTTTAAAAAATAAAAGATTTGTCGCATGAACATTTATTATTATTATTATTATTATTATTATTATTATTTAGACACTGCCTAAAAGTGGAGCTCTGAAAATGTTTGCATGTGTAATCTTTCAGAAACATGAAAGGGTGACGAATTAGGTTTCATGGTAATGGTCAAGGCAAAGAATGTATTATAATCATATTCTTTGAAAGCTTTTGCAGGCCACATAAAATAAATTGGTGGGCTGGATTTGTCCCACAGGCCTTGAGTTTGACACCTGTGATTTATTGAGTAGCCTGTTTGAGCACAGACGCGACAACAAAATCAAGCTCATGGTTTTACAACATTTGCATAAGTATGGAGCTCCGCTGTTATTATTATTATTATTATTATTTAAAATATCAAAGCTCTATTTGATTGGTTGATGACTAGGTTGCATGTAAGTTAAATCTTGTGTAGTCTGTCAGTCCACTATCATTTCTGATTTATCAAAATTCACTGTATGTCATGTTCTGTTCTCTTTTTTATATTCTATTATTCTAAAGGACCCTTGTTATATTAATACTTGAATTTTATTTTTTATTTCCTCAGTCTGTGAAAAACATTTAAGAAATAAAACCAAGGCCAAATGCAATTTGTTCACTGTGTATCATTTCAAACAACATTGTAATTATTATATTTGTATTACTTATATACCGCATGGGAATGGCGTGATCTGATTAGTCCAGCCTTATCTCACTCACTCACATACTCACTCATTTGCATAATGCTACTAGGATCGTAGGGAGGTTGGTGTCTATCTCAGTCGACACTGGGCGAAGGCAGAGTACACCCTGAACGGCTCGCCAGAAAATCGCAGTACAACACATACAACCATTCAAACTCACACTCACAACCAGGTGTAATCTGGAACAGCCAATTATCCTAATGTGCATGTCTTTGGACCGTCGAATGAAACAGAGTAGCCAGAATAAACCCATGTAAGCACAAGGGGAACATGCAAACTCCACAGAATACACGCCCCTTGCCGTGCCCAGGATTTGAACCCAGGACCTATGTGGTAGCCACCATCATGCCGGTCTTTCTAGGGGTTATCCCAAGAGGATAATGTTTGATTCAAAATGGTGGAAAAACAGTCATGGTTTGCCACGGTAACTGATTCTGAAATCCTAGAAATTCAACAGGTCCCTGAATCTGTTGGCTGAATTAATAAGCTGCTGTACCAATACCAGAGGCATCTTCATTAACAAGGGTAATGGATGATATTTTTCTAACACATTCTCACTCACTCATTTGCTGTGCCGCTTGATCCAAGTCGTCGTCGTGGGGAGGTTGGAGCCTATCTCTGCTGACACTAGGTGAAGGCAGGGTACGCCCTGAACAGCTCCCCAGACCATCGCAGGGCCAACACACACACAACCATTCACACTCACTCTCAGACCTAGGGGGAATTTGGAACAGCCAATTAGCCTGCTGTGCATGTCTTCAGGAGAAAACCAGAGTACCCAGAGGAAACCCATGCAAGCACAGAGAGAACATGCAAACTCCACACAAAAATGCCCTGCAAAGCCCGGGACTCGAATCTGAGACCTTCTTTCTGTAAGCTGGACATGCTAACCACTACGACACCATACTGCCCTATATCTAAACAAACAATATCAAGAGTGTCTTCAAGTCCAATACAAAATTCTGCTACGTCAAACAGGGTTTGGTAATATGTAGAAAACAGCATAGCCACAACTCTAGAAGTCTTCAGAGGAGGCCATTCACCAAAAGTCTGTGAGTGGGTAAGGAAGAATCAACCAAGAGCAATATAGTTCCCATTTAAGCAGGGTAAATAATTATACAAGCCACCATCAGTCATGCAAATTCCGAAGCAAACAGGAAACAGTGAATTAATTTGTAGTACAAATCAACATACACACAACCATTCACACTCATATACAAACCTAAAGGTTATTTGGTACAGCCAATTAATCGAAAGTGCATGTTACTGGTCAGAGATCCAGAGTCCTCATAGAAAACACAAGCACAAGGAGAACGTGCAGACTCAACACAGAAACACTCAAGCCTGGGATGTAGGATTAAGCGGTTCGACAAAAGAGTGAGTGATTATTCATTCATTCATTCATTCATTCGTTTACTGAACCGCTAAATCCTACTAGGTTTGCGGGGAAGCTGTGCTTATCTCAGCTAACTCTGGGGGAAGGCGGGGTTCACACTGAACAGCTCACCAGACCATCTCAGGACCAACACACACACATAAAACCTTTCAGACTCACATTCACACCTTGGGGCAATTTGGAACAACCAATTAGCCGAATGTGCATGTCTTTGGACCGTGGGAGGAAACAGGAGTACCTGGAGGAAACCCAAGCAAGCCCAGGGAAAATATGCAAACTATGTGTGTGTGTGTGTGTGCGCACTTGTATGTATTTATATATTTGTGTAATGCACTAGACTACCAGCAGGCGCCGCCTATTGAGAGAGAGAACACATTTACATTTAATGATAAAATGTTATATGGTGTTCGAGACCTGCTCTAAAAATGAGTATAGCACTTAAACATGCGTATTGCAATTAAAGAGTAATATTGCCCTGTCCAGGAAGATGGCCTGAATGATGGTTATATAATGATATATACAGTATTCAGTGTATGTGACAGTGGTGGTGGGGTTGCACGTTTAACAGCATTTAAATAGTTTTATAATTTAAAGAGATAAGTACATTTGAATTTGTTTAAACTATTTTTGTTATACAGTAGCTGTGCCATTTCCATTCTTGTTTTAAAAAAAACTGATTGCCTACAATAGTGCATTTTATTTACATCCTGGATTTTTATTGATGTGTGTTTTATTATGTCACCACAGGTGTGATTCCTCACATTCACAAATCCCTGATCAGAAAGACGAGCCAGCAGAAAACTGCATAAGAAGCCAGTCAGTATTTAAAAAAAAAAAAAAGGGAAAAAAAAGTTGTTCAATGCCTGTCTGGTTATTTTGTATGCATAGAATTACCAGAATAGAAATAGACCATATTTTGTACTGTTCTGGGAGTGAGAGAGGGGTATTAGCGTAGTTAATCCTTTTTAAACGGATTAACGAAGGCGCATGAGGCCGTTAAGTGTATATCTACATGTTTACTACATATATAAATAAAAACTTTTTTACAGTGTTGTGTTTCTGTTGTTATTTCATACAAGCCCTGATGTACTTATACTCAGACCAAGAATATCAGGATTGAAATAGGAATAGTAATTACGCAGTATTAGTAAATATTCAATGTTAGTCAATAAAAAGTCCATTGATGTGATAACCTGCTCATTCAGTACATTCAGATCATCAGCTGACTTCATTTTATTGCCACATTAATGTTGCTGAGCCTCAACCTGACCAACTGGAGCAATAAGAGGTTACATGCTGTGATCAAGGCTAAATGCTCTTCTTCTTTTTTTTTTGGCTGGGCAGTGTATTAGTAATTTTATTTTAGAAATCTCAGAATTGAGATTTTAAAGGTGGGTTTGGTAATCTGGAAACCTAACAAAAATTTGAAAGTAGCATCTCTTCAGAGCTCTGGATATAGTCTCCCCTTCCTAAGCCCCATGCCCTATAACAATCACAACATCCACCCTGACTATTGTACATGGTAGGGTCATGCAAAAGCAGTGACACACGGGGCATTTGATTTGATATTTCACAACAGACCACAAGGCACTTAGTGGTTGCCTTTGAGTAGATTACAGTCACCACAGATGATTTTTTTCCAAACCTTTGTCGAGGTGTAAAGACCATTTCAAGCAATTTAACAATTTGTGTATTCAGCTATAAAGTTACCAACCCTAGCTTTAACAGCACTTTGGTATAGATTCATGTGAATCATCAGTATCAGAAAGTATATTTTACTTTGTACTGTGTCCTCTGGGGAGCTTTTTTGTGATTATTATAGAGTATTATTATACATTTAGTAATTCCTATCGCCTAATGATGAAACCGAAATGCAAGTGAACAGATAAACATTTATTATACAATCCTCTGGTACACATAAACATGAACAAAATATAACTTTAGAGATTTATGCATTTACAAGTCTATTTTTAAATATTCAACAGTACAAAATAGGAAAAACGTTTTTTTACACGATTGCACTCCACCCTGTTCTAAAACAAAGTTAAGAGGGGATGCTTCATTAACACTGATAAATGATTCATTTGCTCGGCAATGTTCATTGTGAGCTGAAGTAATGGTGAGAGTATGGCTGGTATGGCTGCATAACAGCCGGATTTTTAGGTGCCACTGGAAGACCCTGAGGACATCGGTACTGGTAGAGAGCATTGGCAGACAGGGTGGGTACAACAGAGGGGGTGTAATGGATGTTAGAAGGGCACATGTAGGGATTTGGGCTCTCTTGTGTAGGGTAGTAAGTGGGGTATGGTGCTGGTCTGAAGGACTGCAGTTCAGGGTAATGAATGAGCTGTGATGCCACGTTGGCCTGGCAGGCGTGTGCGAGGGCATCTTGCACCGTCCTCTTGAGCTTCATTCGTCTGTTCTGGAACCAGTTCCTGATCTGTTGAGAGACATTTTAATAGTTAGCTTTATACTAATACTGTATGTGTCATCAAACTGCTTAATCCTACTAGGGTCGTGGGGAGGCTGGAGCCTGTCTCAGCCAACACTGGTTGAAGGCAGGCTACACCTTAAACACCAGCTTGCCAGGCACTGCAGGGCCAACACAAACACACACAACCATTCACACTCACATGTATGTCTAGGTGCAATTTGAAACACCTAATTAGCCTAAGGTGCATGTCTTTGGACTGTCGGAGGAAGCCGTAGTACCCAGAAGAAAACCATGTAAGCATGGGGAGAACATGCAATCTCTACACAGAAATGCCCTCACAGAGCCCGAGACTTGAACCCATGACCCTCTTGCTGCGAGGCGAACTTGACACCAAGCTAGCTGAATTAATAAGCTATTAATAATACTACGACACCATGCTACCCTTTGGATAAATTGATTGAAAAATAATTATAATAATTTACATTACATGAAAGGCATTATCATCCCCTAGATTGAGTATTTTCTATAATAACAGCAAGTGTTTTATTCCTCTTTTACCACCATAGTACCACATCACACCAACTCCTTTAAGGCAGAACTGCTCACCTGTTTATCAGAGAGATTAAGCCTCTTGCACAGCTCAGCTTTGTCCTGGGCTCCCAGATAAGCGTTCCTCTTGAATGCTCTCTCTAAACTGTCAATTTGGTCAGCTGTGAAGGCTGTTCTAGATCGCCGTCCCGTTCCAGGAGAGTTCGAAGGTGCTGGCTCCTTGGACGCCATGGGTGAGAGAGAACGCCCGCCTTCGCTCTCGTAGCCGGATGTCTCCTCCTCCTCTGTCCCACTGCTGAAACCTAACTCTGGTGCTGGAGTGAAGAAAATGTGGAAGAGGAGACCATATAAATCTCTGTATATGATAAAGCTGACTGAGCAACGTTTTAAAATATATACAATATAAATATCAGAAAACAACAATAATACAATTACACGTTGTTCTTGGAATTAATTACATTGATGAAGATTTGATCTTCTATTATTTCTGTTACAAACTGAAACCACATCTGGATTAATGCTGAGACCTCTTAGGTGAATAGGGTCAATAAAAAAATTAAATAAGGTAAAATTTTAAGTTTTTGTAAAAAAAAAAACAACAAAAAAAAAACCCCAAAACATGTCTAGCAATTTTACTATGGATGTAATAAATTAAGATCTTACCATGCTGGAGGCTGTCTGTGTTTTTTTCTTTCCTTGGTGCAGTAATAAAGCTTTGTGCTTGCCCCATTGGTTTAGCCTGGATTTGCTGAGTTTCCATGCCCTCCATTTTCCTGTTGTAGAAACCAGGGAGAGTTTCCGGAACTGTCCCAGAAGTGCCTGCTCTATGAGAGGCCATGGAGCTGGAATGGCTGGCTGCATGAGGGCTTGATGGCATGCTAGCACTGCTCTGACTGCTTTGAGAGAGCCATTCGACCGAAAAGTGTCCCTTCATCATTCCAGGAGAAAAAATAGTAAAAAAAAAAAAAATCCAAATAAATTAAAATGGGGAAAAAATCTCAGATCTAAGATTCCTGGTGGTCTTGGTTCTGGAACTGCAAGCTGTAGAACTCGTCTGGAGTCCAAAGAATGAGTGAATGAAGTAGAGCTCTGTTTGTCTTCAGATAGGTGATAACCACCTCCAATGCAGGTCTTGGGGTATTTATAGGGCTAATCCTGGCTCATTTACAATTGACTGTAGGCCAGGATCAAAGGAAACATCCTCCCTACTTTGCTCCCCACCCCTTCAGTTTTCACAAGTGTGGTAATTAAGACGTCTCAATCGCCTCTGAATGAGCCCATTAATTCCTGGCTCCAGTAAGTCTGGTGATGCACCAAGATCCTCCTCCCGAATTCCAAAAACCATCTCTGATCCTGTCTCCTCTCTGATGGTAATGTCTGTCTGTGTTTATATGTACTCAGATTTTTATATGTGCCGAGATAACAGTTGAACTCGGATATGCGGTAGCTCTTCAAATCTCAAATATTGACAATTATATTCAGATTAAAGTCATTCTGAGATCTTTCGGATAAAGAGATCAAATCAGTAGCAAATATTTGATAGGTTTTGTCATCTATAAACAAATATTAATATATGTACAGTACAGCACTGGGATCCACATTAGTAGAAACCTTTGCCTTCATGAACAAAGCTGGACAGTCGGCATGGTGGCATATTGGTTAGCACGTCCACCTCATAGCAAGAAGGTCCTGGGTTTGACTCAGAAAGGCCGGTTCTCCTCGTGCTTGCATGGGTTTCCTCCAGGTATTCCAGTTTCCTCCCACAGTCATGCACATTAGGCTAATTGGCTGTCCCATTTTAATTGCCCCTTGGTGTGAGTGTGAACAGACCTATATATATACATAGCCCAGCTATGGACTCTCCCTGCAAGACCAAAATGATCATTCATACCTACTCCTTGTTCACGTTACACTTTACCATAGTGCAGAATTTATCTTCTTAACATAACTTTATTTTTAGTCTATATTGTATTTTGTATGTTGCGAACTAATACTAGTAATTATTTTTCAGCTTTTGTTTTCATATTTTTTAAAAGATTTATTGTTTAATTTTTCATATTCCAGGCCTTATGTTTCATCGAAGCAATCTACTCAAACCTTATCATAAGGATTTCAATCAAGATACAGTATGTCTTTATAATCTATCTATCTATCTATCTATCTATCTATCTATCTATCTATAGTATCCTGTTAACTTGAACAAGAACAAACTTATGCAATAACCTATGTATTTATATAATAATAGAGATTATCACAATGAGAGAAATACACACCCCGATTTCTCTCTCTCTCTCTCTCTCTCTCTCACACACACACACACACACACACACACACACATACAGTGAGTAGCTGTAAATGTGCATCATTGCCCCCTGCTTTATGCGCTCTTTAAGTCGGTATTGGTATCAAAGCCCGCTGCTCCTTTGAAGTGTTACTAAGCGGTTAATGGCCGATTACAGAAACACTACACATAGTACCGAGACAGCAGTCTGGCCCAATCCGACCTCTGATCCAGATAAACACAGTCCTATTCCCTAACCGAAAGTGAATGAACCAGTGCCTCTGTGACTGTCAAAGGGTGCGTAACAACGCGCAAAAAAGCATTGAGAGAGATCTGGGTTTTCACTAATCCTCAGGTATCTCACTCAGATGATTACCCTGGGATTACAATGATCAATCCACTTCATCACCACAAAGTCAAATACAGATTTGATTGCAAATTGCTTTTTGGGGAATGATTGATTGGATTTGATCCCCCTATTTAAAAAAAAAAAAAAAAAGCAAAAAAAAAAAAAAAAAAGCACAATGGAGTGAAGAGATGGCGCCATGGGTGGAGATTTCAGGTCCCATAAAGAACATGCACCCATAATAAAATAATAAATTATATTCAATTTATAAACTAGAAAATTATAACCCGATTATAAAATATATACAATGATATATTATATAGTAAAATTATATATGGGGTTTTCATCAATAATGGGTTTATTGACTGACCACTTGTAGCTTGTGAACTTTTTATAAAGGTCCTTATGTTATTAAAATGTGTTATAATAATAATAATAATAATAATAATAATAATAGGCCCTGCGATGGCCTGGCGAGCTGTCCAGGGTGTACCCCGCCC
>JAQMYF010000008.1:15300364-15317418 GCA_030014195.1 Neosilurus mollespiculum
ACACACACACATATATATATATATATATATATATATATATATATATTTTTTTTTTTTTAATTAATATTTTTCATATTATTCTTGCTGTGCTCTGAGCCATTGCATCGAAATCTCACTTCGTAAAGATGTAAATCTAAATGATAATAAAGTCTGTCTAAGTCTAAGAAAGAAGTATTTGTACTTTTTTGCAAGATAGATAGATAGATTCACAGACAGACAGATTGATAGTCAGTCTAGACTCTTTAAGGCAAATTCTCCAGAAATAACATGCATACCATTAAATAAGTAATAAATAAAAACAACAAACAAATAAATAATACATAAACACAACTGCACAAAGGACCTAATAATAATAATAATAATAATATTTATTCATACATTTGCTAAGCTGTTCAATCCTAAGTAGGGTCGCGGGGAGGCTGACACCCATCTCAGCCGACTCCATGTGAGTGTATCTCCCCGCGATGGTCCGGTGAGTTGTTCAGGGTGTACCCTCCCTTCGCCCAGTGTCGGCTGAGATAGGCACCAACCTCCCTGCGACCCTAGAAGAATGTATAGTACCAATACCTATTACTCCTAATATTTCGAAGATCCTCTTTGCGTTACAGGATTCCTTTAGTTTGGTGAACATTGGAAGGATTTACTATGTGGGACATTCCCAGCATGGCATAAATCCTTTAGTTTGGGGGCAATTTAAACAGGATTGTATGCAAATGAGAGTTTATACTGACACTTAATTGGATATATTTTTCTTGGGTTACTTATTAGCACCCCATAGATGCTGTCTTCTCAGACCATTTCTTTTTTTTCCAGCTTACAGTATAATCTTTGTATAATCACATCATTTTGAGTACAATACCACCATTAACCTTCTCTATTGATTCTAATCAGCAGGAACTTTAAAGAGGTAACCGGTGGAGCTGTCTCTTGACAATACAAGAAAAAAAAGGGGGGGGTCCTGGAAGGACTCAGGCATTCGGCTTTGAGGTAGAATCCACTCAGACCAACGGCTCCTGGGCTAGAGACGAATGCTGAATCCAAGTGACTAGCGTCTTCTGCTTGGATCACAAAGACATCACACCCCTGTCGTCTCCTATTCACAAGACTTTTGCTTTCACACTTATAGGCTAGGAAGGGAAAGAAAAAAAAAGTGTCAAGGGATTAAGGCCCATTGAGCATCACTGATCCCCCCACCCTCCCACCCTTCACACGGATCAACATCCGAAACTCCCAGCACAGGTCACGGAGGAACCGAGAAACTGCTGACATGTTTGTGAATGAGGTATGAAGAGCGTCAGGACAGTCTGCACTGGAGAAGGGGGAGAAGCTACATTTGGGGTTTTCCTTTTCCTGTTAAAGGGTGGTGTCATGAACGCTACAAGGTGCTAGGCTGGCTTTTGAAGTTCAAAGGATGTCAGTTAGATCGGTTTACCAAAGGTGGATGGAAGTTTATGACGGTTTTAAGTGTTCGGACTGGTTTCATGCATAAGTGAGGAGGATCAACAAAACACACACACACACACACACACACACACACACACACACACACACACAAACAAAGAAAGACAAAGTGACCAGTAAGACTTGTTCCAGCATTTAATGTTTTAAAAGGGTTAACATGCCAGTGTAGTGGCACCTCAAGAATAAATAAATGATTAAATTCAGAAATTGATACAAAGCTGAATAAAAAAGCAATAATATTAATAATAATAATAAATATTTTTAATATTTTAAAACACCAAAACAACTTTTGGGATTCAACATTAAAAAAAACAAACAAACAAAAAACACCAAACAAAAAAAAAAAAAAAACCCACTCCTATGCTACACACTACAGCACAAATAAATTCAAATGCTAGCACGTTAGCATGTCCACCTCACAACAAGAATGGCCAGGGTTCAGCTTGGGCGTATCTGCATGGAGTTTGCATGTTCTCCCCGTGCTTGTGTGGGTTTCCTCTGGGTACTCCGGTTTCCTTCAACAGTCTAAAAACAAGCACATTAGGCTAATTGGTGTGAGAGTTGACCTGCAATGGTCTGAAGAGCTGTACGGGGTGTACCCTGCCTTCGTCCAGTGTCAGCTGAGATAGTCACAGCCTCCCCGGGACCCTAGTAGGAGTGGTTCAGCAAATGAATGATTGAGAGAGGGAGGGAGACAGTGAGAGTGGAATAATAAGTTTATTACTGTATGAATGCATGTCTATGCTGCTGTCAGAAACGGTAGTTGCAAAAAAAAAAAAAAAAACAGGCCAAAACATGCCAGGTGCACTTATAGGTAGAAACTGATACATGTGGCTTCACTACAGATGCCACAAACTGCACATCTGGCAAAACGTAAGACATAAAAGCATTCAAATAACGGTGGCTGTAATATACAACTCATCTGTCATCTGAGATCTTAAACAGCCTTTGGAAGAAATCAATGATGTACATCTACAGACACTGACAAGAAAAGAAAGATATATATACACAGTACATGTCAATCATGTCAATCATCTACTGGATGTCAGACAATGTCTGATTTAATATGTAGCAATGATTCTTTCACCACATGTAAAATTTATATTTATTTGCCGAAGTGCTTAATCCTACTACTAGAACTCATGTTCTCAGCCGACTCGGGGTGAAAACACCCTGAACAGCTCACTAGTCGACCTCAGGGTCAACACACAACCTCACACTCACACTCAGGAACACACTTGGAGGAAACCCATGCAAACTCTACACAGAAACGGCCTTGTCAAGCCCGGAACTCAAACCTAGTATCTTGCTGTGAGGTGGATGTGTTTACCACTACACCACTGTGCCACCCATGTAACTTTATTAATAAAGTATAAAACTCTTAGTTAATTCTACAGTATAATCCTATAAAAATTAAAGAACGTCAATTCACTAATATAAATTATTATATAAAGCATGAGGTAAGTTTGTACCCATAGGCGATTTGATAAGGCAGGTTATGATAAAATAATCCATCAGCCGAGACTGTGAGTAAACTGACTGAAGGACATTACGCGTTCCTCTCTGAAGGTGGAATGTACTCCAGCCCCAAATGAGCAAAAATGTCCTCTTCTGAGTTGGCTTGAAGATAACGCTGCTACAAAATACACATTAGAAGAGCCTAGGGTTATTATTATCATCACAGTTGTGGTTTTAGTCTCAGGCTTTGAAGTCAGTAAAGTACAAACGCTGGATAAACAGCAGGTAAAAATCTACACTAAAACTCATAACCACCTACTGACACAGGATTAAATTAACAATCAAATTTTACACTAATACCAAATATAATCCAATCAAATATAATTTAATGGGGGAAGCCCTGGTCTAAAGATTAGCAGAAAGAAGCAGGTTTGGGACCAAAAGGTCGCTGGTTCGATTCCCAAACCAGCAGGAAAAATGAGCAAGGCACCTAACCCTCAACTGCTCTCATAGTTTACGTGTGTGTGTTTACTTTGGATAGGTTAAATGCAGAGTCAAAATTTCACTTGCAGGATTAATACAATATCTCATAAAAGAAAAAAACCCACACATTTTAGTGTTTCCCCTCCCTTTTCCACAGCTACAAAGCCTACAATCAAAGTTACTTTGATACTACATGTATTTTATTATATTAATACATCCATTCATTTTCTGAACCGCTTATTCTTAATTAGGGTCGTGGGAAGGCTGGCACCCATCTCAGCCGACTCTGGGCAAGGGCAGGCCTTCGGATCAGTAAACCAGCACCTTAACCACCACTGAAAGTCCACAGACTGTTTTTCTTTTACTGGTTCTTTATATCAACTTATTATTATTATTCCAGCTAACCTTTCGGACGTTAATAGGGCAAAAACTGTTGGGCCGATCAAAGTGAATTTCACATATGTTATTAGCATATGGATGTAGATTATTGCTTTGACTTTTGTCACCAATCATCATCACTAATTAGGAGATATTAATTACTTAATGACTTTTATATGTACCGTTATATCTTGGAAACTACTGGACCAATCAAAGTCAATTTTACATATGTTACTAAAAACTGGTGAAATATCCACTGGTGAAATTTTTCCCAAAAAAATTCTAGTATATATTATTACTATTTTAATCCTGTAACCCCTCCAAAGTGAGCACACACACACACACACACACACACAGAGCAGCGGCCAGCCACATTGTGGGAATCGAACCAGCAACCTTTCAGTCCCTATCTCAGCTTTCATGAGAAATGAATCAAATTAAAATGAAACAGTAAAATGTCTTGATGTAAATATCTAATGTTTTGTATGTTTGATTGTGAATAAAATATGCGTTTGTTTTATATGTGGTTATATTTGCCATACATTTTTGCTCATACATAGCATTTCACTAGTTCCTGTGTCACTTCTTGCATGTCAAGCTGGCATAAAATTAGCCTTTTAAAACTACAACAGGGCAGTAAGGGCTCAGTGGTTAAGGCTCTGTCTAAATGATCTAAAGGTCAGGGGTTTAAGCCCTAGTACCCCCATGGTGCCATTGCTAGGCACTTGAGCAAGGGAATCAACCCTCAGTTTCTCTGTTGTATAAAAATGATAAATGTAAGGCACTCTGGATAAAGGTGGCTGCCAAATGCTATAAATGTTTTAATATAATGTGACTCAGGGCCAATACAGTCTCTTAAATACATAAGAGTGCAGCATGATTGGGTTCATATAAGGTGCTTACTTGTTTGCTGTCGTAGAGTGCATGACTGCTTAAGGTCATTCCCTTCTCCTGCCCAGCCCAGCGCCTCAACTCCCTCTCAAAGAGCTGCATGAGGAAAGTGTTTAACAGGTTAAGTGGAGGACTTCACAGATCAACACCCACGCTGATATTACTGTACTATGAAATCAGAATGATCCGTTTAGCATTACGTAAACATCGATCATACGCAGACCAGACTTACATCATGTGTAAAAAGCATCGGATGATTCGCGAATCCTTTGTTAGTATTACAGAGATGTATCAGAAGTAAATAGACCCCTCATTACAGATATTATTATTAATTTCTTATTATAATATAATTAAAATACAAATTTATTTGTCACATACAAAATCATATACAGTACAGTATGTAGTGAAATGCTTAGTACGACTGTCCTAAAATGTGAAGAATAAGCTATCAATAACAAGAAGAAAGAACAATAACAATAACTATAACTAAAACTATTTAAAGGATTTTATAGTTAAGGTCAATATAAATATAAAAATGCAAAATATAAAATAAAATACATAAAATAAAATAAAATATAGGATACAAAATATATAAAATGAAATATAAATGCAGTGGCAATTTTTCAAGTAATATTGTCTGTAAAGTGTCAAGTGTCTGTGCAACAATCAGCTGAGGTGGAATGTAATGTTAATGTGTAGGGTAGAGTCTACAAAGTCCAGGTACCGGTGTTCTGGTTCAGGGCCCGAACGGCCTGCGAGAAGAAGCTCCTCCGTGAAGATATATATAATATATAAATAATCAGCACATCCACCTCACATCAAGAAGAGCCTGGGTTCGATTCCCAGGCTTGGGTGTTTCTGTGTGAAGTTTGCATGTTCTTCCTGTGCTCGTGTGTTTCCTCTGAGTACTCCAGTTTCCTCCGACACTCCAATGACATGAACATTTGACTAACTGGCTGTGAATGGTAGTGTGTTGGACATACAGTGGCCTGGCGAGCGGTTCAGCGTGTACCACGCCTTCGCACAGTGTCAGCTGATATAGGCTCCAGCCTTCCCATGACTCCAATAGGATTAAGCGGTTCAACGAATGAGATGATGTGTGCATAAAAATTATTTATCAAAACCAGCTATGGTATGAATAATCCCCATTGATGTTGCAGGCTACTACCTATATGCATATCAATGTTAATCTTTTTAAAAATGATGGCGTCTATTTAATTCTGATACATCTCTGTACAGTATAGCATACCTTGGATCCTGTCCAGCCAAGTGTAGCAAAAGCAAACTGACTGTAAGGACTAACTACAAGATCAACTCGAACAGCTCTCCATGTAGACCCTGAGAGACTTTCCTTCGCACCATCTGTCGAGCCGGAGCCCTGTGAAGAAGCTTCCGCATGTATCACACTGTTCGTCTTAGAGTCTTCAAGCTTGAATATGGAGAAGCATCTCTCAAATCGGTCCATGTTGCTCGGAGGACGAGCAGGTCCATCTTTACCCTCCAGGTAGGAATTCCTTGTTGTTTTCTCATACAGCAGCAAACCCTAGGAGTTAAAATAAACATTCATTCATTTGCCAATTCGCTTACTCCTATTAAAAGCCTATCTCGTCTGACTCTGGGTGAAGGAGGGGTACAGCCCAAACAGCTCGCCAGTCCTTTGCAGTACCAACACAAAGACAACCATTCATACTCACACCTAAGGGCAATTTAGAACAGCCAGTTAGCATAACTATGTATGTCTTTGGACTGTAGGAGGAAACGAGAGTACCCAGAGGAAACTCAAGCAAGTGCTATTTTCTTTAACGTGAAAAATGTTTCGATTCATTTTGAAAAGTGAGGGCCCTAAAAGGACAATTTGCTTCTCTATGTGACGTTCAACACCTAAAAATATCTACTGATGTCTATATATTTGTACCACTAGAGCATCACTGAGTACCTGATCCTCCAACCAGTTCACAATTTTGGGCATCACTCTTTCCTCTGCCCCCTCCTCTGGGTGTGTGATGAGGAAGTCCACATCATGGCCCACCTCCTTACCCCTAAAGAAAAAAAAAAAACACACACAATGTATAGATTTATGCAGTGCCTATATGTGGAGCTCCTGATATATGCCCCTAGTGATAGATGCCTGTGCATGGGTTTGCTTCTCAGATCCTTTCCCTTTAGTTCCCCTTTAATTTGTAGCAGCTGTCCTGTTAGATTAAATATCTCTTTAACAAAGTTCTTTGGCGTTTGCTCAACGAACTTTTATCTACCTGGAAGTTTGTCTGCCTACATGAGTTAGTTTTTGTGTTGTTTATTCTGTGTGAGTCTGAGCGGTGGTGTCCTCTTTTTTTGGGATTCAATTTCATTATTAATAACAAATGTTTTTTTGTTTTTTTTTCCGTCTGTTATCATGTAGGTCAACTCAGGGATGTGGCAGCCTTATTAGGTTTCCTGTGGTGGGCAGAAGGTGTGGACGCCAAACAGAAAACCATCCAAGCCATATCCCATCACTCTTGTGCTCTGCGCGAGGACTCGGCTAAAAATATTCAATCATTCACTGAACTGCTTAATCCTATTAAGGTCTAGGGAGACTGGGACCTATCCCAACCGACTCTAAGCAAAGGCTGAGAAAACCATGAACAGCTCACCAATCCACCGCAGGGGCAACACACACACACAGAAAGCCCCTCACCGATGAACGATATGTTTCTACCTTCTGAATCCTCCTGTGAGGGTAATTATTGCCCCGGGCAGCACAGCTTTTACTGCCTTCTCCACAATGTCGCTGATGAGCATAGCCTCCTTTTTAGTGACAGGTGTGTTCAGATCATCGTAATACTGCACACCTGACAGTCAGAAAGACAGAATTCAACACAAATCTACAAGTTTTAATAAATCCCTGAACTAAATTAGCTCTCTACCTGCTTGCTGGTCATGATTCAGCTTTTGTCCTATATGTATCAGGTCTAACGGGCTGCGCAGGCCTTCCCTGAACCACCGATCCGCAGTCCGAACTCCCACACCAAAAACACCAGTCAGTGCCTGAAGGTGAGGAAAAACAATTTTAATTGAATTATAAAGTATGTGATGCTCTACACTGAGATTTTCTCCACTGCTAACCTTCATGGCTTGAAACTGCTCAGACTGTTTTGTTGACTCCACTTCACTTGACGTGCCATCTTCTAAAATCTCCTAAAACAGTAACGCCGTGGTATGAGTAATACAGCTGTTTCGATAAACACGAACCTGTAATCTGGCTCACCTTTATCACCCTCAGTGAATGCTCACCCAAGCAGGGCAGGTCCTTCAATTCGTCCATTGCACGCACGACATGAGGAAGCGCCTTCAAGACAGACGCCGACCTTCGGAAGGCTACGCTCCTGCCTTCATTTTCACTGAACTCTGCGTTCATGGCTAAGATCTCCAGAGCTTCCTGGGTGAAACAAATAATGCAGAATTGGCTGGATTATGAATATTCCTCCTATAATTACAGTAGAATGCTGGTTTCCAAGCTCAAATGCACCTTTACAATGAGGTAGTTTTTAATATAAACCCTGAAAGAACATTTTTGGCTGACTAGACAGAAAAATAGTAAAAAAAAAAATAATAATAATAATTTAAACATGAATGAAGCTGGGATATTCAAAAGTATGTAAGAAATAAACTGGAAGCACCCAAAGAGTGAAAATCTCCAGCCGAACAAATGCTGGGCCTGCCGTAATATCACACTTCTAAACTAGAAGAGTACTCAGAAAACGCAAACATCCACCAAACTAAAAAAAAAAATAATAATAATTATAAAAAAGAAGAATGTATACAGTACCCCCTGCTGGGCCTACTGTAATACCACACCTCCAAACTTGATGAGCACACAGAGAGCGAAAACCTCCAATAAACGAAATAAATAACAGAGAGTACACAGCACCCCCTGCTGGACCTGCTATAATACCACACATCCAAACTAGAAGAGCATTTGGGAGCGCAAACCTCCACCAAAAAAACCCAACAACAAATAAACACGGTAAAGTACACAGAACCTCCTGTTGGGCCTGCTGTAAAACCATACCGCCAAATTAGAAGGGCACTCTGCCAGGCTTTAAAAATATTTAAGGCACCCCCTGCTGGGGATGCTGTAATACTACATGTCCAAACAAGAAGGGCATTCATAGAGCACAAACCTCCACCAAGCCAAAAAGAAAAAAGTACACAGCACCCTCTGCAGTAAAATGTAAAATATATGTTTTTGAATTTCCGAAACCAGAATTTGATTCAAATCACTGCCGAATTCTAACTGAGTGTTACTTGGGTTGTACTCCACCCCTCCAAGAAAATTACAACAAAATCCATTTGTAACTTTTTGTGTAAATTTGCAAACAGACAGGCAGACAGACCAAATATTCATTCATTCAATTTCATCTAAACACTCCGTATTGCTGACTGAAAGAAATTAATTAAAAAACATCTGCATGCCATCGTAGCTATTTCATTTTCAGTGCACTCAGATTTTAAAGTAAATGGATTACAAAATCTCAGGGATGCTGGGCGTGATGAACAACTACAGGGGACCAAGTACACACACAACAGCCAATCCACCTACAGTCACGTTTATGGCTACTGAAAAGGAACCAGGGTACCCAGATGAAACCCACGTGAACGCAGCAAGATACAACACACAAAACACCATTGAGATCTAAATTACAGCCATTCCACCCTAGAGAAATATAAAAACCAGATATGTCTTAGAGGGTTCATAAGTACCTGATGGGCTTTGTGGGGGCAAATACTGCTAATAAAAAAACTAGCAAAGATAAATTTAGCCAGAAAATATATATTGGCATTCAAAGTGCACAAGAAAGAAGAAATTACATGATGTAAAACACTCACAGTAAGCACTGAGTTGTGGTGCTTCATCGGAGTTCTTCTCTGACAGGCGTAACTCTTCATCACGATTGCAGAAGTGACCTCAGAGGGTTTCGGGGTGGTCTATAAAGAGAATATTCCTCATCCCACTGTCTAAAGGTTCAACACAAATGTATCTTCAAAAATGCTTATGCAGGGGTTAAGAACCATATACTACATAGGAACGGTGCAATCTGATTGGTCCGCTATGTTGGATTACAAACATTATCTGAGTTGACGGACAATCACAGTTTGTCACTGTCATTTAAAAATAGGAAAATAAACCATAAAAATCATGTTTTAATTTTCTTTTTTTTGGGTTTCTGAGTAGTATTTACTAAAACATCTTAACAAACCATAGGTTAGCATGGGTTTGAGTCCCTGGCTCAGTTGTGTCTGTGTGGAGTTTGCATGTTCTCCCTGCGCTTGCGTGGATTTCCTCTGGGTACTCCAGTTTCCTCCCACAGTCCAAAGACATGCACATTAGGATAATTGGCTGTTCTAAATTGCCCCTAGGTGTGAGTGCGAATGGTTTTGTGTGTCTGTGTATGTGTTGGCCCTGCAATGATCTGGGGAGCTGTTCGGGGTGTACCCTGCCTTCGCCCAGTATCGGCTGAGATAGGCTCCAGCCTCGCTGCAACCCTAGTAGGATTATGCAGTTTAGCAAGTGTTTGCTTAGTTTTTAGTTTGGTTTAGTGAGTGAATGAGTGTGCGAGCATAGTTGACTTTTGTTTCGGTGTCGTGTACACTAAATTCTGAATGAGTAGGCTATACAGCGCTTAGCTTGGCTTGAAACACAGAGCTCAACTGAACTGCATCTGTCATGGTTAAAATATGTAAATACTAAGTCTTACTGAAATAAAATATATGCTTTTGAATAGTATTAACTCACTTTATATAAAATAAATGCCATATACATCTCTGCACCTGCTCACACATGCCCTCAGAGCTCACCTGCGTCCATCATGATCACAGGGCGAAGGCGGGATACACCCTAATTTGCTCGCACTCATACCCACACACACACACACACACACCCACACACACACACACACACACACACAACCATTCACACTCACATCCACAACTAGGGTCAATTTGGAATAGCCGATTAGTCTAATGTGCATGTCTTTGGACTGTGGGAGGAAACCGGAGCACCTGGAGGAAACCCACACAAGCACTGGGAGAACATGCAAACTTGAACTCAGGACTCAAACCCAGGACCTTCTTGCTGTAAGGCGAGCGTACTAACCACTACGCCACACTGCAACAAGTTTTTGCTTCAGGCGTTCTGTCTCAGAGAAGATTCAGCGACATCCACCTCGTCATCAGGGGATGACTGTTACCAGCGCATGATTACCTTTAACCTGTGCCTGTCCTGAATGGGGACAGGACTTCCACTCGCCATGCTCTCAGTTAACCAACTGATGTCCAGCAGATTGACGGAAGCTTTTCCTTCAATTTCCTGTTTCTTAATCCAAAGATCAACCTCATCTCCAGTGTTGTTTTCGGACACGACATGCGTGGTGGAGGAGCTGTAACAGCAAAGAATATGTACAATATTGTCATCACCATTATTATTATTATTATTATTATTATTATTATAGGAAAGACATTAAGGATGCACCACTGAGAGGACTGGACAGTTTTCCTGTTTACCTGAAAGTCTCTTCAATCAGAAACCCTTTACTCCTTCCAAGACGTGTCAGGAAACATTTCCTTGATGCTCCCATCTTCCTTTCCACGATGAAAATAGAAATATCAGGAAATATACACGCTTCACCTTCATAACTTGTAGTTTTCTCTGTAGTCACTTTTCTACGTTTTAGAGGGACCATTATCAGTGTGACACTGCTAGCCAGCCGGCTACCAAAACTACAAACATAAACACCTTATTAGCGATATAAAGAAAGCAATGTCTTGCATGTCATAATAGGAAGCTATACAGATAATAAATCTACATTATTATTATTCATCTGTTTGACTCAGAGATCACTTGTCACTTCAGAATAACACCAAGCCGGTGATTTGTAGTAGCAGAAGTGCAGCCGAGTGACGTGAGAAACTTTCAGAGGTGAGCGTGCCCTAAAAACAGTTCCGGTCTGTGTTGCCAGATCCCCGAGTGTTGTGCAGGACTGCAAACACACAAGCCCTGAAATGCAGCAGTTTTTATATGGATCTAGACTGATATTGTATCATACCTTTTTGCTCAAAGAAATCTGAACAGAATACAACAGCAAAGAACAGGATAGCACAAGCCCTAGACTAAAGGCTCAAGACTAAACAGCCTATCAAAATATACATGTTGATTTTAAACTAGGTACAATTACTGATTGAAAAGCGACCATGCACTTGTACATGTGTGGAAACACGCCGCCGTTTTTTCATCAGCAATGAGTGATGAACTTTATTCATGCGGGGCCAAAATCACATTCGGGCAGTGACTTGAAACTAAACATCTAATTTCGCTGACCTAAGGTTACAACATGGGGGTCACACTCATTTTTACTCAGTGCCATGTCACTAAATTTCGAGGTCATCAAGGGCCAGATGATCTAGTCAAAAAGGGCAACCATGAGACCTGCATGGAAAAAAGATTAGTTTAGGCATTTTGTTTATAATTTGTCCTCTTTAACTTTATTAACTTTCCTTTTTCTGACAATGCTTGAGAGCAGCATGCTTGCTTGCAATCTTTCTTTAGCCATTAATGTCACTTGAAATAGGCTGCAAATTTGCTGCAACCTAGTGAATGGATGATGAATTATATTTCATGGTAATCGGGTTTTTTTGGGGTTTTTTTGGGGGGATTTTTCCTCATTTTTCTTCCCACCCATCAACTTTTTTGCCTTCTCTATCACACCACCACCACCGACCAGGGAGGGGCATAAGCAAGCACATGCCCCCTCCGTGACATGTGATGCTACCACCCGCCTCTTTTCTAACTGCTGCGCACGCGTATTTGGGGGCGGCCTAACACACTCGGAGGGAAAGCAGACGCCCATGATTCCTGTGAGTGACAGGGAGGTGAGCGTATGCCATCCCTCCCTCCCTTGAGAGCTCAGCCAATTAGCTCCCATGGACTCCCGGATACGGATGGCTGTGGCATCAATCCGGATTTGAACTTGCGATCTTGATAGTCGCGCACCTTGTCGATGCGCCACTCGGGAGCCCTTCATGGTAATTGTTGATGAATCAGCCAACCAATGAATGGTTGATTGATCAGCGATGAACGTACGATAATCATATACTTTGAAAGCACTCGCAGGTCACATGAAAAGGTTGGCGGGACAGATTTAGCCTGCGGGCCTTGAGTCTGACACCTGTGGGTTACAACCTTTGACATTAAACCTTTGTAAATTTAGTCCAGCCAATTGACCTAATGTGCGTGTTGTGTGAAGAAACTGAAGTACCCAGAGGAAACCCACACAAGCATGTTTGTAAACTCTACACATCTCCTTGGTTGAGATCTGATCTATGAACCACAGAGCCACCAGAGTAAGCCAGAACCATGTTCAGATTTTCGGGATCTGTGCAACAGGATTAGACCACCTTTCTCACTCACTCACTCACTCACTCACTCACTCCTGATCCTGGAGATCCTGGTTGGCAAAAGATGGGAAATGCACCCTAGATGGCAGTCCATCAAGGGGCACTATGCATCCAAGTGTATTCCTACAGGCATTATAAACTTGATAAACCTGAGAACATAGTAGTAACCTTAGATCAGGATTGAGAAAGGGACCCTGTGAGCTGTGAAGCAGTTGTGGGAATCTCTACACCATTGTGCTAGTTTAGATATTTTCATTGATTTGTTAATTTGCCAGAGGTCTTAATCCCACGACCTTTATCGAACTTAATCCCTCTGGGTACTTCGGTTTCCTCCTACAGTCCAAAGACAAGCGTGAACCAATGTGATTGGTTGTCTGTGTGTTGTCGATGGTCTGTTTGGGGTGTAACCTGCCTTTGCACAATGCTGGCTGAGATAGGGCACATACCCTAGTAAAGGATCCAGCAGTTCAGCAAATGAGTGAGTGGAAGAGAATTTGTATTATTATTAAATTTTTTTGGGGGGGGGGGCTTGTGGTGTTTCTGTGTGGCGTTTGCATGTTCTCCCCGTGCTTGTTGGGGTTTCCTCCCACAATCCAAAAACAAAAAAAAGGTGTGAGTGTGAGTGAGAATGGTCGTGCGTGTGTTGGTCCTGCGATGGAATTCAAAGGAAAAAAAATGTTTTTTTTTTTTACCACTGTTAGTGGTAACCAAATCACAACACGTGAACATGTATTTCCTAATTTGTAGGCCACGCCTACTGCACTTGTTTGCATATCTGGCAACCCCGATGCTGGCGGAAGTACCGCGGAAATCACAGAAGTGGAGTTTATTTATAGTTATAATTAGGTAGCTATTAATTCATTCGTGACAACAATGAACAGACTGGACCCTACCTGTTTTACACTGGATGTAAAGCAGTGTAGATAAATGTTACATGACTGAATGAATGTATATTTATGGGTTAAGTTGGGATTCTGCGCAGTTTTTCTGTGACTCATACTAACAGAACAGGTTTTATTTTTCCAGTAAAGTCTGCCAAGTTAAGAACATAACAAATGGAACACAAATAAATAATTTACATTCTTCATGCTTTAATTTCGCCCAAAGCCTTGGTGACAAATCCTAAAGTGTAAATAACAAACTTTCTTGAGCTCGAGGAAGTGATATAAGGATATCAGAATAATAAAACTATCATTTATTGTTGTTGTTGTTGTTGTTTTGGGTTGTCGGTTTCCTTTCAGAAGCCATACGACAGGTTAAAGTCCCTCTACAACCGCATGGAAGTCATATGACCACCGAGTTGCACTTCCTCAAACTTGACTCACACCATCCCACTACACCGTGAGAACAACTAACTCTTCTCCTGCTCTACAACTAACATCTACAGCACTTCAGAGCACCTTGGGAAGACTCATGGCAAGTTCTCTGTCGAGGAAAACACCCAGGAACCATTTTAAAGGAGGGACTGAAGGAACACCTGGTCTGTTTCTTCATCTCATAGTCTTTACCTGCCTGCTAGAGTGTGGAGAATGTGCCAAAGACAGCAACATCATTTTCATTGTGACAGATGATCTGGACGTGGAGCTTGGTGGAATGGTGAGTGTACTTAAAGCTGGGATTGGTATCATTTTAAGGTGTTTATTAAAGTTTTTTTATTCTTTTTTATAATTTTTTTTTTTTTTTTTAAGAAATGTTTTTTTTTTTCACCAATCATGAGATCTGAAAAAGATCCGAAGAAATTTGTCATCTGTAGCTGATGTATTACTGTAAAAACTCTGACCAATCACTGCCTTTTGGTCCTCTGGGAAATGACCAATCAAATACAAATGCCAGGTCTCCCTGCACCTGTGTGACCCTACCGTGCACAAACCAACGTTCAGAGCAGAGCTCCTGTCTGTGGAGGTGAACGTGGTTTTAAAAGGATGTCCGACGGCATGCATGGGATTGTTAAGCTGGAGCCCGGAAGAAATACTTCTTTCAATTTATGTTTTCTTTCACCTTCAATTGGAGACAAATGTACTTTTATTATTATTAGCACTCCCCTGGAAGCAAGCACTTTTCCAGTTGATTTCAGAAATATTTTTTTCTGTAAGTTTGAAAGACCTAAAATATTTTGCAGAAAAAAAAAACATTGAGGCACCCCCCTCCCCATCCACACACATTTTCTAATGGTCCATCCCTAAGTGGTGAAGATTAAGATTCTGTATTTGTTGTGTTGATCTGTGATATACAAAATGGCATATAGGCTTTGGGATATATTTTGACATTGTTCTAGTTATATACAGTTGACTAATGGTCTGTTTAATTGCATAGTAATGTGTATCTTTTATGACAAACTTTATATAAAAGGAGCATGAGCAGCCCATGTTATTATTTTCCAAATGTTCTTGCAGGAGAGTAGTGAAACCATTTAATGTGATTACAGTGATAGTCATATGTTTGTTATTGAAATTGAGTTAGGGTGACTTTCACCAATTTTCTTAATCAGAGATATAAACTTGTTAATATGTCCAATTTTGAGAACCTGTAAATAAGAAATTTAAAAAATGGGCAGCACGGTAGCCCAGTGGTTAGCACATCCACATCACAGCAAGAAGGTCGCATATGACATTATTTATGCCACGCGAAAGGTCAGGGCTCCACCAGTCATTAGAAATAGATATTTTTAAAGAATTAATGATAAGATGGATAAGTGTCCATACCAAGATACATGTTTGACCAAATATATCTTATAAATGTAATTTTATTACAGACGCCGTTAAAGAAGACAAAATCCTTGATTGGAGATGCTGGTGTTACCTTCTCGAATGCGGTGAGTAAAAGAATGCTGAATTGCCGTAACGTCGGGCAATACCTAATATGGAACACTTATTCATTTATTATTATGTTAGCATGAATTGCCTAAAATGTCCCAATTTAGGTGGCATGTTGGCGTTGTGGTTGGCTGGCGTGGGCTTCCACCTCCCCGCAATCTTAAATCTGAAAGGCTTCATTAAAGAACTTCATGAAACACCTCACTCACTCATCATTTTCAGAAATCCTATGTAGAGTCGTGGGGAGGCTGGAGCCTATCTCAGGCAACTCGGGTTGAAGGCGGGGTACACCCTGAACACTTTGCCAATCCGTCACAGGGCAACACACACACACACACACACACAAACTTTCACACTCACATCTATACCTGGGGTCAATTTGGTGCAGCTAATTAGCCGAGTGTGCATGTCTTTTGACTGTGGGAGTGCGGAGTACTCAGAGGAAACCCACCTCGCCGAGTCTGGGACTTGTAGCATCAGACACCTCCTCCTGTAAAGATAGAAGTAAAATAACTCTGGTATGCATGGTGAATAAAACTAGCAAGCAATCAATCATATATTCTTTGTTGTCTAGACTATTAGTCAGTAATCATTTTCAGTTTTTATTTTTTTTTTTGTGGTGTTCAGTACACAGCCACGCCCCTGTGCTGTCCCAGTCGGAGCAGCATCCTCTCTGGGAAATATCCACATAATCACATGGTGCACAACAATTCCTTGTCAGGCAACTGCAGCAGCAAAGCCTGGCAAGCTGGTCCTGAGACGCAAGCCTTTCCTGTCTACCTCAGCAAGAAGTATTATCAGACCTTTTATGGAGGGAAATACCTGAATCAGGTCTGTACTAATATGCTATAATATAGATATCTATAAATATCTATAAAAGAATGAATTTCTGTGTGTATAATAAGTACGTTCTACTGTGCTGTTTTTTTTTTCAGTATGGGATGAATGAGACAGGAGGCGTGGCTTATGTTCCTCCTGGATGGGACCAGTGGCATGTACTGGTGTGTCATGTACTTCATCATCAGCCTTTCTCACTTTTTCTCCCTCTGTCTTAAATTGTGACCAAAATCTTTACTTTTTGAACCTGACATGGGGGGGGGGGGGGGGTGTTGAACCAACCGAAACCCCACCACAAAA
>JAQMYF010000008.1:15317428-15331715 GCA_030014195.1 Neosilurus mollespiculum
CGCCCCCCCCCCCCCCCCCCCCCCCCCCCCCCCCCCGGCGACCCAAGGGAAACCCCACACAGAAATGCCTGGGACTCGAACCCAGGAACCTGTGGACATGCTAAACTTTACAGGATTGAAAACACAACAATTATGACACACACAAATCCCCCCTCCCTTCCACCTGCTCATTCCCCTTAATCAGGGTTACACTCATTTACCGAACCTCTTAATCCTACTATTAGGGTCGCGGAGAGGCTGCTGGAGCCTATCTGAGCCAGCTCTGGGCGAAGGCGGGGTACAAACTGAAAAGCTGGCCAGACCATGGCAAGGCAACGCACACACACACACACACCCATTCACACTCACACACACCTAGTGGGAATTTAGAACAGGCCTAATGTCCATGTCTTTGGACTGTTGGAGGAAAACGGAGTACTCGAAGGAAACCCATGCACGCACGGGGAGGACATGCAAGCTCCACACAGAAATGCCCTCACCGAGCCTGGGACTCAAAGCTAGGACCTTCTTGCTGTGAGGTGGACGTGCTAATCGCTATGCCACCGTGCCACCCTTTAATCAGGGTTATAATAATAAATACTAAGGAACATCTTCCTTTCCTTTCTCCCTCTTTCTCTCTCTGTTTTTAGTCACACATCTTTCAGTTTCCTAAGAAAGACATTTTTGATGGGTTTTGTCTTTTCTTGTTATATGCAGGTGGGGAACTCTCAATACTACAATTATACCCTGTCTGTCAACGGCAAAGCTGAGGTCCATAAAGACAACTACGAACAGGACTACCTCACTGATCTTATTGTAAGTCCTTGATGCTAAACTCATGGAAACAATCCAAGTCTTACTCTGTGGTAGACGGTATATTTATATAGGTATTTATTTTTAGTAGTCTTTGCTCAATAATAAATGTCTAAGAGGTGATTTAGTAATAATGGTATTGCATAAGTGTGGATATAAAGGTGTTGGGGTTTACATAACTTGAAACCACATTACACATGTCTGAGCAAATATTTTCTTTGCATGCCATTCTGGCATGTTTACAGCGTTGCAAAATTTAATCCGCTTATAAAAGCGCTGAATTAAGTTTGAATTTCTTGTATAGTCTTGTATATTTCATCTCTCTACATGAAACAGCTTGCTGTACACGGCTTTACACGACGAATCGCGTTCTCGGTTATTATGTAACCTTAAGATGCCTTGTTATATAAACCTTTAAGATCTCCTGATCGTTTAAAGAACGAAGCTTAGCCATATTAGCAAGCATAGGCTAGTGGTTATCCCAAAGCCTTTCTTAGGAATACACATTGTATGGTCCACAGCATCACATACACATGACGTAGTGGTTAGCACGTCCTATTAGGGTCACAGGGATGCCGGAGCCTATCTAAGCCAACACACACACACACAGCCATTCACACTCACACCTAGGGGCAATTTGGAACAGAGGATTAGTCTAATATTCCCCCTGGGTCGAGCCGGGACAAGAAACCAAGGACTTATTTGGTTTTTTTTATTTTAATTTTTTATTTTTTTATGATGTCAGAATCAGTGTCAAACCGTGAGATTTTATGTGCCGCTTTGATTCAAGAATTATCCCATCTGCGAGGTGGATAATATCCATCATGTTATGATAGTGGACCAATCAGATTGCGGCATTCCTGTTTAGTATATACTAATCTGAGATATTCTCAATTCCATGCAATTAGTTGTACATGGTAAAGCAAGAAATACAAACGATTTGCTTGATTGAATCCCCGGACCAGTGTTTGGTGTGTGGTTACAACTTTAGTTTCGGTCAGCTGCTAGTTCCTGTTTCCTGTTTAATTCAGAAAAGACTTAGAATAGTATTCTATGTCTTCGGTTGTATCAACCCTTCATTAAATATGTTGAAAAATAAAGCTTAGAAGCACCAAGCAGAGATCATCTGTGATGCTATACAGTGGTTTGTGAACTCTAGAATTTCAGCAGAAATTAAATATGATTAAAACTTTTCACACACATCCTAAAATAGATACGGAGAAGCCAGTTAAACCAGTTAAACAATTAAGACAAAAATATTACACTTGGTCATTTATTTATTGAGACAAAATAATAATAATAATAATAATAATAATTAGCTTTTTTATAGATGGAAGGCAATTTAGCAACTCTAATCTTTCATTGGGCCATTCACTGATACTACATAGACATTAGAAACAATAACAAGTTCACAAATCGTGGGCACGTTGGTTTAGTGGTTAACAGGTCCACTGCACAGCAAGAAGCCCTGGGTTTGATTCCTGGGCTTGGGCGTTTCAGTGTGGAGTTTGCATGTTGTCCCCATGCTTGCTTGGGTTTCCTCCGGGTACTCCAGTGTCCTTCTACAGTCCAAAAGCATGCAGCAGAGGCAAGTTGGGCTTGCAATGGACTGGCGAGCTGTTCAAGGTGTACCCTGCCTTCGCCCAGAGTTGTCTGAGATAGGCACCAGCCTCCCGGCAGGATTAAAAAAAATTAATTAGGATTAAGCTGCTTAGAAAATGAATGTATGAAAGTTCACAAGAAATAGTTTTTTGTTTGTTTTGGATCTTTCCCTCATCACCCCCCTTTTTTTAAATTGTATACAATTTTAATCGTATCCAATTCCAACTCTTCATGTGTTGCCTCTCTAACACATACAACCACCACCAACCAAAGGGGCCGTAAGCATGTACATGCCCTCTCCGTGACGCGTCCTCTCCATGCGCCCCCTCTCTGCCACCTGCATCCTTACAAACTTCTGCACATGTGCATTTAGGGGCGGCCTGACACACTTGGAGGGAAAGCAGTATCCGTGCCATTTTATGAATGAACTCACAGACACTCATGATTAGCTGGTGATCGAGGTTGGTGACAGGGAGTTGAGCATATGCAATCCCTTCCTCTTGTGAGAGCTCAGCCAATTAGCTCCCACGGTATTCCAGTCATGGATGGCTGCAGCATCAACCTGGATTTGAACATCGTCGGTGCAGCACTAGCAAGTTTTGCCTCATCTGCTAACATTTAAATATGATCCAGTAGTGGTCCACTTTTATTTTCAGACCCCCTTGTGCAGTAACCTAACTGTAACCAACGTTTGTAACTCTAATATTTACATGGAGTGCATTTAGCCTTGATCGAAGCATGTAATCTCCATGGCATTGTTGCTCCAGTTGGTCGGGTCGAGGCTCAGCAAAATTAATGTGGCAATAAAATGAAGTCAGCTGATGAGCTGAATGTACTGAATGAGTAGGTTATCACATTAATAGACTTTTTCTTCCCTGATGACACTGATATAAAATGGGGACTCAGTTAATGAAAGAGTGGTTCATGGAGAATGAGGAATAATTTTCACACCAGAGTCCTGATCTTAACCCTATTGAAAGTTTCGGGATGTGCTGGAGAAGACTTTATAGAGTGGTTCAGTTTTTCTCTCATCAATTCAAGACGTCGCTGAAAAATTAACCCAACACTGGATGGAAATAAATGTTAAGTTGCTTAAGTTTGTTGAAACAATGGAATGACGTGCGGTAAGCAAGGCTAAAGGTAGAACAACAACATATTCGTGTGTGCAAGGATTTATTTATTTTTTGGCCGGGCAGGGTAGTATGAAATAATTCTCTCAGTAACTCGTGTCAATATTTTGCTGTCTTAGTTGAACAGATCACTGAAATTCCTGGATTCCCGAAGCCCCCAACATCCATTTTTTGTGATGTTGTGCCCTCCTGCCCCTCACTCCCCTTGGACTGCAGCTCCAGCATACCAGAACAGCTTCGCTGACGTCATGGCTCCACGTGATGGCAGTTTCAACAAACCTGGAAAAGTATTGAAGTAGTAAATTAAGGTACCATCTTGTACCATAGTTCATATCGTGGGCTTTGTGAATAACCTGTGTGGTTTGTATTTTTTCCTTTTAGGACAAACACTGGTTGCTGCGTCAGCCTGTTAACCCTATGCCAAACAGCTCCATTGATTATCTCGACAATGCTTTCCGTAAAAGGTATAAAAATGCTTGAATAGACATTGTATGGCATTAGTATTCACCTGCCAAACCTTACTATTTACTCTACGTTCTGCCTTGGGGGCAGGTGGCAGACCCTTTTGTCTGTAGACGACATGGTAGAGAAGCTGGTGAAGAAGCTGGAGGCCATAAAGGAGCTGGACAACACTTATATTTTCTTCACTTCTGATAATGGTTACCACACAGGTACACCCTCGTCCCCTGTTCCTCATAACCATATTGGACTTTTACACTCTATGCCACATCTTCATGTTTTTCACTCCAGGTCAGTTCTCGCTCCCCATTGATAAGAGACAGCTGTATGAATTCGACATCCGTGTGCCACTTTTGGTACGTGGCCCCGGGATCAAACCGAATCAAACGCTCCAGGTCAAGTTCTGAAAAACTCAGGAATATTGTCATATGTTGGTGTATATGTATGTCCGTGGCTTGGTAACATTTGTTTTTATGTCTTCTAGGACCCAGTAATGAATATCGATCTTCCAATGACCATCCTTGACATTGCCGGAGTTAATATCTCTATCCTGGATATGGATGGCCAGTCGTTTCTACCACAAATTGTGAGTGGAGAGGTTTTTTTGTAATCTACAACAATATCCAGTATGTTTTATTGTACAAATAGTACATATAGACAAATATGTGTACCACACCATTACCTCTACTTCATAGATTTTAGACTGCACTGTTGATAAAATTGTACATCATCGTTCTGCATGGGATATAGAATTGATAAAAAAAAAAAAAGAAATTAAAACAGGTTTTCACATTAATAGGTAATCACATGACGTGACTTGAAGACCAAATGGTAATGCTACGTTATTGAGAAAGAAAAAAAGAGTAAAAAAGCCATTCCAAAAGGAGGAACCCCAAATTTAATTGCATAATATCACTTCAATCAGACCATTGCTTTTTGTATTTTGTTGAGGTATTTTGTGTGAAGATATATTGGAATCCTTGCTAGAGTCAGTCTTTCTAAACTGATCTTTTACTAGCATTTAACTAGCAGGCAAATTATATTTCACAAAAGAAGACCGCACTACAACCAGATTAAGAAAAAATCTTGGGGGTGGGGGGGTATTTTTCTCCCTTAATTTAGTCATAGCCAGTTCCCACATGTCATGTTCTGCCTCCCTATCACTCGACCACCAATAAGGGATGAAAGCAAGCACATGCCCCTCTATGACATGTGAGCATTTAACACAGTATATTTATCTTTTTTTTCACCTCTGTGGTTAGCATTTGCAGTGCTGGGTGAGAGTGGCTTTATCACGCCTCTTCTACTTGGGTGGGTGAGGTTGTGAGTTGTTTTGCAATGTAATGACTTTAAATAATATATGTTTCTCTTTCAGGATAGTTCGCTTTCTGAGTTGTGTCTTTTTATTACTTGGGGTCAAATATTAATAATTATTTTATTGTTTTATTTGTGTAATATAGATGTTTCACTATTAAATGCAAAATATGTGTATTACAGCACTGATTACTTTTATTATTACTATTATTATTATTACCATTATTAATATTACTACTAGTAGTATTATTGGTATTATTATTATTATTATTATTATTTATTATGGAAATTTTTTTCCCAGAAACCCACTCTGTAACAACATCACAGATTCAAACCCTCTCTGTGACATCATCTCCTCTTCATCACCATCATCTTTTCTTTTCATCACTCCTCTTCATCATCACTTGTGCTCTTCATTAGTCTCTTTCCTTCTCTATCCCTAACCCTTCTCTTTTCTCATTTTTTCTTCTTAATTATAATTAGTCTCTTTGCTTGGACCTGGGTAATCGCTATATATAATTGATTTTATTTTTTTACAATAATAGCACGGTGGTGCATAAGTAATGTAGTTCTAGGGCAAATTGCACGTTTGTATGAATGTCCAAATGTAATTGTTAATACAGTGCTGAGAAATTAGAGTGTACATTACATTCTGAAGGGCAGTGTTTGATTGTCACTACTGTGTGGGTTGTTTTATACACTAGCAGAACAGTCTAGTAAATAGCAGGCGTTGCCATAATCATGAAATCATTCTACATGCAGGCGCCGTCATTACGCAATGGCACTTCACGTCCCTACTTCTTGGTGGAGTACAGTGGTGAGGGCCACTTAACTAAAGATCCCGACTGCCCCAAACTCGGCCCTGGAGTGGCTGTAAGTGTCTCTTGTCATTTCATGCCTTTTTAATTTCTTACGTAACTTCTTCAGACTTTGTCACTTTGGTTCCACAGCACTGCTTTCCAGACTGTGTTTGCGAGGACGCCTTCAACAACACATATGCCTGCGTTCGGACTTTCAAGGACTACAATTTGCAGTACTGTGAATTTGCTGATGATGAGGTAAAGCCTATTATGCCTATTATGTCTATTGAAAGGGGGTGTGGCCTATGTGATATTTGTTTGTATCTGTGTTAGCCATGGGATAGACTGGTACACGGGGTGTACAATGAACATATGAAGTCAGCTGGGATTGGCTCTAGCTTTCCTCATGACCTTGAGGGATAGGTGTTACAGATAATAGACGGATGGATGATAAACTGCTATGCTAAAACATTTGTAGTACCCATTGAAAATGATTGTTTACATTTCCAGCATTTGTCAGACGCCCTTATACAGAGGGACTTCCTAAAGGGCTTTATAGTCACTATCAGTAAATACATTCTGATACTGGTTCACTAGGACACTGGCTGCTGTCAGTCAAAACGTGTGTGTGTTTTTTTTTTTTTTTTCAAAGAGGTCAAAGGTTGCTCAAAGGCAGAGTGAGTTTCAGTAGTCTAGCTCTGAGATGACAAGGGACTGAACAAGTGTATGAGTGGCGTTAGTGGAAAAAAATGGATGGATCTTTTGGATGGTGAAGAGGTGAAATCAATATGATTGAGAAAGATTAGCAATATGAGAGTAGAAGGACAGATGGTTATCCATGGTTACATAATTCTTTTCATGTAGTCGGTGACGTGGACGAGACCCATAGACGCAACCGATGTTTTTCTTTCTTTCGCTTTTTCCTCCCAGGCATTTGTGGAGGTGTACAACATGACAGCTGATCCTTATCAGCTGGAGAACATTGTGAAGAAGGTGGACCCTACACTCCTGCAGACCATGAACCAAAGGCTCATCAAGCTTCAGTCGTGTAAGGGAGACAGCTGTCGAAAGCTCTTATAAAGCTCTGGAGCACAACAAATCCGTTCACGCCAATGCGGTAACCAAAGAGATTCGGATTCATACCTAATTTGTTTACACTCAGCCCTTGCTGCTAGATTTCATTTCATTTCAGTCTTTTGTAATGGAGGATCTCGGAGTCTGGTCTAACATACATTTTACACATATTTACATTTACATACAGCATGTCATATTACATGCACTGCTAATAAGACTCAGCATGCACAGCACTGCACAATATTATGGGATGGTAAAATATACAATTGTTCACTTTTTGAACTAACCTAAAATCTGTCTTCTTCAATTAATATATACTACACGGGAACAACGCAGTCTGATTAAAAATCATTACTCTGAGTGGATAAAGCTTGAATCAAAATAATGGACACTCACAGGTCGTTAGGGTCACTTGGAGAAGGCGGTGTTATCATTATTACACGTTAAATCTTATTTTAGTTTGTATTTCTTGTTTTACCTTAACCGGTTAAGTTAGATGTGGATATCTAGCCCCTAGCTGGCTGCTGCACCTCCACTTATTCCCTGAGGCCTGTTCCTTGGTGAAGGCCAATAAAGTTGTGCTTGGTGGGAAAAAAAAGGTCTAACATTCAAATAGTTTAATTTCAAATATTGTTGCTTTTCTTGCAACAAAGCTAGAATTACCGGAAGAGCTGGCCAGGTAAAGTAAGCGTGCTAACCTTAAGCTGTTGGGTTGGAAGGGAACCTCAGCTGGTAGCTGCATTTCTGCTTTGTGCTTAACTTTTCCCATCACTGGCAGCCGGAGACCCCGATGATTGCTGGCCTGTTCTTTGGAGCACACCACTAAAGTCACATTTGGTGGGAAAGAAACACATAATTTTTAACAAAATAAAAAAATACATTCTGACCATCAAATATTTTCATTTCAAATGTTGTTACTTTTCATGGAATAATTCTAGAATGAAGTAAGAGCCAGCTAAGTAGTGTTAGTGATAGCTGGTTACAGCCCTATATTCCAACAGCCTATTGGTCTGACAGCCCTAACCCTAACCCAACTGAACTGAGTAGGGTGCCCTTATTATATGAGTAGGGCTATCGGACTAATTGGCTGTTCGAACATAGAGCCACCCCCGTGTTAGCTTAGTGACCATTTATCTTGGCTAGGAGTGCAGAGCTCATCTGACCATGCCTGTCGTGGTTAAAATATATACGAAAAAACTTAAAACTATAAAAATCTCATTTTAGTGTATTTTTTTGGTGCAGATGTTTCCATGTAGTATATACTAAAACAATTTAATGGAATCATTGAATTGAATAGTCCTCTCTGTGTTCTGTCTAGGGGACTATTCAGAGACATCAACTGAGCCTTACCTGATATACATGATTGCTAAAGGGGCATGCAGAGTATTTTATCTGAAAATAAAAATGTTAGCTTTCATTCCCAGGAACACAGTAGTGAAATATTGCATCCTACTGATAAGCAGAAGTGTAAGTGGAGCCGCCACTGTTAATGGCGTAGGGTCACTTCTGGAAACATCATCAACCCACAAAACAGGTGTACACTGTCAAAACACAACATGGAATAATATAAACCCAAAATGATGCAGGTAAAATACCTCAGGTCCTCTTCTAGGCCTGTAATTCATATCATTCTGTATCGTGACTACATGTATTACAGGAAACATACTAAACATGATTAAATATGCTTCAGTTCACTGTATTGTAGCTCTGGCCTTCAATACAGGTCTAGAAGGGACATGTACAGAAATCACTCCCTTAAATGTGAATGTATTCATCGCTCAAGCCTGGACATGTGTGTTATTGATTTCTGTGTGTTTGATAGGCTCTGATGCACTCGACCTGGATTGCTTAAAAAACAATAAAATAAATAAATATATTTAGTTTATAAGTTTTAATAGGGTTTCTGAGTGTTTTTCAGGTGTGTGTCACTTTCCAAACCTATCATAATCAGCCTACGATCTTTCTTTTTGTCTGTCATGTGATAAAACAGATAACAGCACAGATATCTGAGGTGACGCGCCAGAGCCATAGCACTTTAAAAACAAGCAAACAAAATTAAAAAAACAGGAATGTCACTATTAAGGGGAACTGACATTTAAAAATAATTAATAAGCATTTTCTTTAACATTGAAATGATGCATGTGACTTTCGGAAAACAGCTTCAGTTTGCAGGTAATTTACGGTGTTTGTTTGTTGATCATGCTTTTTTATTTACCAGTCAAAATATTCAACCAATAAACTCTATAAAAAAAGGGGTTTTATGTCTAATTTATTGTTATCAGGATTATTAGTAACATATTTTTTACCTCTGCCAGTAATATTTTCACCTCTTAGTTTGTCTGTCTGTTTGTGTTCAAGATAACTCAAAATGTTATGCACAGATTTAGATAATTTTTTTAGAGAGTAGGGTGTGGTACAAGTAGCAAACCATTACATTTTGGAGGTGATCCATGCATGGGACCATTCCCATAAAAAAAAAAAAAAAGCTGATTTCTTTAAAAGGTGTTAAAATGTTCATCAGACACCCACTAGGGAGAGACAATTCATTATAACTATGCCAAGTTATAGTAATCCATTTATGCCTGGTGGAGGTACCGTGCACTTTATGAATGACCCTCTAGTTGCTGATGAGTTGCTACTATTCCACTGGATACTGGATTAATAACTGATTAAGATGTGAAAGTGTCTAAGCTGCATTAAATAAAGAAGGTTCAGGGAAAAAAAATTAATGTAATGAACAGGAACAAGTATAACCTTAGGGTTTTAGGTGACATAGACCGCAACTGTTGGTTTTTGTTCATGCAAAACCAAACTTGAAATGGATTAAAAAAACAAATCTGACTACATTTTTCCACCTTTGTAAAAATATAAAACACTGAACTTCCCCACCATTTCACTTTTATAGGGATGAATACTTATGCTACTGTGTTCTTTTTTCTTTTTGCATTGCACATTACCACATTCACAGCAATTCATGAGCATGGTCATAATCCATTCATGCCTGGTGGAGGTACCTTGCACTCTATGAATGCCCCTTTAGTTTTAAACAAACTAAATTTCGTGTTTCTCATTCATTAATACCGAGGCAAGTCAGTGCATTTTTTTTTTATTATAACATACATTACATTCACAGGATATATAGCTTTATACCAAAGAATTACTAACTGCTACTGTTCCAAATTTCCCTCCCCCTTAGAGATATTTGTAGACAGTTTTATCTTCTACCATCTGTATTTCCATCTTTACAGGACACTTGTAGAAGTGGGAGAGCAGCTCTTCTGTGTAGCCTATGAGAAAATAATATTTATTAGGTTGAAGTTTCTGTAGCATCAGTGCACAGATGACTAGCATGTTTCCTCTCCGCTTGATAACCAGTTCGTCAGCAAGACAGCCATGAAACGTTCCGAAGATGAAACGGCGGATGAACATGTCTTCTACAGTCCGCTCTGCAGCACCTCCTTCTCCCTGGAGGTTACCTATGGGATGATAAAGTGAGGAGGAAAAAGCTGTAGTATTAAATCTCAATTTGAATGAAAAAAACCAATGAGTTTATGTGCTTTCATATCCATTCATCCTGAATCAGAGCAACTTGGTTCGCTAGTCTGTTAGGTTTTGTTTAGTTACTGTACATAATTCCAAAATTTCTTTCAATGATAAATGAGAACCACAGTGAGCAAAGGATATTACATGTTTTTTCTGAGCTAGCTGACTTCACATTACCAAACTGTTGCTCCTGCAACATCAGGGGCGTCATAACATAATTGGAGGATAGCGCTATCTGCCTACCTCTATATACATGAACTCACAGATGTCCGTGATTGGCAAGGGATCATCTTCCCTGAGTGTACAGCCACTTTCTCAGACTCTTGGCCACTGATGGCTGTGAAATTATCAGGATTCGACATTTGGATGATAGAATGAACACTCACTTGTTTGCTGAAGCGCTTAATGCTCACTACTAGGGTAGCAGAAAGGCTGGAGCCTATCTCAGTCAACGGGGCAAAGGCGGGGTACACACTCAACAGGCCAACACACACACAACCATTCACACTCACAACGTGGGTTTATCTGGAACAGCCAATTAGCCTAACGTGCAAGTATTTTGACTGTAGGAGGCAACCAGAGTACCCAGAGGAAACCCACACAACCATGAGAACATGCAAACGCCATACAGAAACACCTTTACTGAGCCTCAGACTCAATCCCAGGACCTTCTTGATGTGAGGTGGACATGCTAACCACTACTCCACTGTGTTGCCCTGCTTATAAGTCACCCTTTTTTATGTGATCTCAACCATTTATAATGATACACAGACCTTATGATAGTGTCTTGCGTGGCATGTGTTTGTTTATGTGGCATCAGTAACTTCTCCTTTCTATTATACAAGAATCCTGGTCATATGACTCATTAGGACGGTTTCATCAATCTTCTGAAGCACACTGAGCAAAAACCATGAACTTCTTTTTTTATTATTATTTTTCCTTGTTATCAGGAGCACAAGGCTATTATTAAAGTGTTATTTTCTTCGTCCTTGTGTAAATGATATATACATTCATGATGTGAAAATCAGAAGCGAAACCATTCCTGACTGAGGAAGTGTGACTTACTTGTGTGTTGTGAGAGCCATCCCTTCCTATGAGCTATGTGGTGTGGGTGCAGGGCCTGTTCATACGTCACAGGCCTGTCACCTTTACCCACACGAATACGGGCTGCACGGTTCTGCAAATTCAGAAAAACAAGACTAAATAAAGCAGAAGTTATTTAGCAGGATTTGTTACTAATGCACACTGAGCAACAGTTACTTCGAAGCCATTAGTATTAACAAAAGTCACACTGTTACAGTACATATAGTACTATTTGCAGTTTGTCCACTGTTGCCTCCCAAGGTTTTGTTTCTGCAGTAAGAAATAACTCATATTTTGTCAGGTTTATGCAAAATCACATTAAAGGTGACCCAGTGAATATCCAAATGTGTTTTATCTTCCATTATCAGTTCATTTTGGATGAATATAAAGGTTTCCTGGTGAAACCACTCCAGCTCACAGGCTTTTTATCTCTTATTCACTTGTTCTACATCTTGTTTGTTCTGTAATTGTTTATAATAAAAATAATAAGACACTGTGACAGGAGAAACGATCTTGTGCATGCAAGATAACTTGCCAGTGAAATGCCGATTTGTAGAAAGTGGAAAAGTCTGAGATTAAGTGTTAAGAAACAGAAGAAGGGATATGATTTTAAAAGAAATAAAAAAGATGGTGATGTGTACTATGGTGACCGTTACAAGGGTCATTAACAATCACATACAGGAGAAAGCAAGTGGTTTCAGAAAATGAAATAGTCAGGGTGACATCACACCATGACTAGGCTAGCAACTATCGGTGCCATATTTGACAAGATTGGGGTGGGGGGGGGTTCACCTAGCAGTTCTATTAGTTGCCACTTATTGAGTAGGAATTTGTAGTCTTTATATTGTGCATATGTTGACTTCAGTAGCAGGATGGGACCACTACACACCTGTAAAATTGTCAGTACTGGCTTGCACACTTTACCCTGGTCAAATATGACACCCACTGTTGTGAGATTAGTCACGTGACCAGTACCTGGACATCCAACTGCAATAATTGACACTGCAATTGAAGCAACTGGTATCAGAAAGATGTAGTTGCCGATTCCATTTTTCCAATCTGATTGGTTGGATATCTTGGGATACTAAGCAATTATCCACTTTGCCAATTCAGGATAATGTTGTAACAAATCAAGGCACCAAAACTAGCCACGGTTAATTTTTCTAGGGTCGCCAATATTTTTAGATTTGTGTCTTGATGAAAAACCCTTACCCACCTTATAGCAAACTGCACTGGTGTTTATGCTTCTTGATCCAGCACTGAGACAAGCTGCAGTATCTAGATGGCTACAAGCTACCTAAACATTTATAAACATGGACAAAAGGTTTATTAATATGGAGAAGTAATTATATACAGTTATCAACCTTTATTAAAAAGTCATGAGAACACTCCGGCTGTATTCCAAATAACTCCGTACCGAAAATAAAGTGCACTACATAGTGTAAAAAAAAACAATTGTTTCCAGGTAGCATGTAGTGCACTTATATAAAAAAAAAACAGACATTTGGGACTCAATCCCTGTCAACAAGATACGTTTTCAGTGCAGAGGTAAAAATAAAAACAAAACGTCACATTTTAACATAAAACAAATACTTTTTTAAAGAAACCTCATTTAAACATAAAATTCTATCAACATCCAAACTATAAAATATAAAATAGGCATAATTACAGATAATATTCTTCTCTGTCTGCTCAAGGACGCCGCCATTTTGGCTTCATTTACATTTCCGTCCTGACGACGTGCGTAATTGCGTCACAAATTACGTCCCAGCCTAATTTGCATACGTCTCTAACGGTGCCTGGTCAGATCAGATAAGGTGATTACTGCAATCTTCCGGATTGTACAGAATGCAAAATTCAAAATGGTCTGCTTGCACGACCCAGCAAGAAAGTCCTTGGGCTCGATTCACGGGCACATTTTTGTTTGGAGTTTGCATGCTCGAGTTTCATCTGGGTAATCTGGTTTCCTCCTACAGTTCAAAGACATGCACATTAGGCCAACTGGCTGTTCCAAATTGCTGTGTGAGTGTAAATGGCCCTTCACACAGTGTTGGCTGAGATAGGCACCAGCCTCCCCGCGACCCTAGAAGGATTAAGCGGTTCTGCAAATGAGAGATGAAGTGAAAGTGCTGTTTCCTGCTGAATCAGAAGTGATAGTTGAAGTAGGTCTTAAAAGATGAAAATGAAAGGCAAAAAAAAGAAAATCTGATTGCTTTATCTATTTACTGTATTGTATATGTATGTTGCTCATTAAAATGTTAGAAAGATTCTACTCTCATCATCAAATTATTTTGGAAAAAAAACCCCATTACATTAGAAAATCAAAAGCGGTAGAGGGGGTGGCGCGGTGGTGTCCTGATCAGCACGCCTGCCGCACAGCAAGAAGCCCCTGGGTTCGAGTTAAGACTTAGACTAGACTTAGACTTAACTTTATTGATCCCTTTGGGATGACTCCCTCAGGGAAATTTAAATTTCCAGCAGCACATAAAA
>JAQMYF010000008.1:15340426-15355471 GCA_030014195.1 Neosilurus mollespiculum
TATAAGCGAATCAAAATACCCCGTGACCCTAATTTAGGATAAAGCGGTTCAGAAAACGAACGAATGAACGAGTCAAAAAAACCTGCAAATAAACAGCGGACTTTTAATTTGTTTTGATGAAACCGGAAGTATTCGAGAACGTCATGTCCTCCGGATAGTCTCGTATTTTCCACGAGCTTGTCAGTGTTATTGTTTGTTAGAACAGACACAGCGTTAATTTAGGGTTTATTTGCTCATTATTATTATTATTAATATAATTAATTTTTAATCATTTGTTGGTTAGTATTTTTGTGAGAATGTCTTCGCCGTTGGAAATGACAGAGTTGTACGATAACGCATTGCTGGGAATCTTACAGCATGTTGAAAACATCCAGGATTTTCTGAAGATCTGTTTCGGGTTTTTGTACAGAAAGACAGACTTTTACTGCCTTATGAACGGCCCACACGACAAAATGGGCTTCCCTCCTGGCGTGGCAGAAAAAATTGTCTTAAAGGTAAAATTCCTGGCTGACTCTAATACACAGAATCTGTTCACTTCAGTTTCGCTTGTCATAGAAGATCACCTCACAGTTTATTAACATTATACTACTTTTAACATATATTACAAAACCATAATTACAAATACAGTTATGTCTGATTTCCAACTGGATTGGTGAATAAATATTAGGAAATAAGTTGGCTAAGTCTAGCCTGTTGCTAATGTTTTTGTTTCCCATCTCACAGCAGGTTGCCATAACTATATTGTTAATACAGTTATTATTAATGCAGTGTGTCCTCATTTTTATCTCTTTATAGTTACATTTAATGGAGTAGAGAGTCCATAACAAGTTCTACCTGTTATCACTTACATTACAGCAGCTGTATAGGGACCTGTGATATAGTGGTTGGGGTGCTGGGCTCGTAACCGGGTGGACGTGTGGGGTCTGACCCTCACCATGCTAAGACCCTGGGCAAGGTGTGCCTCTGTCCACCCAGTAGTAAAAGTGGTATCCTACCAGTAAATACTGGGAAGGTAATCTGATGGACTAGCGCCAGATCCACGAATTGAACTCCTAGTCGCGTCTACTGGAATTATCAGGATAAGCTCGGACCTGATCAGCTAGGGTCTTCACCAGAACAGTAGGCTGGAGCCAATCTCAGCTGACACTGGGCGAAAGCGAGGTACATCCTGGACAGCTCACCAGACCATCGCAAGGCCAACACTCCCACAACCATTTATTCCCACATTCAGAAATAGGGGCAATATAGAACAGTTAGACTAATGTGCATATCTTTGGACTGTGGGAGGAAACCAGAGTACCCATAAGAAACCCATGCAAGCATGTGGAGAACATGCATGCTAATCACTACGCCAATATGTAGTGGTGTGATAATCATTCAACTTATCCGATGGTAACGTTGAAATAATTTGGTTATCCCATAGCAGTGATGCAATATTGAGAATTATGTGATGGCTTTCCACCAATCAGAAATGAGAAAAAAATCTTGTATAAGTAATAATAATGTCTGTCAGTTTATACTACACAGGAATGGTGCAATCTGATTGGTTTGCAGTCTGTAGGGTTAATTTAAAAGGTCCAGAGTGGATAACGCTTGAATCAACGACACTTACATTCATGGGCACTGATTTGGAAATACAGATTTAAAAAAAAAAAAAAAAAAAAAAAAAAAAGCCCCATCCAGAAAAGTGAAGATAATTACTCAATATGGCCCTTGTGTGTTTATTTCATTTAGTCTTTGAATTAGGTTTAAACAATGCTGTCATGAAGTGTGCGTGAGCATTGTGATGGAGCAAGCGGCATGTTCATTATCAGACTTTTAAAATAAAAATAATTAAACATCTTGTTTTAGCATGCTTTTAAGTTCCCTTGCAGTATGTATTAAGACAGAAATTTACCTCGAGCTCAGTGAATACACAGGTGAAAGCTGTGATAAAATATTAAAGCACTTCCAAGTTATTACTATATTATTATTATTATTATTATTATTATTATTATTACTGAATGTATATAATTCTAAAAGCTTGTATTTTCCACCCAAATCTCCAGACCTTTAAGTTGTTCGAGAAGCTGGCAGCGCGGAACCAAGAGAGGGCGATGAAACTGGCTGAAGAAGCACGAGCTGTTCCTGCTGTAGTGGAGGAAATTGAAGTTCAAACACAACCAGAAATCGCAGGACCTGCTGAACCCGCACAGGAATCCATGTCCACTGAAGCTTCGTCCACAGAGCTAGTACCTGTAGGTGCAGCGTTTGTGGATGAAAACGAAGTCAATGTCCAGCCTTCAGAGAGCGAACAGCCAGCAGCAGCATCTGCAGCATCTGCGTCTGGTGCATCTGCAGCATCTGCGTCTGGTGCATCAGCAGCATCTGCATCTGGTGCACCTGCACCAACGAGCATTTCAGATCTCGAATCTGCCTCGTGAGTGTTTTATTTGTTTTAAAGGTAGAGTATGTAAGACCTACTAGAGTTGCGGAGACACTGGGTGAAAGCAGGTCACATTCTTAACAGCTCGCCAGACCATCGCATGGAACACACACACACACACACACACACACACACACACACACACACACACACACAACCATTCACACTCTCACCTAGGAGCATTTTTAAACATCCAGTAGGACTAATGTGCATGACTTTGGACTGTCAGAGGAAACTGGAGTACATGGAGGAAACCCATGCAAGCACGGGTAGAACATGCAAACTCCACACAGAAACGCCCTCGCCGAGCCCAGGGCTTGAACCTAGGACTTTCTTGCTGTGAGGCAGCTGTGCTAACCACTATACCACCCTGCCACCAAATCTGTGCAACCAGATTTTTTCCTTGTCTTGATTGTGGGAGGAAACTGGAGCTCCCAGAGGAAACCCATGCAAGCACAGGGAAACATGCACAAGTAGTTAAGAGTATTATAGAGTATAGTGGCCTCGGAAAACACTTCACATGATGGAATGTTACCATTTTCTACAGTACCATTTGTTGTTCTGCATTAATACATATGAACTAAGTCAAATTTTGTATTTCCTGTGTGCTGAATGATGAAGGATGCTCCGTGGTAGTAGATCTCTCGACCTGGTGGTTTGTATAAGAAACTGTAGATGTATAACAGCTCTCAGAGTTGTAGAAATTATACAGCCAAAATTTCTAACATTTTTATGGAACTTGCTTTAAACACAGCTGAGTGGTTGCGTCACTGGCTTTAGAGCTGTCACTAATTATAACGGGCTTTGTGTGCAGTGCTCAGGGCACGTATCAGGAAAACCCAGATAGCTACAACGGTGCTGTGAGAGACAACTACAGCTGGTCACAGGACTATTATGATGTGGAAGTTCGAGTTTTCGTCCCACCAAACATTGTCAAAGGCAGACAGGTACACTTTTTTTTTTATTGCGGTGCGTTTGTTGTATCCACTTCTCACCCGATAAGGGTCAAGGTTATATTTGGCTGTTTTTGACTACTTTTGATTTTACCTTTATATTTCACCTCAAAAAACTGTTTACCTTGCCTTGTTTGGTGTCATTTTTTTTCACACAACCTCACCTGTGTGACCTTAGTTACTTTTTTATTTTGAAATACTGTATTAACACATTGGACAGAAAATAATGCAACAAAAACACAAAATCCAAGTAGAAAAAAGGTGGGTTTTTTTACTGTGAAAAACACAAACATGTTTAAAAACCATTTTTATAACTTAGAATGCAAATATAAATTGTAAATTTAAAAAATGATGTACAAATTTAGCACTAACTTTTCCAGGGTGTGTTACTCCTCCTGTTGTCCACTTGATGGCAGCATTTATCTGCTGACTTTGCTGACGCCTGTTAAACTGCCGTCACAGGAAGTTAAAAGTATTAAATTATTAATCATAACTCTGATTTTATTTGGCCTATCAACATCATTTAAAAACTGGTATATAGTTTAAAGTCTGCACTTCTGAAACAAGTTGAGACTTGGCAAGTCCGCATTTTCCTGCTACATCATCTTAAATTGGCTTTACTTTAATACTTAAAGTATTAACTCCCAAGCACATACAACCACCACAGTAACAGTCAGGGAGGGGTGTAAGCATTCACATGCCCCCTCTGTGACATGCAATTCTGTTGCACATGTGCATGCTCAATTTGGGGCGGTCTAACACACACAGAAGGAAAGCGATATCTGCCCCTTTGTACATATGAGCTCACAGATGGCCATGATTGGATGGTGATCGCTGTGAGTGACAAGGTGATAAGCATTGGATGGATGACAACGGCATAAGATGACAGATAGTGATCCCTAGCTTTGCTGGCAGGCAACACAAGGAGACTATTGTAGTGCTTGAAGACATCAATTCGTTTCAGGTGTTATTTTGTCCCATTCGTCCTGTAAACAAATCTGAAGATACGGGGGTCATTGTCATACCTTTCGTTTTTAAAATTCTCGACACACACTATTGGGGAAAGATTAGAACTACAGACAGCCTAATCCTGCTCCCTTCTTCTTCCACACTCTTCTTCCGCAGTCCTAACTTTGTAATATGTACAGAATGTGGTTGTGTTGTTTCGTTTGAAATGAGTGTGAGCGTCCCTGAAAATCTTGATGTATCTTTTTTCATTTGTTTGTTTTCGTTATGTCCCCGTGTAGTATATACTAAAACAATTATTCACTGAAGGTGAGGTGAATATCGCTGATTATTATTCATTCAAAATATTTTCTCGTTTCTAACTGATATTCTTCTGGTATTCTATTAATTCATTTATTTATTTGCTTACTTGCTTTCTTACTTACTTACTTACTTATTTACTCATTCACTTATTCACATATTTATTTACTAAGTTACTGATCTATTTATTTAATAAGGTGGATATCGCTGATTATTATTCATTCAAAATATTTTCTCGTTTCTAATTGGTATTCTTCTGGTATTCTATTCACTTATTTACTCACTCACTTACTCGCTTAGTTATTTATTTTTTTATTTGTTTGTTTATCTGTCATTTATTTATTTATTTATTTATCTAATCGAATCTATTTCTGTGATAAACTGGTGGTGGTGTTAACTGTGCAAAGCTGAGATAGCTGAGCGAGCTAATGATGTGGATATAAATCATTTTTATGATTGTAAGTTAGATTTACATTTGAAAACATTCAATCCTACAAAAATATTATGCACAGAATTATTCAAAAAACAATTATTATAGATGGGTTCATTATCTGGATACTGTGTATTATTTTCAGGCTAACAATCATAAAAGAATCGCTCGCAGCTTTAGTTATTCATACAGAAATTCATATGATAATGACCATCTGTGCAGAAAGCCCACTTCACTGTTGATAATGACCCCAAATTAGCTAGAGCTCACTTAGCTAATTTCTCGGTTTCTCAGAGGAATCAGTTCTCCTGCAGCTCCTCAGCACTGAGCTATTGTTGCTCGTCATTATCAGTTCGGACCCGTTCTTTCTATGTTTGCAGGTGTCTGTCAGTCTTCAGTCAGGTAGCGTGCGTGTGGCAGTGAAGGAGGGAGCATCAGAAAACATCCTGATGGAAGGCGAGTTCACGCACAAAATCAACACGGAGAATTCTCTGTGGAGTTTGGAACCAGGCCGCTGTGTACTGGTGAGTAATATTTTTAGGTGACGTTTGTGATTCGGTTCAGTAACGCAGTGAATTTAAAGCTGGAGAATGAAGTCCAAAAGATGTGTCAGTGTTCATGTGGGGGAGCTCAAGTGTATTTAGTGATGGGTTACACAAGTATTTAAGTAGATGTTCTGAGCACCCTGTTCAAATTACATAAAATGATCTGTCTTTAGTCCATGCCTTCAAGGCATGCAAGGTTGCCAGATATTTGCTGGGTAGGAACATCCTAGATATGTCCTTAGTCTTAAGCCTTACAGCAAGAAATCCCCAACTTGGACTTTTCTCAATGTGGAGTTTGCATTCCCTGTGCTGTGGGTTTCCTCCAGGTACTCCGGATTCCTCCTACAGTCCAAAGACATGCACATTAGGCTAAATGGCTTTTCCGAATCGCCCCTAGGTGTAAGTGTGAGTGTGAATAGTTGTGTGTGTGTGTGTTGCCCTGCGTTGGTTTGGTTAGCTGTTCAGGGTGTATCCTGCCTTCGCCCATAGTTGGCTGAGATAGGCTCCAGCCTCGCCACGACCCTAATTGGATTAAGTGGTTCGGCAAATGGGTGAGTAAGAGTATTTTGGGCTTCAAATATAAGATTCCCAAATTAAAGAAGCTGCACGATATTAAATCAAGGTCATTAATAATAAGAAATAATAATAATAGTGAAAAGCTATTGATATCATTTGCTATTTTAAGTTTTTAAATAAATACTAATAACTGTAATTCTTTATATTATTTTGAACTGATGCACTTGAAGAACAATCTGACCGAGCATTAGCCTGACATCTGAATTTCTTTAACTACTTTCAGAATAACTGATAATGTGCCATTGTTCACACACCCCACCCCATTTTTGTAGCTGTCTCTGAATAAAAGCGGAGAAGTTTGGTGGACTGCCGTGCTAAAAGGCGAGCAACAAATTGATATAAACCAGATCAACCGCGAACGCTCCATGGCCACAGTGGATGAGGAGGAGCGTGCCGTGTTAAACCGGCTTACCTTTGACTACCAACAGAAACTGCATGGAAAACCCCAGAGCCATGAGATGGTAAATTTCCAAAAACTACAGACTACTGCACTGCTGACAGATTTGTGTGTGTGTGTGTGTGTGTGTGTGTTTAATTATAATTATTTATTTATGTGTTTCAGAAAGTTCATGAAATGCTGAAGAAGGGCTGGGATGCCGAGGGATCACCGTTCAAAGGGCAGCAGTTTGATCCGTCCATGTTCAACATAGCATCGAGCTCTGCTCAGTTCTGACCTGCAGAGCTTTTGCTAGATGCTGTGAGAGACAAGCCAAAAATCTGTCTGTACTGCATACACTGAAGCGTCAAACCTCGGACGACTCTCGCGTCTACGGTTTGATGGACAGCATGACAGCACTGCACAATCTAAATTATTAAATATATCTGATTTTTTTTTTTAAATGTCAGTGATACAGTGTATATACTGTACGTGGTGTGTTCTCATGACGTATGGATTTTACACCATTCTGTTGGTTCTTGTTGAAGTTACTGACTGCAGTATATCCATTAAACCACTTGGGAATTTTCTAGAATAAATTAATTGGTTGATACTGAACGATATTACAGTGGGTTGGGTATATTAGCGCATTCTGCCGTTCTGCATATCATCATTTTGTTCCTTGTCGAGTATTTTTCGGGTTTAAGAGTTTGATGGAGAATTAATTTCCCTTTTATTTCTGTTTTTCATTCAGTATGTTAGTTTTGTGTGTAATAAAAGACATGAAAATAATTCTGCCCTCCATGTATTGATGTATGTGATACATGAAAAACTTCAGAACACATGTCAGGCAAAGAACAGCTTGGATAATCTACTCACTGACTCATTCATTTGGCCAACTTCTTAATCCTATTAGGGTGCCCATCTCAACCGACACTGGACACGGGGTATAACTCGGACCATCTCAGAGACAACACATACACACACCTAGGGGTAATTTGGAACAACCAATTGGCCTAATGTGCATGTTTTTGGACTGTCAGAAGAAACCGTAGTACCTGAAGGAAACCCACGCAAGCATTGTGAGAACAAGCACATGCCACATAGAAACGCCCTTGCCGAGCCCGGGACTCGAACGCAGGACCTTCTTGCTGTGCTAAAACCCTTGTACAATCCAGTGAGTTAATATTTTACACACCCAGGGTGGCACAGCGGCGTAGTGGTTAGCACATCCGCATGACAGCAACAAAGTCCTGGGTTCGAGGCCAGGGCTCAGCAAGGGCGCATGTGTGTGAAGTTTGCATGTTCTCCACGTCCTTGTGTGCATTTCGTCTGAGACAGTCCAAAGACATGCGTGTGAAGCTGATTGGCTGTTCCGAATTGCTCCTAGGTGTGAGTGTGTTTGTGTTGGCCCTATGATGGACTGATTAGCTGTTCAGGTTATACCTCACCTTTGCCCAGAACCGGCTGAGATAGGCTCCCCGTGGCCCTAGTAGCATGTCTTTGTGCCTGTACATTTGTTAAATAAATTCTATTTTATGATTCTCCTCCCAAGAATCCCCTCACCGACTATTAATTAGGACACTGAGTGTCCATTTAAAGAACAAGGGAATCTCACAGGAAGCCATGAGCTGCCATGTACATGTCAAATCTACTGGTGACATAAACATCATTTTAACACTAACAGGTTAAACATTTTGTCAGGTTCTGCTCATGACACCTACAGTCATGGTGAGGTCATCCCTCAGACCTTAGAGCTCAACTAATATATTTCACTTTAGTAATGAAAAGGCTCATAAAGAAAAACTCCAGGATTTTAATGATGGCTTTCTATGAATCAAGATGGCAAAGCAGAGGGGTCAAACTCATTTTCAACGAGGGCCACATCACTAATTTTAAATGTGATGGAGGGTCGAATAATCGCTGAATGTCTATTCTAAAAGGACAACTATGATTTCTGCATAAATATGCAAAATGATTCGTTTAGACATTTATCTTCTTTTCCTTTATTCACTTGCATTTTATTCACTCTTTTCTGACAACGCTTAACAGTGACAAGCTAGCACGCAATCTTTCCTGAGCTATGAATGACTAGCTGTTTATTTGAAACAGGCTGCTGCACCCTAGTGGATAGATGATGAATTACATTTCATGGTAGTGGTTCATGCAAAGTTTGTATGATATTCATATTCATTGAAAGCTCTTGCGAGCCACGTAAAACGAGTCTGCAAGCCGGATTTGGACCACATTCCTCGAGTTTGACACCTGTACACTACAGAGCGAATTTATACATTTCGGTTTCTACTTTATAGACATATGGCAGCATCAGAAAATCCCTCTAGAATACAACTGTAGATGAGATATTTAATAGACTGTCCATCCATCCATCCATCCATCCACTCAATCTCAGCCTACAGCGGGCGAAGGCAGGGCACACCATAAATAGTTCACCAGACCATCGCAGGACCAACACACAACCATTCACACTCACACCTGGGGCAATTTGGAACAGTCAGTTAGCCTAACACGAGACATGGTGGCATAGTGGATAGCATGTCCACCCCACAACAAGAAGGTCCTGGGTTCGAGTCCCCGGCTCAGGCGTCTCTGTGTGGAATTTGCATGGTCTCTCCGTGCTTGTGTGGGTTTCCTTCGGATACTCCGGTTTCCTCCAAAAGTCCAAACACATGCACAGTAGGCTGACTGGCTGTTCCATATTTCCCCTAGGTGTGAGTGTGAGTGTAAATGGTTGTGTGTGTGTGTTGCCCTGCGATGGCCTGGCAAGGTTAAGGTGTATCCTTCTTTCACCCAGTGATGGCTGAGATAGTCTCCAGCAGCCTCCTCGCCCCCCTAGTAGGATTAAGCAGTTCGGCAAATGAATGCTGGAATTTGGAGATAATACACCTTTGAAATCTTACTGCAGCCAAAAATAAATAGTTAAAAGAGCGGGTGTATTTTTTCTATCCTATCACACACACACACACACACACACACACACACACACACACAGACAACTAATAAATGTAAAGAAAAGTCTTGTGAGGTGAAACTGAAGTCTGTTTCCCTCATAGAGTCGGCTATGCAATGGATGTCTCCGGCGCCCCCTAGCGGCCATCTCAGCTCAGTGCTGCACATCGCATCGGAAAACGAACTGTACTGCAGTCGCGCGGCGCATTCAGTGAGCGGGGTTGGAAGGCGCTCGAGCTCACTCTCATCCCTCAGCCTTATCCCTCACTCCGGCTCACTCCTCTGTTCATTTCTTTATACTACAGAAACCTGAGAAGAAGTTCTCACAGCACTGAGATTTTTTTTTTCAGGAGCATTGTTGCAGCGTGAAGGAATAAGACCTGGGATAAATAAATAAATAAATAAATAAATAAATAAAGAGAGAGAGAGAGAGAGATATATATATATCCTGAAAGCAGAAAAGGAGGAGATAAACAGAGAGAAGAGAGAGAAGAGAGAGAGATGGCAACGACAACCTGTACACGCTTTACCGACGAATACCAGCTTTATGAAGAACTCGGAAAGTAAGACAAGTGCTTCTTGTTGCTTTGAGTGACGTCACAAGTAGGAATTTGCAGGAGTTGTTACATAATTAGAGTCATTATGGCTGGTTTACTGTGTGTGTGCGTGTGTGTGGTGTGTGTGTGTGGTGTGTGTGTGGGGGGGGTTCTCTGGGAATTCACTTGAGTGTAAAGCGAAATAAACTGCAGTTAAGTTGATGAGAAGCTGATAAATGACTGGCTGTGGGCTTGCAGTCGCGAGAAGGTTTCAGGAACTCTGTCATTTCTTCACACTTGCGCGCGCACAGAGAGAGAGAGAGAGAGAGAGAGAGAGAGAGAGACATTTGGGGCTGTGATAAAAAAAGAGCAAGGCGGCTGTTTGCTGTCTATAATCTGAGGACAGGAGGACATGAACCTGCCTGGTCCATGACGTCAGAACATTATTATACACTCGTATTTTTTTTTTTTACTCAGTATTGTTTCTTCAGTCCGTTTTTCATCTCTGAATGATTAACTACAATATTCACTACAAGCCCAAATATTCAGGTGAACTCGTCCTGGCAGAACGCCCTCTCTTCTCTGATTGGCTGCGTGTCCTGTCTTTAATTTAAGTATTTTATTTCTGTTATTATCCACTAAAATCACCAAACTTTTGTTTTGTTTTGTTTTTGTTTTTTGTTTGTTAATTTGTTTGTTTTAAATGAACCCCACTCACGCTTCACCTCTAACACCTACACTAAAAAAAAACCCCACCTAATGACATGTCTTCATTTGCATATTGTAACCTGATAGGCTGTGATAAGTAATGATGCAATAACTCCATCCTGGCTGATTAAAGAGATTTTGCTCTGGTGATCAATTCATACAGCAAAAAACACATTTTTATAGGGGTGTTCTGGGTCACAGTGCTGTTCTGTAACAGATGTAAAACTTAAAATATACCTGGGTGCATTGTACCAGAGCACTCGGAGAGCACAAACCCTCGCCAAGCAGAGCAATTCCCCGTATGCACAAAATTTAAGAATCTTTAAAAAATTCCCGGATCCAGAATTTGCTCCGGATCATCTTTAAAATCTAACTGAGTCTTCCTAGACTGAAGCCCCGCCTCCATGTACTATATCATATACTACGCATTGTCAAGTCCTTTGGTACAGGTTTGGGTCTAAGGGAAATCTTAGTTCTGCAGCATCAGGCGGCACAGTGCACAGTTAGCACATACGCCTCACAGCAATAAGGTTCTGGCTTCGAGTCCCAGGCTCGGTCAGTTTACATGTATTCTCGTGCTTGTGTGGGTTTCCTCCGGGTACTCTGGATGGTTGGTTGAATGATGAATGGTTGTGTGTGTGTGTGTGTTGGCCCTGCGATGGACTGGTGAGCTGTTTAGAGTGAACATTGCCTTTGCTAAGATAGGCTCCGAATAGGATTAAGCAGTTCGGTGAATGAATGAATAAAGTCATTATTTTGTATTAAAATGATGACTACGTCCTGAATCTCATCCCATAGGATTCAAAGGAGTTTGTGTATAGAGAGAGAGAGAGAGAGAGATATGACTGGCAGCACTGAAAAGCAGGAGTTGCCCTGTCTGACTTGCTGTTTGTTGTGAACGATCGCTACTTAGAGCTGCAAGTTCATGTTTAGGACTTTAGGAAACCCTTCTGTAGTCCCTGAGTGTGCGTGCTCTTTAGAAAGTGAAGTGTACACGCTCGCCTCTGAGGCATCCTGTGCCAGTGAATCCAGAACACCTCGCTTTGACAGAGTCCGACTGACTGGTCTTCATCAAACAGTGGTTATTTTTCCCCATCTCCTGACAGGCGGAGTGCACTAATTCGGGCTCTGTAGATTGCAGAACAAAGAAAGAGGCTTGTTTTGAGCCACACAACACTTCCAGCCAATCACCAATTGGAGTTTGTGCTCCACCTTTAAGTAGCATCATAGTAGCCTTTTCTGTATATTCACTCACTCACTCATTGGCTGAACTCCTTAATCCCTAGGGTCACAGAAAGGCCGGAGCCCATCTCAGCCGACACTGGGCAAAAGTAGGGTACACCTTAAGCAGACCGTCACAGGGCCAACACCCCCCATATCTAGGGTTATTTGGAACAGCCATTTAGCCTACTGTGCATGTCTTTGGACTGTCTGAGAAAACCAGAGTACCGGTCAAGACTGGGACTCGAACCCAGGACCTTCTTGCTGTGGGGCAGAGGTGCTAACCACTATGTGCTCGTGCCACCCTCGCTTTGTAATTCACAAACAAAGAAAGTGGCTTGTAAATTGGCCACACAACACTGGTCCAGCCAATCAGCAACACACTATCCTTTTGTTTTACCTTTAAGTAGCTTAATAGTAGACTTTTCTGTGTAATTTCTGTTATATTTGTTTTAATCAATTATATATATTATATCCCTATATCAAGTCAACCCTCAAACACTGCTTTACTATAAAAATGTTTCCCCTAAGGTCAGCTCTGATTTAAAGGGCAAACCCAGAGAACCCAGTGGACTTTTGGGTTTGGTTTAAATAACAGGCCTGGCCACTTATTCTCCAGAGTGTCAGCAGATATACCACTTAAAATCCGCAACGCATAACGGAAGAAAGGTGCGGTAAAAGTATCCGCTAAAGAATGACATCAGGCATTAGTGGTGATGTCCCGACAGGGATTGTTACGCCAGCTGTTCTGAAAAGACTTGAGGAGATCTGGTGCGAATAAATGGCTTTGTTCTTTTTTATTTATTCGCAGGCAGTGACAGTTGTCTGACATACGGTATAAAACAAATATAATGAGAATCTAAATGTTAAACATCATCTGCTATCAGTAGTGTTTCATATAATTGCTTAAAAAAAAAAATCTGGTTTCCAATATATTTGCTATGCGGTTGTTCATACACTAATATAAAAGTTATTTTTCACTCAATGATGTGGAACCGCCTCATTTTTTTCCTCGGAAATCAATCCCTGATTGCAGTTTAATTTGAAATGTGTTTTTGTTTTTCAGCCAGGTGAACTTTGTGTGCATAGTGGGTTTCTTCTGTATTAAAATATTCTTCATCTCATCTTTTCTTTCTTTCTTTCTTTCTTTCTTTCTTTCTTTCTCTCTATCTCTCTTCAGGGGTGCTTTTTCAGTCGTGCGACGTTGTGTCAAGCTCTGCACGGGCCAGGAATATGCTGCCAAAATAATCAACACCAAAAAGCTCTCAGCCAGAGGTGAGTAAACTACATTTGGAGATGAGGATGCGGGGAGATGTGTAGTCTTCCTGTTGTAGCTGTGCTGTAGGATTGTAACTGGAGTGGTATTTATAGTTTTTGGGTTTAGGTAAAATATTCCTCAGTAGAAATACTGACATGAATTGTGTGTTGGTGCATATGTGATTTCATCTATTATTCTATCCCAGATCACTAGATATTAGCAGTTCTATGCTCTGATTGGCTAATCTACTCCTAGGATATCAGCTCATATACGGTGACCTCGATGTCACCATAGAAAATAAAAGAACAGAAGTTGTCATGAATCATGAATCAAGTAAGCTTAAGTATTTCATGATAAAAACATATTTTTTATTTTCAAGAATAGACTGCTGTTATTGGTTGTTGTATTTTTTTAACCAAACACGACACTTTGTGATGTTAGTTTCTGTGGTTCCACTACAAAATTGAAACAAAATAGGTCCTGATTAATTACATGAGAAGCAACAATATATAGATTTAAAGAACATGATCGTAAGAATGTATTTCTTTTTTTTTAAGAACTGGGCTTTTTTTTCCCACCAAACATGATTTTAATGGACTACAGATAACCAGATAGCTCCAATCTAAACAGCTCTATGTTTACCGTACCTACATGAAAAATCAAAAATGAAATTGAAATAGTTTAGAGTAAGAACATATTTTTTATTTTAAAAAATTTGACAGTTTTTTTCTTACCAAACGTGACTTTATTTGACCATGAAAGAAACAGGCCTTCAGTTAACCAGCTAGCTCCGTGCTAACTAGGTTGTGGAATAACTGTTATAAATAGTTCTGTTGATTGTGTTCGTTAATTTTTAAATTATAGTTATGATGTTGAAATCTGATAGGTTTAATAATATTCTGTATATTTAAATATCTATATCAAATGCAGTTTTCCTTCACTATAATATTAAACTTCAGAAAAGAAAAAAATGATGCATGGTTTGGTTTGTACACTTATTAGGGATGCATCAATCTCGATAGCAGTATTGCCTATACGTCGGATACCATGATCATTTAATGACCTCTGCCCAAAATGGAGGTATTGAAATCACCGTCGTTTGTAAGTCCCTCAGTTTGTTTGTCTGTCAATTTGTCTGTGAACAAAACCCTGAACTCACCCATACATGGATTTTCACCAAACTTGGTGAGGACACCACCCTAGCTGAGTTCCAGAGATGATTTGATTTTGGAAAGTCAAAGTCAAAAATGAAGGTCAAGGCAAGGCCAAAAAGTTTTGAAGGTGGAACACTTATAGATTCAAAACGAGTGGTGATAGACATGCCATTACCATGGAACACTAATAGGAATACAATAGAACATATTAGAAGACCATCATATGGGTAATTACAACCAGTACCCATAAAGGGCCTATTTACTACATTATCTATCCTGCGTGGAGGAGGTACCTTGCGCTCTAAGCAACTAGAGTAGCTTTTTTAGCTGTACTTGTGGGCTTAGCAGAAGCAGCTTGATGCCCTCATGAACAGACAACAAGAAATGACTTCAAGCTTTAAAAATCATTCACAGATCAATAAAAGTTACTACAACCGTTACATCAAGTGACCTGATAAAATTTTTTCATGGTATTTAAAGCTGGCTGTTCTGAGCGTGGTCAATAAAAATGATCGCAAGGTGCTGTGAATTGCACGGTGCACCCTAAGGGACTTCATTCATTCATTCATTCATTTTCTGAACCGCTTAATCCTAGTTAGGGTCACGGGGAGGCTGGCGCCCATCTCAGCC
>JAQMYF010000008.1:15355571-15376530 GCA_030014195.1 Neosilurus mollespiculum
CTCTTGACGACAATCAGCAATGGTTCTTTTACATGCCTCTCACCATAGACAGTGAGAGACATGGCCGGCCTTTGATAGTCCAGTTAGCTGCACTGGGGGCCTAAGGGACTTGATTTTCGCTTTTTTTTTTTTTTTTTAACATTTACATTTGTAATCTCACTTTGGTCATGATTAGGTTATTGCGAGGGAATTCAAAATAACATGTGAAAAAATCAATTCAGAAAATTCCCATAAAATTATCCTTAGGGGGCTCTGTAGAATTCTTTAATACATTCATTCATTCAATATTTTCACATCGTTTAATCGCACTAGGATTATGGGGAGACGGGTGCCCCCTGAACAGCTCACCAGGAGATCGCAAGTTCGAATCCAGGTTTATGCTGCAGCCATCCACGACTGGGAGTCCATGGGAACTAATTGGCTGAGCTCTCACAAGAGGGAGGGATGGCATACTCTCACTTCCCTGTCACTCACAGCAATCACTAGCCAATCATGGGTGGGTGGCAGCAACGCATATCACGGCGGGGGCATATGCATACTTATGCCCTTCCCTGATTGATGGTGGTGGTTGTGTGATTGGGAAGGCAATACTTGACAGGTGGGAATTGTATATGAGGGAATTGCATGTATGTAAAAATGTGTATTAGTTCAGCGAGCACTGTGACACATCCGGGGGTTTTTTTCTCCTTGTGCACCAGATTTGTACTTAAGGAAAAAAATTATATTGGTATTGATGCATCCCTATCAGGTTAAACCATACAGTAAATTTTGTACTATTAAGCAGTTTATTCAAGTATGCTTTGAATTAATGGGAACGAAAAGCAGTTTCGTAGATTTTTAAAGAATGTGAATGGAAGCAAACTGAATTTGCTCTCAATTGATGTCAAGGTAGGTGTAAAACAATTTGTTTTTGTTTTAGAGGCAACTCTCACTCTGACTCAGTGCATCTTTAAGGTTCCTACTGGTCATGTGTGTGTATGTGTGTGTTTGTGGGTTTGCGAGTGAGGAGTTCGGGATGGTCTGCAGGCTGCTGAGGCAGCTTGAGCACTTGGCACACTGCAGACAGCGTGTCTGTGAACCCAACATGCCTGGACCAAGTTCACACCCACACACACATAAACACACACACACACACACACACACACACACACACACACACACACACACACACACACACCCTGGAGTTTAGGGTCATAATTCAACATTAGATATTCTGCATATGAAACCTAACTGGACAACAGGAGCGTAGCGTACAGCATTTGACACATACATGTACAATCCCCACAGGTCAAAATGGTGCAGGCTTGTCCTATGGCAGATTCCCACCGATCGCCATCTGTGCTTCACTTGTTGTCATTTTCGAAGTGATACCTTGGTGGAAGCGGATCCCGTTTTGATTTAGCTCATGACTGCGTGAGCACGCCCACACACAGACCATTTATAATGTGATGTGAGAGTAGATGTGTTATCATTATGTAACCTTATAAAAGGGCCACCACATTGAACAAGTCGTACAATTTGAAGTTGGTCACACTAGGATAACCTAGGCTAAAAATATCATGCTAAAGATTCTATTTAATGACATACAGAATGGTTGGGAAAATAACGAAAATATTTTTTAATAAGATTCAAGTATCAAGTATGGACTTGGTATTTTTTGCTTTAAAAAAAAAAAAGATCTTTTACTCTGTCAGTATTGATCTTTTTTTTTGCTTTTTTGCTTTTGCTATACTGTATTAATCACTTTGTAATTTAGCCCATACAAAGTGAGCACACACGTAAACAGTGAGCACACACTCGGAGCAGGGCTGCCACACACATGGGGCCACCTGGAGAGCAGTTGGGGGTTAGGTGCCCTGCTCACAGCACGAAGGCTCTGGGTTGGAGTCCCGGATGCGGGCATTTCGGTTCTCCTCCTGCTTGCATGGGTTTCCTCCAAGTACTCCGGTTTCGTCCCACAGTCCAAAAACATGCACATCAGGCTAAATGGTGTAAGCAGTTTGGCAAATGAGTGAGTGAGTGAGTGAGAATTGATCATATTGTAGTTATAAGCTATAGTTGAAAAAAATATATAGCTCCAAAAAAAATCTCTGATTGCTGTTTCACCAAAAATCGATCAGTGTTTCCTTAATTTCTGTAATACGATAGAGTCAGTAGTACCAAATCATGAGGTAAGCGTCTGATCATACATCATGACCAACCATGAAACCATGTAACTGTAAACACCCTGTGATGATGTTAAGGTTAGAAATGTGGACAAAGAAAGCTAGTGCAAATGTAACAAGAGCACTCAGAAAGCGCAAACCTCCACGAAGCCCAACAATTATATATTCCTCTATGTGAATAATGTCAAAAAGAATCATATTTCACAATGTTAAACAATCATTTTAAAAATTCCAGGATTTAATAATTTGATCCAGATCATCTCTAAAATCTTATGGAGACATCCTTATCCAAAGCCCCACCTCTGGTAGGAATTTCATGAAAATCCATAGATAACTTTTGCAAAAAAATAACAGAAGGACAGAGCACCTGCTGCTGGCCCTGCTGTAATATGACACTTCCAAAAAATCATCTTATCTCACAATGTTAAAAAAACCTTCCAGAAAAGTCCTGGATTTGATTTGGACCATTTCCAAGATTCAATGAAGTCTTCCTTGTCCAAAGCCTGGCCTCCTTTTTCAAATTCGTGCATACATTTTTGCGTAATTCTGCTAACTGCAAACACACAAAACGAGGCTAAAATACTACCTCGTTGGCGGAAGTAATTCGGTAATATCACCACCAAAGCCTTAAAAAATTGTTTAGGGCTTCACCACTTATATAAACAAGATAGCTTAATGGATATTGAACAAAGCGCTTGCTGCGTAACACAAATACAGTTTTAAATATGCATGGGTTTCCTCTGGGTACCTCAGTTTCCTTCCACAGTTCAAAGACATGCACATTAGACTAACTGGCTGTTCCAAATTGCCTCAGGTGTGAGTGTGAATGTGAATGGATGTGCAGGTGTTTGCTCTGAAGTGGATTAGCGAGCTGTTCAGGGTGCACCCCGCCATAAATGAGTGAGAGTGAGCATTAAATCTACACACTAGTCCATAATACTACATAGTCTACTTGTCATGGTGAATGCTGCCGAGTAAATACTAATAAAAAGGTCGTTTGATCAGCAATCTATTCTGACAGGAACGTGGTATGCGGCTCATGGGGGGACGAAGCCTGCTACGGTCGTCACTCCAAGTTTGTGTCAGATCAGCGGGAGCTTCATCAGAGTCATAGGATTTCTTCAAGCAGATGTATTTCAGACAGCATGCAACACAAATACACAACAATTTTAACATAAAGGTTTTATCTTCTATTTCAGATCAAGTATGCTAAGTTTCTATCGTAGCTTTGCTAATCAGCTTGAAGATGAAGATGTTTATTTATTTATTTTAAACTGCACTGTAAAGGATTTCTCACTGCTGCCTTCATCCACACTTGTCATAGACATTCTTGAGCTGGGTGGCTTAGTGGTTAGCAGGTCCACCACACAGTGAGAAGGTCCTGGGCTTGGCAAGGGCATTTCTGTATGGAGTTTGCATGTCCTTCCCGTACTTTTGTGGGTTTCATTTGGGTACGCCGGTTTCCTCCAACAGTCCAAAGACATGCACATTAGGAAAACTGGCTGTTCTAAATTGACCCTAGGTGTGAGTGTGAATGGTTGTGTGGGTGTGTTGTCCTTGCAATGGTCTGTTGAACTGTTCAGGGTGTACCTTTTACAAATGTCAGCTGAGATAGGCTCCAGCCTCCAAATAGGATTAAGCGGTTCGGCAAGTGAGTGAGTGAGTGTTTGAGATTTGTTTAACTGTCAGAGGTGTTGATGGTACAGGACAGCCAAAGACTCATTACCAGGAGGCATCTGAGGCTTTGGAGTGGTAGATAAAATGGTAAAGTGCACCACTGCCTCCCAAGAGTTCATTAGTTTGAGCCCATGTTGAAGCAGACAGTCATTCATGGGCGGGAGTCCGTGAGAGCTAATTGGCTGATGGATGGCATACAGTCACTTCCCATCACTTTAGGCGTCAGTGACCATTCATGGACGTCTGTGAGCTCATGCAATGAAGGTGGCAGAGAGCAAAGTGTGTTTTGCCATGTTGCAATTTAAAAAAAATGTGGTTAGTTGGTGGCTGCGGTTGGCTTCGTTGAAAGCACATGATTGCCTTCACCCTCCCTGGCTGGTGGTGACAATGTGACAGGCGGGAACAGGCTACAACTGGGGAGGATGGTATCATTTGCTGAACTGCTTAATCCTGCTACTGTTGCGGGGAGGCTGAAGCCGAATCCATCGCAGGGCAACCCACACACAACTCTTCACACTTACACCTAGGGGCAATTGAGAATATCCAGTTAGCCTAATGTGCATGTCTTTGGACTGTGGGACGAAACTGGATTACCTAGATGAAACCCATGCAAGCGCAGTAGTGGCCCGGTGGTAGGGTGCTGGATTACTGATCCCAACGTCAATTCAAGCCCCAATATCAGCGGGATGTCACTGCTGTCCCCCAGCTAACTGGGTTATCAAAGGCCTGTCTACGGTGAGAGGCATGTAAAAGATCATTGCTGATTTTCGTCAAGAGTAGGCTACATAGCCGCCAGCGTGTGTCTGCCCTGCTATGGCCTGGCGAGCTGTCCAGGGTGTACTCTGCCCTCGTCCAGAGTCGTCTGAGATGGGCGCCAGCCTTCCCGCGACCCTAATTAGGATTAAGTGGTTCAGAAAATTAATGAATAAATGAACCCATGCAAGCACAGGGAGAACATACACACAGAAACTCCCGCGACTTTCTTGCTGTGAGGCAGATGTGCTAACCACTTCTCCACTGTGGGAAAAAAAATCCCCAAGGATATTTCTGAGCAGAGCATCAAGACAAAATGACGTTCTCCATCAGTCTGATGTACCAGGATGCTCCATCATTGACTCCCACTCCATCCTCTTAGAGCTGATTGAACACCAACCATTTATTTTTAACCAGGGGATGGATGTATTTTTGTCATATTGATGTCTATAATGAAAACACAACACAAACACTGATTTCAAGGGTATTTCAAGGGTACTACAGACTCGAGTCCTTTTGAGCAGTCAGTAAGAAAGCCAAGCATTACTCTTCCTGTAGCTGTCCTCTTTTCCTCATGACTCACGAGTGTTAGACAGCAGGCCCCCACAGTGGGAAGCGCACAGTCCAATCCCAGGCCTGCTCCATGTGTCTTCATGTGTATGTGTATGTGTGTGAGAGAGACAGAGAGCGATGTGTCATTTCTCTGCATCCAGATCGCTGGGTGCGTATTACATGGTTCCTTGCCAATCATTTCTCGTCTGTGTTCTAGATTTTGAACAGAACAAATCTGTCTACTGCATTTGTAATTTTGTGTTATTTCCTTATAGGTATTTATTTATTCCTATCGGCTGCCCTAAATCAGGTCATCATTCAAAATGGCTGCCAGTACTGATATCAACTATGCATTGTGTTTGTCAAGTCAAGTATGCGTAATTGTAATTTCTCTCATAACAGACTGGAGGAAAGGAAATATAGATCGCCAGAATCATAGTTTTATATATATATATATATTTATATATATATATATATAAAACATAAGATCAAATATAAAATATAATTTAGGTATGGTGGCGTAGTGGCTATAATTTAGGTATTGCGTTCCTATTGGTGTTTTTATGTTAAGCTTGAGTGGGTTTCCTCCAGGTTCTCCAGTTTCCAAAGACATGCCCGTTGGGCTAATTAGCTATTCTAAATTGCCCCCAGGTGTGGATGTGAGTGTAAGTGGTTGTGCATGTATTGGCCTTGCCATGGTCTGGCGAGCTAGGTGAGATAGGCGCCAGCCTTTCCACGACCCTAACAGGATTAAGCGGATTGGAAAATGAGAAAGTGAGTAATTTAGGTGACTACCTGGGACCCAGACTTAAAAAATACACCGTAAATTACACAATAACATCTGCTTTTAATAAATATACCTCAAAAACTTGTTCACAATGAGTCAGGGAATGTCAGTTGCTGCTAGCAAGATAATGTTAGCTATCACTGACAAATAATGATAGCTAGCTAGCAACATACTATTTGCCAACTAATGGGCAAAGAAATCAAATGCTAACATACACAAAGAGAAATAGTGGTTACTTATTGCTGTTAACCCTTTTTTTGTACAGGAACAATTATTTTGAGCAGCCCTTACACTGACAATTTTAATACTATTTATTTTAAATAGTATTAAAGTATTTTAGTAGTATTTTAAACTATTTATCTGTCCAATTCTTTCATTTTTAAACTTTTATTACTTAGCACTGCTTCACATATAGCACACTGAAGCCTCTTCTATCCATTTTAAAAATCTCTATGTTAATATGTCAACATGAATGAATTGATCCTTGTATTTTCTTGATGACATCATGTATATGATCGACAGTCAGGGGTATCCATGATACATGTGTTGGATTGGAGTTCAAGATGAATATATAGTCAACTAATACTGTCACTTAATCGCCTGCACATGTAGCTGATAACCTGCGTGTGCCTGCTGCTTGGTAAGCCTCCTGGGACACATAGATGTGCTGTAGTTCTTCTGCCTTATAACCCCGGAAGTGCTGGGAACAATGTGCACACACCGTTGGAGGGCGAAGCTCGGCTGTGTAGAATATTGCTGAAGTCGAGTGGAGACTGTGACACTATGTTCTTACTAAGGTCTCCCAACTTTTTCAGGCTTTGTGTGAAGGGAGATTTACATAATAATATAAGGCAGCCATTTTTGTAATAGCTAGAGATGCACACAATAAACTGCTGCGTTCTACATTCTGGTTCCTAATAGAGAAACCAAATCATAATGTACATGAAGGGGGAAACCCAGAAAGTGAAGTCTTTAAAGTCATCAGGATTCACAAACTGCATCATGAAACTCTTGCTCAGTAATTTTCTCTTTTGATTGCTCTTATGTAAAACCCATTCCTGTGGTAAAAAGGCCCCCATTTGATGCTCAGTTTCTTAATTTATTCCTCAGTGTGAGACTGATGATAGCTTGTCATCACGCCAGTAACCTAACGGGTATTTATAGGCCAGGCTGCCATCTAAAGTGCAAATGCCTAGAGCTCCATATGCAGAATATTACGTGCCTGAAACCACTGCATGCCTAAACTAAATCCTCCAAAGCCGGATTTATAGTTTTCACCAGAAGGTTTTCCAAGCAGTTTGCAGAAGTATGGAAGGGTTCTGATGAGCTTGGATGATTGGATAAGGTCTGTTGAAGCCTTTGACACACGGAACACTCCATATTACAGATTAACTATGAATTATATTAGCCAAACCCCAGTGTTAGGTGTCTTGTCATTTCTCCACACCACTTCTGTTTCTTACCAGCAGATCACTCCTTAAATTGATCAACGTCATCAAACAGGAAGAACTTTGGCAAAAAAGAAACATGCAGTGGTCCTCATAGGATCTTGCCAGGACATGTATACAATATAATTGGAAGGAATTATGACGTCCCTGTATGAGGACAGTGCGGTATTAAGATGTTAAATACATCTAGCATATACGCTTCACAGTAAGAATGCTCTGGGTTCGAGTTCCAGGGCATTTCTGTGTGGAGTTTGAATGTTCTCTCAGTGCTTGTGTGGGTTCCCTCTGGGTACCTAGGTTTCCGCTGATAGCCCAATGACATGCACATTAGGGTAATTGACTGTACCAACTTGCCCCTAGGTGTGAGTGTGAATGTTTGTGTGTGTTGCCCTGCGGTGGTCTGACAAGCGGTTCAGGGTGTACCCCGCCTTGGCTGAGGTAGACTCTAGCCTCCCTGTGACTAAGCAAGTTTGGCTAATGAGTGAGGTTTGTATATAATTTCATAATACCCATAATACCCAGAGTGTTACATCTTTTATGTTAGCAAAACTTGTCAGAGTTGGTGTTGTGTGTTCACTTAATGCATATGCAATTTGTGGCATTTCTGCCTTAAGGTGCAATACACAGGATGCATGTACCACTCACAGTGGGTCCGAAAGTCGCTTCCAGAACTGCAATGTATAAATGAGTATGACCTAAAGGCAGGTATTTAAAATGTAAAAACACACTTGCCAAATCTTTATAATTAGAAAGATTCATGAAATTGTGCCTTAGTACCCAAAAACAAGGTAAAAGACTTATCACCATGGCAGCAGTTTATTTTATATATATATTACATTTGCAGTAGAAGTGCCAAGAACATGGCATCTGTGCTGTGATTTGGTTTGAAGTGAACCTGATTCCTTCAGAAACAAGAAATCATACGGATGTCGTGTTGAACTGGTTTACGCAGCAGCCAATGTCGTTTAAGATATGCCATATCCCTGCTAAATTTATACACAACTGACATGAACTTAGCAAGATAGCTAGATATGGAGAGCGTGGAAAGAGCCTTTTATGAACTCTTTATTGATAAAGAGGAATAAACCAATCAATCTGTAGCAGCTAATTCCAGCATCAGACTGGTAAAGCTCCTGACACTTACATTACACAACAGAGATACAACAGGACCACGATAAAAAATTGGGAAGATCCTTAGTGGTTAGCACATTCGCTTCACAGCAAGGAGGTCCTGGGTTTGAGTCACAGGGTGTGTCTGTGTGCAGTTTACATGTTCTCCCTGTGCTTGCATGGGTTTTTCTGGGTACTCCATTTTCCCCCTGACAGTCCAGAGACATACTCATTTGGCTAATTGACTGTTCCAAATTGCCCCTTGGTTGTGTGTATGTTGGCCCCACAATGGTGTTCAAGGTGTTCCCTGCCTTCACCCATTGTCGGCTGAAATAGGCTCCAGCCTCCCAGAGACCTTAATAGGATTGAGCGGATTGGCAAATGAGTGAGTGAGAGAGTGAGGTATTAATAACACTGAATATTAATATTCCTAAATGCGACCATTTAGGAATCAAGAATTAAATGTACAGGATGTACGTCTGTACTTCAGATCTAGGTTATAGAATCTAGAGCTATGGTTCAGGCAATGGCTAAGAATTTTTAGCACATCATCCCTAGTGCTCTAAATGTAATTGACCTCATAACTTCTTTTGATGCTTTAGAATTAGTAATCATGGAGGTTGTGATCTAAACTGGCTCAGTTAGGAAGCGGGTTTGCTCAAGATATTGCATGTACTGATTCAAGACGTATAAAAAGATTAAAAAAACAACAACAACACTTTGACAAACTACAAAGTGTAGCTGATTGTATCAGTAACAGACTAAAATGTCATCACTTAATGCCTCTGTGACCTTTGGAAAGATGCACATCATGAAGAACCAATATACACTGATGATCTTTATTGGACTTTGTTGAATGTTGAGCCCTTCTGAATGAAAAGGACTAGCGGAGAGTCCATTACTAATAAAATGTGTTCACTAATGGTCAAGAATTAATTAATTAGCTAGGAAGTAAATGCCACAGTGTGCTGCCGAATGTGACCTGCCAGGTGGCTAATGGTGGTTAATGTAGCATAATTAACAGTCATGCTCTAAAGGTGAGGTAGATGCCACTCAGACCCAGTGTCTGGGGCACATAACTGTTTTAGTATAAACTACAGCACAAAAAAGCACTAAAATTAGATTTTTATGGTTTATTTATTTATTTATTTTTGCATATTTTATCCATAACAGACTCAGTCAGGTGAGGTCTGAGCTCCAAGCTAAGCTATGTGATTGATAAGCTATAACTGACCCTACCTGGCCAGCTCTTCTACTATATATATATATATACTGTATCACTGCATCTGAGTTGTGCTGTTGGACTGAACAACAATAATACGGAGAACAATGAACAAAAATTAGTGTCACTGGTTCTCCTGGTGTCACACGAACTCACCATGCGACAGTACCTTCGGCAGGATTCAGGATAATCCTGTAATTTTTGTAGGTGGTTTAAATGGAGTTTTTGTGTGTCTGAGGTCTGTGTGTTCTGTGTCATAAGTGTACTAAAGGATGAGAATGTGTCATAATCACCATTATCATCATAATCATCATGTTGCGTGATTTGTCTTTTTATTTTATTTAAATGGCATTTACACGTGTGTGTGTGTGTGTGTGTGTGTGTGTGTGTGTGTGTGAACCCTTTTAAAATTAAAACAATTATTTTGAAATTTTGGTGCTAATTTTATCTTCTAGAACTGGAATATTAATGTTTTCTGGTGAGACCACCACAGCTCATGGGCTTAGTATCTCTTATTCACCTGTCCTACATCTTGTTTTGGTTCTGTATTTGTTTACAATAACAATATACAATAATAAGGCCATGTTAACTTTCAGCACAGTACCAATTCGTAGGAAGTGGAAAAGTCTGAGATCAAGTGTTAAGAAAGAAAGGAAGGTATAAGATTTCAATAGAAATAAAAAAAGATGGCGATGTTTACTAATATCCTGGCGTCTGGTGGTGGGGTCATTAACACTTGCATACAGGAGGAAGCAAATGGTTTCAGAAAGACATTGTGATTGATTTAATTTTAATTCCAAGAGATAACACTGTATTTATTTCATGTTTATTTTTATGCCCACTAAGTGAATGGGCCCCTCTAAAACCTGTCATCAACCCCTGTATGTGTTAAAGAAGCCGCATCACAGTTTCTACCATCTTTGCCAGCCGTCCCAGTTCTCTTATTTGTGCACTGAGGATAGAGGAGCGATGGCCAAGGAACAATGAGGATACACGCGAGCAGCCTTCCTGGAAGAACTGCATGCCAATGTATTAATAACCTGCCCCTTCCATGACGTAGGCCTCTTTTATGCAGCAGTTTATCAGAAGCTGACGTCACTCCGTGTGACGCTTTAAAGGAAACATCCTGTTTTTCCTAAAAAGGCATTTCCTGGATTCCACGCTAAGGGTCCAAGACGCAAGGATGAGTCGCAAGTGAGGGAAATTTGCCCTCTTCTGCATACATGTGCTCACAGACAACTATGATTGTTTAGTGTTGCTGTGATTGACAGTGGAATGAGAGGACCTCAGTTTACTTATGTAAAATTGATGTAAATATGCCGTGAATGTCCAAATATTTGTCTATATTTATATTTAAATAACCTTTCAAAAGAAGTTGATGTTTTCAGACCTGATATGGAGAGGATGGTAATGGATTGCAACATGGACTTTCTGAAATCTTGTTGGGCTGAACAGTTTTGTAGTTTCAGCATGTTTATTGTATGAACCTAATTCATGTCTACTATCATTTGAAAAGGATGGTACAGTGGTGTAGTGGTGAATGGGCCGCCTCCAAATACACATGTGCAGCAGTTCGAAAAGAGGCGGGTGGCAGCATTGCATGTCACGGAGGGTGAAACTAGGGGTTTCCCAAGACCACATGTCTATTTAAGTCATTATTCTATCTTACAGATCACCAGAAGCTTGAACGTGAAGCTCGTATTTGTCGTCTTCTCAAGCACCCCAACATTGGTGAGTACTATCGTCCTGATTTTCCTGCAAACTATTAATCACTTTACACTGAAGCAATCATCAAATCTTATTGCGCTGCCACTTATAATAATATCATAAGAAAGAATGTGCTTGGGTTTAATGGGAAGAAAGCAAAGACGTGTGCGCGTGTGCACTTTCAACTGCCGACAACTCGGGCTCCCTTGAGTCTATCCAAAGATTAAGCTTTGTTTCAAGTTACGTAATAAGGAAAGCGCATTATCAGCGACGGCTGTGAAAGACGGCAGGCTTAACACTCTTTCTTTCTTTTCCTCTCCTGTCTAGTGCGACTCCATGACAGTATATCAGAAGAAGGCTTCCACTACCTCCTGTTTGACTTGTGAGTGCATGTTCATGATGCGGAGTGTCATTAAAAATTGCCTTATGTCCCTTTCTGTGCTCACATACATCACGGATCCTACTCGTTGCTTCTGTAGTCACCCACCCGCAAACCCCACCCACCCACCTCTTCCCTCCCTTTCTCTTTCCCACCATCCTCAGCTTCCCTCACTGTCTCCTATTCTGAAGAGCTAGTTTCCATGGAAACAGAACCGGGCTGCCCGGCTGAAGAGAAATCCTGCAGTAGGGGCTTCCCCCCCTGAAGCCCCAGGATGACTCTTCTAGAGGATTCCCCCATCTATCCCTCTCTCGCATAAATACGTTCATAGCAACATATAAAATTCCCGTATTTAAAAAAGTTGCACTTCCAAAGTTGCACACTGGCAGCTATGCTTAAATGTGGAATGCATAATGAACTATAATAAGCAGCAATTAGTATTCCTTTTCTCTGATCTTTCCAATAGGGTCACCGGTGGCGAGTTGTTTGAAGATATCGTAGCGCGAGAATATTACAGCGAAGCCGATGCCAGGTAAACAGTTTCAGCGTTTTTGCTTCCTCCCTTCTTTCTGCACACGTTTTTTTTTTCCTTCTGCGCCATCTTCTACATCACTCCTCCCAGACCCCAACCCATGTCCCATCCTTCTCACTCCTCATAGCAGCATTTCTCAGGCTAAAGGGTGCATGCATAACTGTATGCTACATCTCTGAATGATTCACACATAGGGTTAGTGTAGCTCGTTAGACATTTCAAAGCAGTATTTTGACTCATAAATAGCTCATGAATTTTCAGCCATTTTCTCATAAAAGCCGACGTGGGCAGCCGAGCTGTGGCAGTGTCTCATAGCTCATAGCTCATAGCGTGCACACACACACACACACACACACACACACACACACACACACACACACACAGTAGCTCTCGGCTTCTGCAGGTCCCCGTGTACCCCCCCCCTTCTGTTTTTTTCCCCCCATCCTTTTCCCCACCTTTGTTTTCAGAATCTCTGTTCTCTTTTCAGCTACACACATAAACACACACACACACACACACACACTCTCTCTGCAGTCCCCTTCAGGAGAGGGACTCTAATCAATTTGAGTGCGTGGGTGTATTGCAGGGGGGTGTAAGACACGCTGTGAGCAAAAGAGAAGCAGAGAAGCCTCAGAGTAGGAAAGACTCGTCAAACTGAAAACCCTATTTTATGAAACTAATCATTTTTCACTAAAAGGCATCAGTTTTTTTATTTCTGCATTTAGAGTGCAGTTCACACAACAATCTTGTACAACAGCCCTGCTGTGGCTTAAACCACGGACTCACACGCAGCACCACAACTTGCACATAGGATTTAATAAAGCTTCCTTCTTTTATATATTTTTTTTGATTAGTTGGAGAGCTGTCAGAGAAAATATTTCCTTTTATTCTCCCTCTTTCTCCTTAATTTATTCCCACTCATTAGCTCACATCACAGTTCCCTACCAACAGAGGGAGGGGCAAACAAGGGCTTTCTGTGAGACACATAAATCTAGCCAAGCACATTTTAAAACCCTTATTTGTTTTGTTTTTGCTTGATCCTATCATGAACTGGAAATTTTTTTGGTCTGCCATTTACATTTTATAGCATTTGGCATACACCCTTATCCAGAGCGTGTTGCATCTATATGTCATTCATGCAACTGAGTAATTAAGACTGAAGGGCTTTGCTCAAGGACCCAACAAAGGCAACTTGGTGGTACTGGGGCTTGCACTGCCCACCTTCTGATCAGTAACCCGGATCAGTAACCACTGAGCCACCACTGCCATCTTTGCCAGCCATCTCAGTTCTCTTAGTTCTCAGTTTTGTGCACTGAGGAAAATGGATGGAGGAGCAATGGCGGAGGAGCAATGAGCAGGGATACACGAGAGCAGTCTTCCTGGAAGAGCTGCATACCGACATATTAATAACCCACCTTCTCCATGACGCTGGCCTCTTTTATGCAGTAGGTTATTAGAAGCTGATGTCTTATTTCTCTTAAAACACTTTTCCATTAATTTCCCACACCTCACTTTTTTCATGGTGGGAGGGACTAAGACATAAGGATAAAGTGAGGGAAACGAGCATGCAGTTTATTGATATTATTGATCATGGTGCGTCACACACTTAGACGACAGCGTTATACGTGCTCTTCATGTTTCAAAGACTGCATGCATGAGCTCACAGGCTTCGAAACTATGATTGGTTAGTTTTGCTGTGATTGACAGGAGAATGAGAGAACAGGACAAAATGCTTTCCTTTTACCCCTCACAGAAGCATATTCTGTACATTTTACTCCTTAAAATATGCTTTGCCATATTCCCTATTAGCTTTCTTTCCCCTGTGGAGACTCTTGCTGGATTGTACTGTAGCCTCATCTCCTAGTCCACGCTGTCATGCTTTAGAGTCCCCTGGCCCATCCTTGTCTTCCTTAGAGAGAAGTGAAAGTAGGCCTCTAATTAACACTGATAATTAGCATGCCGACTCTGACTCAAGTCCCCGCCACACGTCCAGTACTGTCAGCCGAGTCCACCACGCACATACTCATAGGCTGCTTTATGCACACATTCATTCAATTCACTCCATTATTCCACATAGGTAGTGCTCAACAATACCACTACTGTAGATCTAGATTTGCCGCGTCAGTGCTGTTGTTTGGAGTCCTCTCACCTGAAAAGATAAGAGCTCTACAAATCTGTATAAGAGGGAGTGTCTTTATAAACTGAACAACCAGACAAGCATCACAACACTTTAAGCTGGTTGGCGGTATTGTTTACGACTTAAATGAAGCGTGTATTGCACAGATCCGCCTCTAACCTGAGTGGTTTTCAGAGATTTAATAAGTTGAAGTAGAGTGGCGTATTTTTTATTTCAAAAGTAGACAAGCACCGCATGAAACCCCATAATACCACTTAGTTCTTCCCTGATTAAATGACTTAGGTGTAGGATTACGTCTCATTATGTTGTACACTGTTTAAAGCTACGGTCTATAATGTTCTTAACGTGCATGTGGGGCTAAAATGGGAGCTATTTTTCCTACGATACCTTAAAAAAACAACAATATATGCGATATTGCTGTGCAGTAGATCTACCTTAAGCTGTCTATTTTAAGTTCCTGAGTAATAATTTCTGTTCCAGAAATAGGCTTCACCCCAATCCAAACTGTAATTGGTGGAATCAGTGAAAAAGGAAAGGAGAATGATGGGTTATTACAGTTGCTAGTGTATTTCTCTTCCTCAATGTCAGTATCTTCACCTACCACCATTATTTACCCATCTCCCTTTTCGAGCCGCCTCATCTTATCTCCACCTTTTCGCCCTATCCTTTCCTCTTTTGTCTTCTCTTTGCAGTCACTGTATCCATCAGATTCTAGACAGTGTCAATCACATTCACCAACATGACATAGTGCACAGGGACCTGAAGGTCAGTATAGCGAGTGCACTGGCCACCGCATGAGACTCACGCTGCCTGCCGTACCGACCTGTTTGCGTGTCTGTTTGCCTGTCTGTCTAATCTTTTGCCTGTCTGTCATGAATGATGGTTATTTTTTTATGCATTTGACACACTGGGACAACTGACTACACTACTGATTTCCTCTAACTTTCTCAAGGCATCTTGTTTTCAAGCCTAGTCTTGCTTGGGCTCTTTAACACTGTTTACCCTATCACTCATCCAGTAATTTGTCAGAACACTTAATAGGAGACGTGTTTGCTTTTAGAACCACATTTTTGCCCTAAAATGCATTCTATTGATTAAACATTCTGCTGACTGTGCATAGCCACTGTGTTTTAGTGCTGGATTTGGAGGTTCATCCGGACACTAGGAAGGAAAAAAACACACTAGGGGGATATCTGATAGGACATGTGGCATTGCTGACAGGGCAAAGGAAGCCCAATCTGTCTGGCCTTACTGTTTTGGAATTCAAAGGTGCTTGCTGTGCCATATGAGTGTGTCATGTACAAGCTGGGTGATTTTTACTTCGGATTCAATCCATCCTACTGCCATTCACACAGATATATTACCTCTCTTAGGTATTGTACATATTATAGATAAATGTTATTTGGGAACATTCACGTTAAAATAAAAATCCAGCCGGGTTAAAGCTCTTGGTTTCTGATTGAAGGATAGAGGCTTTGAGCCCCAGCATTGCCAAGCTGCATTTATTGGGCACTTGGACAAGTCATTTAAACCAACTGGCTCAACCAATCCAAATCAACCCCCCACAGAAGTGGGGCAAAAAAACCAAATAACAATTTTAACAAATATAATCAAGAATTAGACGCTTTATCAAGAGGATCCAGGAATGACAGACAAGATTGTATACTAATTAAATGGAGCTAGAAGGCCACTGTTATTGTGGACCCCTCCGCGTGAGAGATGGAATCAAGGCCGCCTCAGCTCAACCATGGTCAAAGTCCTGATGCAGGACGCTGGCGCAGCAAGCCCAGAGGAGCTATCCAGGTGTATGATGGTGTAGGATGGGTTGGTAGCGTCGGCTGCGTGTCCATCTGCTTATGACCTGAAAATATGTGACATTGATATCACATTTGCTGCGATGGCCTGGTGAGCTGTCCAGGGTGTACCATGCCCAGAGTCAGCTAAGATGGGCGCCAGCCTCCTTGCGACCCTAATTAGGATTATGCGCTTCAGAAAATGAATGAATGGATGGCACATTCAGAGAATTTTTAGTAACTGAATTTGGGTAAAAATGATGATCCAACTCTTTTAATATTGTGCAATTTAGGTACCCCTGTAGGAACTTACCTCTATGTTATGTAGGCAGAAAACAGTAACATCACTCTCCAGTTAGTCCACCATCCAGTTGACTGTTATTGTTATTAAAAGGGACTGTCTTCTCTGCTAAAATATATAGAAGACCTGTATTGTGGTTTCTCACATTATTTTTGCTTGCTACACTTCATTTAATAATTATTCAAGCACTTTCATCAAGGAGGTCAAAGATGTCACTCAGTGTGATGCAACCACTACCATGCTTCACTGTGGCAGTTGTGTTTTCAGGGTGATGGGTACTGTTGGGCTTCTGACAAATACAAGTCTCAAAAGACCAAAAGAGAGAATTGTTTCCACCACACATATATACTGAGCTTTTAAATACATTTCACATGGCTTACTTTGTGAAGTGTCAGGGCTGTGGTCGTCTCCCGGTGTCTTTAGATGAATCCTTGGCCTCTTGGTGAGATTCTCTTTAGATTAAAGTCCCTGGGTTTTGTTGGACAGCTTGTAACAGTAAATGTAATGGTTTTCTTGAAGATTTATAATTTTCTTTTAAATTATGAACATTGTCTAATAAATTTCCAGAAGTCTTCACCCCAAGCCACCTATACTCATTCACTCTCACTCATTTTCCAAACTGCTTAATCCAACTAGGGTTGCATGGGGGCTGGAGCCTATCTCAGCCAACATCGGGCGAATGCAGGGTACACCCTGAACAGCTTGCCAGACCATCGCCTGGCAACACACACAAAACCATTTACACTCACACCAAGGGTCAATTTGGAACAGCCAATTAGCCTAATTGGCATGTATTACGACTGTGGGAGGAAACCAGAGTACCTAGTGGAAACCCAGGCAAGCACGTGTAACATGCAAACTCCACACAGAAACAGGAAAATCTGCTGGGCATGGGACTGGAACCCAAGACCTTGCTGTTAGACAGACGTGCTAACTACTATACCACCGTGCTGCCCACACCTATACTTATAAGTTATTTTGTGTTGGTCCATAACTTGAAATCCAGTTCCTGGTTGGACCACTACAAAATATAAAACATTTGGAGTGGTAGCATGGTGGCATAGTGGTTAGTCTCACAGCAAGAACACAGCCTGTGTTTGATTCCCGGGCTCGGTCGTTTCTGTGTGGAGCTTGCATGTTCTCCCCATGCTTGCATGAGTTTCCTCTGGGTACTCCGGTTTCCTCCCACAGTCCAAAAACATGCACAGTAGACTAACTGGCTGTTCCAAATTGCCCCTAGGTGTGAGTGTGAATGGTTATATGTTTATGGTGTACCCTGCCTTCTCCCAGAGTTGGCTGAGATGGACGCCAGCCTCTCCGGGACCCTAATTTAGATTAAACAGCTTAGAAAATGAATTGATGAATGAATGAAGATGAAGTGTGAATACTTATGCAAGGAACCGTATGCTATATAACATTTTGTTGAGCACATCTGCACAATCTGGGTTGAGGATTTACAGTAGCGAAAGACTTCATTTCAACAGCAATGGACATAACAATATTGATGTCTCCATTAGCATCACTTGTTGTTGCTATGGCAGCAGTGAAGTGAGGAAATTTAAGGAGAAAGAACTCATCACTCTCGGAACTTAACAACCCCATAGAGCGAACGCTTGAATATTTGAATATCTGCCGGTCTCACCTCCTACAGCTCCAGAAACAGTTTACACATCCTGTTCCTTTCGGAATACACACCAGAATATTTATTTTTCAAGTACAAGATGTACCAGGAAATTGGTATCAGTCATGTGGATGATTTGAAGAGTTATATTATTGGACGCCAGTGTTATGTACAGTTGATACATACAGAGTTGGAAGGAAGGTATATGCTATAAGTTTCAGTGATATAGATATAATCAGCAAATCAGGAGCCTGCGCCTACACAGCCTGACTCACATTGTCCACATCCTGATTCTGACACACTGCCATATTTCCAGACACCATTTTTTTCAGCAGCACTCCCTCTCTCTCTCTCTCTCTCTCTCTCTCTCTCTCTCTCTCTCTTGTTCGCATACTCTCTCTGCCTCTCTCATCTCTCTCATGTCTCATTGCTACCTCCTACTGCTCGTCTCTTCTGTTTCCTCCTTCCCTGACCCAAGCTCACAATTTCTTCCTTTCTCGGTCTTTGTTTCTATTTAACTGACATGTTTTTTTGTTTTTTTTGTTAAGTTTTCATCTCTTTTTCTTAAATCTCTCTTTCTTTCTCTTCCTGTCCCTCTCTTTTTTCTTTTTCTTTCTTGTGGGTGGTAGTGTGACAATCTGACGGTCGAAGGGCTTTTTGCTGTAGTGGTACAACGTCATTTGGAGCTTCCTGTGCCAGTAACACAGCATAGAAGTGTTAATGCTCAGCATTTCAATCCTAGTTGTAACTCATTTATTTATTTATTTATTTATTACATCCTTGTGTGTTATATACTGCATTTATTCTTTCCCACCCTGAAAGCTAAAAGCGTACATTCTTTAGTAAAAATAAAAGTGCAATTACTCATTTAAGTAAATTCTCTTATTTGATGGACAGCTTAAAGTTGACAGACTTTATTACTAAATTCTTAATTCATGTTAAAAATAAAAACACACACACTCTTAAATGAGTATGAAAGTACAAGCAAGAGTCACAAACCACACCCTTTATGGTATTTTATTTTATATACTGATTGTACATAGGAAAACTTTATCTAAGAATAGCTAACACCTTGATTGCTAATCTCCAGTATCAGCTAGCATGATACAAATTGATGATGACAGGGATTAGCTCACTGCTTATTACTAGCTGCTACAACACAAACTGTGTGTGGTGTAGTAAAAATATAGTGTATACGCAGAAAGTTTACGGGGACGGCTCTATGTTCCGACAACCCACTGGTCCGACAGCCCTACTCATATACCCAGTTCAGTTGGATTGTGGTTAGGGTTAGGGAAAGGGCTGTCCAACCAGTGGGCTGTAAATGTTGGACCATTGGGCTGTCAGAATGTAGGGCCCTAACCAAAGTTTACAGCGACATTTATAATGCTAATCTCTCACCTTAGCTAGCAAGGCAAAGAAGATACAAACTAGCTGAATGTTTATTGCTAGCTTTCATAGTACAAACTGCTGCAATGAATACAAAGCGTATAGTTAGCATCAGCTAGATTACAATATTAAATATTAAAGTTTTAAAGGTTAAAGTTTACATTTTTCAGGAATATTGAGTCCTTAATGCTAACTGAGGATAAAACTTGACCTTATCACTTTACAGATATTTGAAAAGTAGAGGGTTTTTTTTATTGCTGAAAAAATAAAAATAAAATAAGACTTATTGTATTACTTTGGTATCTAAACGTGTTTATTGGGATGGTTTTATGCTCTGACAGCCTATTGGTCCAACAGCCCTACTTATATAAGATGGGTACCTTGCTTTATTGAGTTGGGCACCCTACTCAGTTCAGTCGGGTTAGGGTTAGTGCTGTATTAGCATAAACACGGTTACAGACCTGTATCCCGACAGCCCATTGGTCCTACAGCCCTACCCATATACCCAGTTTAGTTGGGTTAGGATTAGGGTTAGGTATAGGGCTCTCACTGTATGACCAATGGGCTATCAGGGTACAGGGCTGTAACCTTGTTTATGCTAATACAGCATTCAGCTGTTGGTCTGGGCATTTATCTGCTTTGTGCACTCTTTCTTCTTCCTTTTTTTTTTTTAAACAATGCCTTCAGAAACCCCTTTTCTCCCTCAATGACCTTCAAACCTTGTGCTTAATTCTAATATTGATAAAAATACTTATTAATAATAATAATAATAATAATAATAATAATAATAATAATAATAAAAAGTAGAAAAGCACTCTGAGAGCACAGACTTCTGCCAAGGCTGTTCAGTACCCCCATATGGTATTGTAAGAAATTTTGCATTTTTATAAATGCAACCTTTGTTTATTATTTGAGCCCTACAGTGCAAACTCGCAGCCATTTATATGACTGCATTGTGTTTAAAGCCTGCCTTGAATAAGAGGCCTTGCGCGCAGATGAGGAAGTATTATTAATTGAATTATTTTTGTGATAATTGGCCTAAAAGTTGTACAGAAAGGTAAAGGACTGCGATTACACCATCAGTCCTTTACCTCATCCAAGCCTGGAAGATATGCTTCCGTATGGTCCAGATACAGTAATTCGGATGACAGTGTCATCCGCGCTAAGAAATGTTTAAAAATGCCCTGCATCCAGACAATAATCTGGATAATTTCCAAAATTTAATCAATTGTTCCTTGTATCATTTCTGAGTCATCCTGAAAATTTCATCAAAATCCATTCAGAAGTTTTTGAGTAATGTTGCTAACAGACAGACAAACAAACAAAGAAACAAACAAACCAATGCCGGTGAAAACATAACCTCCTTGGCGGAGGTAATAATAGATA
>JAQMYF010000008.1:15376630-15392024 GCA_030014195.1 Neosilurus mollespiculum
CTTCTTCATCATAGAAATTATATGTAATTATTTTAAAGGAAAAGTATTTATTTGTATGTGATGTGTAGGATAAGAGTTTGTTAACATGCACCTGTAGTATTCCATCCCCTGCCTGTGCCTGTGCACGAGAGAATGTAGCACTGCTCCAACTAACACACACCCTGGTGTTTGCATGCAGTCATTGCATCCAGCAGATCCTGGAGGCGGTGCTTCACTGCCACCAAATGGGCGTGGTGCACCGAGATCTCAAGGTGAGTGACGGCTCTCGTTCTTTCCTCCGCCTCACCGCGTTTGCATGCTTTGCACTTTTGATCTGCCTCCACTCTATATATACAATGAACTGTTCATGAATTTAAAAATGACTCATCCTCTGTAATCATTTTCCTTGTCAAGGTTTAAATAATGTTACTTTTTTATGCTGGTATTGATGTTAGTTATATGTCTATACGCTCTCTGGCCACTTTATTAGGAACATCGTGATAATAATGGGTAGGATCCACTTTTCGCTCAGTTTTTCAGGGCATAGCTTCCAGAAGGTGTGAGAAACGTTGAATTACGTGATTGCGCTACGTTCTACTTCATCCCACTCATTCATTCTTTTGCCAACCCACTTACTCCATTCAGGGTCACAGGGAGGCTGGAGCCAATCTCAGACAACACTGGGCAAAGGCAGGGTACACTCTGAACAGCTCACCAGACCATCACAGGGCAACACACACAACCATTCACACTTCACACATTGACACAAGGGTCAATTTGGAACAGCCAATTAGCCTAATGTGCATGTCTTTGGACTGTGGGAGGAAACTGGGATACCTGGAGGAAACCCACGCAAGCATGTGGAGAAAATACAAACTCCAAACAGAAATGCCCTCGTCAAGCACACGACTCCAACCCAGGACCTTCTTGCTGTTAAACAGACGTGCTAATCACTACGCCACTGTGCCGCCTGTCGTGGAAACGACATCGCATGTCATGGAGGGGGCATGTTGGTGGTGGTTGTGTGATAAGGGAGGAAATACTTGACAGTTGTGAATTGAATGCGACTTAATTAGGAGGAGAAAATGGGGAAAAAAGAAACCAGAAATTATCCTGTTAATCATAGACACGCTACCTGAATTATTTTGCCTTTTTATTAGATTTCATTCTGATTATTTTCTATAAAGCTACAGTAGTGTACAGTGAAGTTTATACACCACCACTTTTGTCTAAAAGTGCTCCTAATAAAAAGAAGTAAAAAAATGACTTCTCTATATTTCTTTTGCTGAAAATGTATTGAACAGTGATATTGTAGGCAATGAGAGCCATTAGGCAAATTCCAAAATTGTTCCAAATTGCCCCTTGGGGTGAGTGTGTGTGTGTGTGTGTGCGTGCATGTGTGTGTTGGCCCTGCAACAGACTGTTGAACTGTCCATGGTGTACCCCGCATCCACCCAGAGTCGGCTGGGATAGGCTCCAGCCTCCCCATGACTCAAGTAGGATTAATAAATGGATGGTTAAGTTAAGTCGGGGGAAGCATTGTAAAAATGAACTATAAAATTCTCTTTGTTTTGTTTATGTTCCCATATAGTATATACCCTAACAATGATTGCTATTGCTATTTACACAGAGTGTACCTTCCTAATTTAGTTGTATTCAATTCCCACCCATCATGGTGGTTGCATGGTGGTTGTCATTACCTATCACACGACCACCAGCAGCGTAAGCATGCACATGCCACCTATCCGTCCCCTTGTATGAATGATCTCAGAGACGCCCATGTAATCACTGTGAGTGACAGGGATGTGTACACCATGAGTGCATGAGAGCTCTGCCAATTAGCTCCCAAGGACTCCCAGGCGCGGATGGCTGCGAAAGTCATGCACCATGTCAATGCAGGATGGGTGTACCCTTGACCTTCTTCCTTCTAGTAAAGGAAAAGATAGTGTATGCGTAATCATTAATCATAGGATGTCATGAACTGAGATTTAAATATAAACGGTTTATTAATTTAGTCTGCGTGGAGGAGTCCAGGATTAAACCACTTCAGCGCAGCATTGCAGCGCGTATTATGACATCCTCAAATATGAGATCATGAACACAGAAGGCTTCATAACTGATTATTGAGGTCTTTATATCTCACACACTGTGCTCCACATTTCTATTCCCCAACGTGCTCCCCGGACATGACATTAAAGACGTCATGTCACTGTGCTTCATGTCTTAGTTCCCTGAATAGCAGCTGTGATTGGAGATAGTGATAAGGTTACACGTTTTCCTCCCCTGCTCTCCTTTCTTCCGGGAGCAGCAGTTGGACAGTGTTAGGCAGGAGAGATCTGGAATCGCTCTCTAACGCCCACACTGTTCTTCTCCTCTGCCTTCTAACCCACTTTCTCACCCAGACCAGCTTGCACTAGAGCGGAAAGAACTTAACCTACTTAGCACTGTAGCATACAGTGAGAGTCTGCAGCAGTGCGCGCACACACACACATACACACACATTGAACATGTAAATGCATGTTATACAGGGCCTGAAACATGTCACCTGTGTGCCTGTATGCTTTGAAGCCTAAAGCTCATGAATTTGTGAGTTTCAGTGTGTGTTCTCTGGTGCATATCAGAAAGGAAGCAAAAACATCAGATTTGAAAGTGTCATAGAGGCGTTCACAGCTATCACCACTATGAATCATAGTGAAACCTGCTAGCAGAGATGCTGTCGTGTTTTCTTTTTAAGTCACACAGAATAGGAGATTATTTTTATTTATTTATTTATTTATTTATTGCATCTGACACTGTCATGCCGTCCAACCACACACATCATTACCTACAGAGCATTACATGGAAATCAAAGCTTGTTTTGTGCCGGATTTTTTCTTTTTGGGTTTTTTTTTTTAGCATTTATTACATTGGGTTTCGGAGTGGGTTTCTAGTAAATAATAAAATAATTTATGACAAATCCTGCATTCAGTGGCGTGAACATCACTGAGGTCCAGGTTTCAACCATCATCAATTGGATGTCAACCTTTTTCCCCCCAGTCGTTCTTCCTTCTACAATCCTAGGTTGAGAAAAATGCTCAAATATCAACATCTAGTAGTATGTATCATAAGTCCTGTGTACATTAATGAAAGGACGCATTAATAACACATTAATGACACATTAATAACATTCTCATAATAATAACAGTCAATGGAAAACTGAGAATGTTTTACAGTCAATCATTGCAATCAAGTCAGTGCAACCGGAATGCTGTGGAATATTAAGAAGAGAAAATAGAACGTCTATGTACAATGGTAATAACCTGAGAAAATCTAGTGATGAAGCTAAATGTGTGAAAAGAAGTATTCTTTAGTATATTATGCATGATATTATCATCCATGTTCAGACCTTTATTTTAATTTCAGACCCCAGTGGAGCATCAAAGTATTCCTAATCGAAAAATTTGGTTATATTTGGTTATATCGCTTTTTAAAATTGACACCATTGCAAAGAAGGTAAAGATTAAAACTTGTGATTTTAAATGTTTCTCTATAAACACTACACATTCCTAATCAGCAACCCTGTGGCCACAGTAGCAAGGAAAAACACCCTCAGTCCACACAAGGGAGAGGTCTCAAAAGGGAAACCCATCATAAATCAGTTTAGTAAAAAGTTTATAGTTTATATCACTAACAGTGAAAAGTCATTGTCACAGTTTCTGAGTGTATTTTAAGGTCTACATGGATCATCATCAGCGGGAGCAAGGGGCTTCTAAGATGAGAACTCAAACCAGTAGTAACACATCAGGACGTCTCACAGGATTCAGAAGGATCAGGATCACTAGTATGTCAGAAGTAGCATCTGTACCTCAACAAAAACACACACAGAGAGAGAGAGAGAGAGAGAGAGAGAGAGAGAGAGGTTGTTAGGTATGCTCATACCAGTGTAATGGTTAAAGAAGAGAGTTTATCAGTGCTGAGATCAAGCAGGGACACAGCATAACTAAACAGACATGAGGGCATGAGGCAACAGACTCAACAGACCTGGCTGAGCATGTGAGAGTGAGGGAGTGATACCATTTCAGTTTACCACAACTGTCTATACTCTCTGATGTTGTAGGGTATTAATTTCAATATCGGTTTCAGTATCTGTATATATACATACTTGATCTAAAAAAAATGCTATTGATTCATTCAATAATATTTGACAATGAGGCCAGTTGAAGTAAATCCATCACTACTAAATATCAGATTACCGCTTATCCCACTTGGCACAGTCGTTCAAACAATTGAACATTCATGTTGTGTGTGTGTGTGTGTGTGTGTGTGTGTGGGAGTGTTTACAGTACATAATAACGGCTATGATTATTATCTACAGTATTGTGTGCATATGATATGTATAGTGGTTTGCACCTTGTCTGCACAGCTATGTGCCGTTATGCGTACTGTGTCTCTGTGTGGTCATGGCTTGTAAGCAGTTGAGTTTTTTCCTTGCATCAGTATGTGAGTGGGAGTAAGGTGACCAAGCTCACAGCCACAGGCAGCCTCAGAACTCAGTGGCGCGGTGACATGTAAACGCAGACTGACGAGGTGGCCTGATGGGGTCCATTCTGCTGGATGTCTGACCTCCATAGTTCAGTGTGACCACAAACCACTTCCGCGTAATGGTCAATGAGACGTTTATTTGTGTTTTAAGTGCAGCTGTGGAAAAATTTTGGTTTAAATAACAGAGTCTGGTATTATAATAACAACAACAACAACAACAACAGTAATAATAATATTAATAATAATGATAATAATGATAATAATAATAATAATGATGATGATGATAATAATAATAATAATAATAATAATAATGATGATGATGATGATGATGATGATCATGAGTTGTTGCTAGTGTATTCCTGTCTCTTCAGTGTTTGTGTATGATTTGTGATTATGAAGAATGGTTAAGTTACTCTTTATTCTCAGTAATCTGAGACCCTGGTGTCCTTGTTTAGCCAGAAAACCTGCTTCTGGCCAGCAAATGCAAGAATGCAGCGGTGAAGTTAGCCGATTTCGGTCTGGCCATTGAAGTGCAAGGGGAACAACAGGCCTGGTTTGGTATGTATCCTATACTAAAACTAGCCATCTGATTGGTGTCACAGCCATCCTGGGGTTCATTCATTCATTCACTCACTCATTTGCCGAACCACTTAATCCTACTAAGGTCGAGGGGAGGCTGGAGCCTATTTCAGCTGACCCTGAGCGAAGGTGGGGTACATCCTGTTACCCCAGGATGGTACACAAACAACCATTCACACTCACACTCACACCTAGGGGCAGTTTGGGATGGCCAGTTAACCTAATGTGGATGTCTTTGGACTGTCAGAGAAAATCGTACTACCCAGAGGAAACCCACACAAGCACAGGGAGAACATGCAAGCTAAACACAGAAACCTTTCCCAGACTGTTACTCCAACCCAGGACCTTCTTGCTGTGAGACAAATGCACTAACAACTACGCCACCATGCCATCCTGTCGTAGGATTGTCACTCACTCACTCATTTGATGAACCATTTAATCCTTTTAGGATCATGGCCAGACTGGAGATCAGTCGATTCTGGGCGAAGGCATGGTACGCTCTTGAACAGCCGACTCTGGGTGAGGGCGGGGTAAAGCCTGGACAGCTCACCAGGCCATGACAGAGCCAACACTCAAACAACCATTCACACTCCCACCTAGGGGCGATTTGGAACAGCCAATTAACCTATTGTGCATGATTTTGGACTGTGGGAGGAAACTGGAGTACCTGGAGGAAACCCACGCAAGCACAGGGAGAACATGCAAACTCCACACAGAAACACCTGGCAATAGAACCCAGACCTTCTTGCTGTGAGGCGGACGTGCTAACTACTACACTACCGTGCCACCTATTATCATCATTTATTTATTTGTTTGTTTGTTTGTTTATTTGTTTATTATTATTAACCATATTTCTATCTCCGTGCAGGATTCGCAGGCACACCAGGTTACCTGTCTCCTGAGGTGCTAAGAAAAGAGGCTTATGGGAAACCCGTGGACATTTGGGCTTGTGGTGAGTCAGATCTTCCTTTTGCCATTTCTCTCTCTCTCTCTCTCTTTCTCTCTCTCTCTCTCTCTTTCCTAGACACACCAAATCTGAGCTCTGTAAAAAGCTTGTATCCAACTAGCTTGTATTTATGTTCATATTTTCTCGCTCATAAAGGTCACAACAACACCCATATCCTAAACTGGGGGTGGACCACAGACAGCAAAGTATTTCAGCAGTCCGAATAGAGTACTTTAAAATATCTGTAGTAAAGCTGACAAATTTATAAAAATAAACAAACAAATAAATAAATAATGGACCAGCGGCTTCAGTTCTTAAAAAACAGAACGGCTCTTGTTTTTCATCCAACCACATGCTATTTATGGGCATTTTCACGGTCTCTTAGAGCAATCAGTCACAACGGGGTCAAAAATAAAGGTTTTTCACTTGCTAGTTTTTTAAGTAGTAATTTTCTTAAATGTTCACGGTTATAAAAACTTTTTAAATTTTGGTTGTAACGTTATTTTCTTGGAAGTTATGGCCTTTGAAAGTATGCATGTCCAATAAAATTTCTTTTAAAACTATCACTGTCAATAGTAAGATTCCAAAGTTAAAACCAGTTAAATTTTTTAATTCAATTTTAATCACATTATTTATTTAGTTTACTGGAGGAATGAAAACATTTCATTATTAATGGATTTCAGAGTGGACACTTTTGGATGGACACATATTCACATGCTTGTGTAATCAACATTTCAGACTCTGGTTCAGATATGTTTTGCTCTAAAGTTACATACCCAGATGTAATTTATAAAAAGTGCATCTGATTAAAAAAAGATACATTTCTTATTATCACAAAAGATATAAAAGTCGGAGTGGACATTTTGAACGGACACTTCCTCGCATGTATTCAGACCCTGTGCAGAACAAATCGGGGATACTGCCACCAATGCATGATTTAGTTAAACGACATACACTTAACTAATTTTGAATGGAAAATTCTCATGTTTTCATGACAAACATCTTCATTTGAAAGTTATTTCAGTTGGAATCCTGAGAATTTTTCAAGTGGGACGCTCTAAAATTTGACTTCCTTGTATATTTTTAAGACAGGCTGATACTTTTTGTTCATTATTTTTTATTTGAAGGTACTCCATACTATTGTGTATTTATTTATGTATGAAATTTTACATAATATGTAGAGATTTTGGAACAATAACCCTCATTTTTTGTATCCCCTGTGCTCTAGAAGACTGTGAAAAGGCTCTTATGTAAACGTTGAAGGAAGCTCACTCATCTCGAAACATTTCGGGTTTTCTTTTGTTTTTTCTTTTGGTGGATTTTTTGATTTTCTTCCTAATTTTGTAGTGACTAATCCCCACCTATCAGACTTCCCTGTCACATGACACCTACCAATCAGGGCACAGGTCACCACATGATGCCAGTAGATTGCTGACTCAAAACTAGCTACACACTGTGAGGAAATAATATCCACTCCTATGTATGCATGAGCTCACAGGTGCCCATGATTGGTATGGGACAGGGACGAGAGCCTATGCTTCCCCTCCCATGAGAGCTCAACCAATCGAGTCGCTTGGGGTCCCATATATGGATGGCTGCATGCCTCAACCAGGGTTTGAACTTGCGAACACCGTATGAGATGGTGAATGCTTTTTTGTTGCACCACTCGGGAGCTCTTTCTCTTTTTTTGAGTGTAACTTCACCCTCGACTCTGAGCCTAACTCCACCCACGGTGGGGCAGGGGATGGGTGCAAGGGCTGGCATGGATGTGTGCTGCAGGAGTTGCTCAATGGGCTTCGATCAGCATATATTTGAAAATAAGTGCCTTTTGAAATAAAAACTTAATGGTGTAGAGAAGTACCCGACAGTTGACTGTATATCATTATGGGACTTGGGATGATTTTAACCAGTTGAGGGCATTTTGAGCCATTTTTTAAACTATAAAATGCTGATTTCTTTAAAGAAAGTTGTCATTTTGTCAGTCAGTGTTACCACTGGCATTGATGTGTTTCATTACAGTCATATTCTTTATTTCATTTAGTGTTGCCTCAATTCTGATTAGTGAGCTTAAACCATGATTTGATTAAAAACAAACTAATAAAACAAAAATTAAAAGCCCAAAACAACAAAAGAATGATAGAACAGATAACTGTGCTAATAGATGTGGTTTATCTGTTCATGTTATGGTGAAAGTTCATTGATTAACCTGAAAAATCTGACTACAGGTTTCATTAGAACTTGACATAGTTATAGTTAAATGTCTCCCCCTAGTGGGTGTCTAAGGAATATTCATTCACACATTATTTGCACTTATTGCCCCTTATTATACTAATTATTTACAAATAGTCCACATATATTTTAGTTCCAGTTTAAATGAATTTTATGTACACAATCTTAAGACATATTTTTTTTAATCTAAACCTTGATCTTTGACCTTTCAAGATCAACTGTTTTTCTGCATTAACATTCTGGTACTGTGTGGTGTGAATTAGAACAATAAATCCGTTAGGATTTGGCTGAGATATGATTTTGTAGAATTTTTTTGGCAAGAATGAATTTTTTTTTGTGTTAAAGGTAGGGATTTTTGGAGGATTTCTGGAGGGTTTTTTTTTTTTACATGATCCCCTGCATGGATCCTTTTAAAAATGTAGTGGTTTGTTACTTGTACCACACCCTTTTCTAGAAAAAATATTAAATAAAACCTGTACGTAAATTTTTAAGTGTATTACACACATACAAAAAACAAACAGACAATCAAACAAATAAACAAACAAACCAGTACAGGTGAAAACAACCTCTTGCCAGGTACTACTTTTAATACTTTTTTTGGTTTTCCACAGGTGTTATCTTGTACATTCTGCTCGTGGGCTACCCTCCATTCTGGGATGAGGACCAGCACAAACTCTACCAGCAGATCAAAGCCGGAGCCTATGATGTAAGCCCCGGACATTAGTACACACCATTCTTATACCTTCCACTCCAACACCCTTCAATCTTACACACCTGTGTATCTACACTTCTGCAGTTTCCTTCCCCAGAGTGGGACACAGTCACCCCTGAAGCCAAGAACCTCATTAACCAGATGCTCACCATCAACCCGGCCAAGAGGATCACTGCACAGGAAGCTCTTAAACACCCATGGGTCTACGTAAGTGTCTACGGATACGTGAGCACACACAGTCACTCCCTCGTCACAGATGCAAACAGATGAGCAGTCTGAAATGCTTCAATACACTTGATATTTATAATGGCACATTATTTTTTAATCCTAATATTTTAATCATGGATCAGAACCATATGTTTATGTAATTATGGGAGCATCTGAAATTCACCACATGTCATTAGAGCTAATTTTGGTCGTTTGAGACCAAATTAAAATGGATTAGGGTTATGGATGGATCAGTAATGGAGCAGGTGCTTCTGTTGTGTACCAGGATAATTCAGCCCCAAACTTTCTTGCATATGAAATGTATCTCCATTTTAAAACAAAAATGTTTGAAGAAACACAAAATCAATGGTTTTACAATGGTCCATATCCGTTCTATCTTGTTGGACATTACAGGCTTTTTAGTGCCTCTCCAGGACACAGATCACAAGAGTGCCAATAATTTTGAAACTATTGTACTGTAGAGCACTTATGGTGCTCAAGAAAAAACATTTGGTGCTTTTGGGAAAGGCATGTCGAACAAGTACTATACTGTATCCCTGTATTTTTGTGCAAATTTAGCATTCATTTTTATTTAAAAACATATTTTTGAACAGCAGTTAATATTATGCAATATTAAAAATAGGTGTAAAGATTTTCATTTAAAAACACAGCTGAATACAGGTGAATGGAGCTTAAACACATCTTATATGTCATTAATCTAGTACCATGTCCTCTTTCACAGCAACGCTCGACTGTGGCCTCCATGATGCACAGACAAGAGACAGTAGAGTGCTTGAAAAAGTTCAACGCCAGGAGAAAACTTAAGGTCTGACTCTTTATCTTCCCCGATCTTCCCTTTTCCATTGACAAGGTCCAGGTGCAGGAGACAGCGATGATCAGAGAAACAGATGAGACCTGAGAGCTGTGAATGTTTCGGCTCAAAATCATGTACATAATTTTTTATAATAATGTATGTTGTGGGGGGGGGGGGGTGGTTAGCATATCTGTCTCACAGCAAGAAGGTACTGGGTTTGAGTCCCGTGCTTGACTTGGACTTTTTGGTGTGAAATTTACATGTTCTCCCCGGTGCTTGTCTGGGTTTATTCCAGGTACTCTGGTTTCCTCCCACAGTCAAAGGCATGCACATTATGCTTACTAGCTGTTCCAATTTGCCCCTAGGTGTGATTTTGAGTCTGAATGGTTGTGTGTGCGTGTGTTGGCCCTGCAATGGTCTGGTGAACTGTTCAGTTTGCCCAGTGTCAGCTGAGACATTCTGCATTAGCTTTTGTCGCTAGCTATCTCGATGCTTTGTGCATTTGGTTCCTGTGAAGAAGTACTGATTATCAAAGAACAAAAAGTCCAGGGGAAGCTTTGGTCCTGATCCGTCATCTCCTGCCTGGGCAGAAATGAGCGGAGTCAAGCTCGAAGCCTAAGAAGGGACTGGAGTGTGGACTTTAATTCACTTTTTGCTACTCCAGTTTTAGTTCAAGATCAGATTAGGTAAACGATTGAATATTATACATATTTTAAGACCTTTACTTTTTATTTCGGTCCCCAGTGGAGCTCCAAAGTATGAAAAATCTCCACAGTTCTTCTGCTGTTTCCTGAAGTACCTCCCCCTGATTCTGAGTGCATGCTGTACAGCCTGTTTGGCTTCCTCCTTCCATTTATGGTATATGGGCAGAGATCTCACTGTGCATTGTGAGCAGGCAGTAGGGGAAGGCTAGCTAATCAGAAGGCCCAGCACGCCAAAACTCAAAAACAAACCCAAACGGCGAAAACCTTGTGTTTACAGCCAGCACAAACAGCCCCGAGGGAAAACTTAAACATGCACTATGCCCTAGTTGCCTAGCAACAATGTTTCCATAAGTACAACTTCTATCTGGACCGAGAGCATAAATATCCATTCACATACCCATATATCAAAAGCATGACATCAGAACTTCCAGTATGATAAACAAGCTACTAAAGCAGTTATGGTGATGAAATGATTCCGTCTGCAAGCCTGGAACCAAGCCGGTTGTGCATTGGAAAAATATTTATCGTTCGGCACCGGTACTGCGTCAATGGAAAAAGTGCTACCTGGGGAAATTATAATTTTTTTCTTTCATATATTAACAGATTATTCTTTATCTTATTGTTTTGTGAACTGTTTTATTTCAGGGAGCCATTCTCACCACCATGTTGGTTTCACGCAACTTCTCTGGTAAGTAAGAAGAAGTAATCCTGAAGCATGACCTGTACCCATCTTAAAACCCCAATAAAAGAAAGTGCCTCTATGTACAATGAAATCACTGTGTGTAGGATTCACGATAGCACTAGCTTGATTGACAGTCATGTCACATGCTTCGTATCTTTTAAAGTCAAAGCAGCATAATTAAACAAGCTTTTCTGTTGCTTTATTTTTTTATGTGTGTCCCGGATGTATAATAGGCTCATACACTGGGTCTGGAAAACTGGTCGTGTAGGGAAGGAGGGATTTTGGGCGTGTGCCTCTGTTCCAGAATGTGTTCTGTAACTGGCGTTTCTAATAACATGTGATTTATGTCTGCTCTAATGAAGCATCTGCTCTGTCACACACTTTTGCAACACACATACACACACACACACACACACACTATATCATACGTTTCAAACACACACTTCAAACAGCAGGTTTGTGGGCGGCAGCAACAGTGTGTGTTCTAAGGAAGCTTTTAGACGAGCTCTCTCTCTCTCTCTCTCTCTCTCTCGGTTCCCCCCCCCCCCCCTTCTCTCTCATTACTGTAATTACCTCATCCTGCGGGGTGTGTCAGCGGGAGAGAAGGTGGAGGCGTGTCCAAACATCACTCACACACATGGACATGTATATATACACACACACTTACACACACACTCGTGTACACACTCACAATTTTAAAGGGGACGCTCGTCATTTTGAAAGCATGTTTTGAGCATTAGCTTGCTGAAAAGTAAACAAAAATACTATGTTTGTTTACGATTCTTCATTGTCTATTTCCATGGTCATAGTGGCAAAAAAACCCGATCCTGCAGGTGGAAAGAGGTGCAAATGTAGAAAGTGGGTGGAGTTTCCGGGAATAGATTATTAAGCATTGTATTTAATTATGCTGCTGTATCGTCAAATTATTTTTGATGTCACTTACAGTTAGATTTTACGAACATTTTTTATAATTTGCTGTCTAACATCATAGAGCAAATATAATTAATATAATATTTTTGTGCAGGATTAACATCATTTTATCCAAGAGATAAAAGATATGCCAGGTTTCTCCAGGGATCAAAATGCATTAAAGAAAAAATGATAAGACACTCAGGCTACACCTGCAATAAAAACAATGCATGATGTTGCAACAACCACCACCAAAAAGGATATTGCCTTTTTGCCAAACTCCTTTCTGTTTGAAAATGTCAGTAAAGTTTATTAGTTATTAGGTAGTATCAGAAGTGTTGCAGAGAAGTGACAAGACACACAACATTAATATTTGGGTCTTAGGAGGTTAAAGTGAAATGAAATCCAAACTTGTACTGCAAAAATTCGGACATGATTCACACGTATGCGACAGTAAACACAGAAGTAACCTGCATGTGAATGAACGGCGGGATATACCATTTGTTCATGTAAACAAGCCAATGCTTTTCTGAGGGACGTCAATGTAAGCTTGTGATATGTGTAGATATGTCTAGTTTTATTCAGAAGTTCATTAGATGATTTGTTACTTTAATATCTGTATACTGTTATTTTTGCCATTATCTTGCCTTATATGAACTGACATATCAATGTCCTATTAAAATGACTTCAAACTCGCTAATGCAGACAATCAAACAGATTTTAGCTGATTGCAACTTTGAAAATGAAAGTGAAAACCACCTGATAATGAAAATATACATTTATAACAGGAGAATCTTACAGGCTAAAAAAAAAGTCTAGCAAGAGGCTTGCCTTTCATTTCACTTTTACCAAAAAAACTTGTAACATCACTGGTAGTTTGAAAACAAAATAGCTGCATTTTTGTTGTTGTTCTGATCACACTTTGAAGTAGAGGGGTACTAAAAGATGCAAAGTACCTCCGCATGGCACAAATGGATTATTATAACTTGGCATAGTTTTAATGAAATGTCTTCCCCTGGTGGACATAAAAAGAACATTTTGCATCATATTAAAGATTTTTGGGGATTTGGGTAATTTCTTCCAACATGATCCCATGCACTGATCACCTTCAAAATTTAATGGTTTGTTACTTGTACCACTCTAGAAAAACAATCCATAAAAATCTGTGTAGAATTTTTGAGTCAATTTGCACACAAACAAAGAGATGGACAGACAAACAAATTAACAGACCTTGGAAAAAAATCCATAACCTCCTGGTGGAGGAAATTAAATTGAAAAGTAAGAGTGTATTTCTTATTTTTTTTTCTTTTCATATCATTATTCTGTCCATTGTCCATTGTAACACTATATTACTGTATTGCAATTCATTAATATACTGGGGTTGTAATGTTTCTGTAGTTTAATATACTTCAGTAGAAATACAGTAGTTTTATTGAATCTATGCTTAATGTTATGACTCCATTATTTTTGTTGTTTTATTTGGGTCTGATACACTGCAGCGAAACCATGAGAAGAAAAGGAATCCACTGTGATCAGAGTTACAGTTACTAAGCACCAGGAATCTCTCCTAGGAGCGCTGCCTTAAAATCATGGCATGTTTCTGTGTCTAATGCAGTTAAAACTGCAAGTTTTAACACAGTGATCTTCTCTCCTTCCTCTGGTATTCTCTCTCTCACACTATCTATGCGGTGTGTTTACGGTGGGTGGGTGTGTCTCTGGCAGTGGGCCGGCAGACCACAGCTCCGGCCTCGGTCTCGGCGGTGGCTGCCGCTGCCGCGGCCGGCACTGCCGCCAGCCTGGTGGAACAAGGTAGTCTTCCTCGGAGGAGCCAACTTCTCTTCTTCCTCTTTTCCTTCTACTCTTTCTTCTTTCTCCTTCTTTGGAGTTTCAGAGACCACACTTCAGCATGGAGCCTTTAGCATGTCCTGAACACAGCTGTCTTATATTGACACCTGCACTGTGAACTGTAGCGTGTGGCTGAGCAGTTGGAATGGCGTGCACTTATTTTTGTTTTACTTCATCAACTTTTGTTTCACTTCTCATGTTTCTCATGTCATTTTTTTTCATGATGTCAATGTTGTCTTTTATTGTATCTGTGTTTTTTTGGTCTTGCTGGGTTTACATGTGAAGACACTTGGCCATTCAACATACCAACAAGATTTTAGCCCAAACCCTAAACTCTAATTTTTCCTAATTTTACACCAAATATTTCTGCACACAGAGTCATGTCCCTGTGGAAGAAGTCGAGTGTTAAACTCCCAGGACTCATTAGTAATTCAAGACTTATAGTCGTACTCTAATATCGAATGCACTGAATGCATCAGCAGTAGTTACTGGATAACTGAAAGAAGACTAATAGCATCACATATGTTTGCAAAACATAGCAAACTGAAACACTCATACCCCAAACGATTCTGTTCATTCATTCATTTGCCAACCGTTTTGTCCTACTAGAGTCGGCGGTAGGCGAAGGCAGGCTACACCCTAAACAGGTTTTTGAAAATGGCGTAAAATTGATGAGCAATCTGGTTTTGAGTGGAATTTTATTTTTTTAACAATAAGATACATTGAAAGCTTTACTTTAACAAAAGAAGTGGTGGCAGGCTTCATGTGTATCAAAGGGGGTACATGGCTGCTGTCCTGTGACCTGGGAGAGCTGGCTAGAAGATGGGAATGGATCAAGAGCTGCCTAGGGAAAGCCATTTTCCTCAATAACTTCACTCAGTTCTACCTTTTATACCAAGACAGCTAGTATTATTGGATTATTAGGATGGGATTATAAAGGATTATGGACTATATATCATGTAAACATAGTCTGTGTCTCTACACCCCAACCCCCTTTCTCAGCTTCTATATCTATTCTATTTTCATTCCTCTTCCTCGGACACCACATACTATCACTCTGTTTGCTTATCTTCTTGTTCTGTAATATGTTCTGTCAGTAGTCAGCATGCACCATTGTCCTTTAGCTGCTCGTCCATCTTCCAGCTGTGCTCTCTCTCTCTCTCTCTCTCTCTCTCTCTCTCTCTCTCTCTCTTTCACACACACACACACACACACACACACAAACACACACACTCTCTCTCTATCTCTCTCTTGGTCTCACACTCTC
>JAQMYF010000008.1:15392124-15411095 GCA_030014195.1 Neosilurus mollespiculum
TCTCTCTCTCTCTCTCTCTCTCTCTCTCTCTCTCTCTCTCTCTCTCTTTCACACACACACACACACACACACACACATACACACACTCTCTCTCTCTTGCTCTCTCTTGGTCTCACACTCTCTCTGGTTCCCTGTCACTTCTCTCCTGATAGGTCTCTTTTTCCTGCCAGTGCTCCTGTGCCTGGTTTGCTGAATGCTGCACGGGGCCGCATGCATGTATTTGTGGTGCAGAAGAAGCTGGCTCAGATCATGTTGCATGAATGAAAATACTTTAATCTTTGCATTAAGGAGAGGGGGTTCAATGTGAGGGGAGCAATTTAAGATCAGTTGTGTGCTTTAAACTTGGTTAAGTTTCCTTTGACCTTTTCTGAAGAGTAAATTGCATGCCATATCTAGAAAATTCTGTAAGTATAATTTTAATAAGTGACAACAATGCTCTAGACTGGATATTAACCATGTTTATATGATTACACATAGATCAGCCAGGTCAATAAATATTTGGACATTGACAAAGTTATTGTTGTTTTTGCTGTTTATCAGAGTATAATGGAGCTTGAATAACATTAATTTATTCATTTCCAGAATCTCAACGGACTCTGAGCGAAATTGGGGTACACCTTGAACAGCTCGCCAGTCCGTCACATGGCCAACACACACACTCACACAACCGTTCACACTCACACTCACCTAGGGGCAATTTGGAACAGTCACTTAGCCTAATCTGCATATCTCTGGACTGTGGGAGGAAACCAGAGTACCTGGAGGAAACCCACGCAAATAAATGGATGAAAGGGACATGGAGTCTGGCCCTCAATAAAGTCCCGCTAAGTGGTCTGCCCATTCATTACATGGAATACCCCACACTTTTTATCTCATTTGCCGAACAGCTTAATCCTACTAGGGTCGCAGGGAGATTTTGGGTAAAGGCAGGGTACACCCTGAACAGTTCGCCAGACCATTGCAGGGCCGACACACTCATAACCAATCACACACCCAGAGGCAATTTAGAGCAGGAAATTAGGCTAATGTGCATGTTTTTGGACTGTGGAAGGAAACTGGAGGAAACCCACTCAAGCACAGGGAGAACATGCAGACTCCACACTTGCTGTGAGGCAAACGCACTAATCTCTAAGCCACTCTAAGTCACTGTGCTGCCCTACAGTCAAAACAAAAAACTTTATTGATGTTCAAATATTTATGAACCTCACTGTATATCAGAAATATTTTGATATCATTACTGTTTTATATTTTATACTCATGCCTTGTCTAAAGCCATGTGTGTCTGTTATATTCTATTCTATGTACTTGTTATCGCACCGTGGACTTGGTGCACTCTCTTTTACTCCCAGCTCTCACTGACTTTCTTTCCTTTCTCTAGCTTTTCTTGAATTCTCCCTGTAACGTATTTGTCACTAAGGGTATATTTATGGTGCAGATGTTTAATCGGGCAAGATATTAAATTTGTTACCTCCAGGTACCACTAAAGCATGACAAGAGGATCTGGGCTTGAAAGGAAGTGATTAGAAAAGACGTCTTGTGCTTTCCTAAAGGGATCCCCCCCAATAGAAGCTAACGCTGCTAACCTCATTAGTGTTGTACAAGCATCCTGAGAGATCCTGTTAGCTGGTCTTCTTTAACCATCACGCCACACCATCGTTACCTCTTTTTCTTTTTGGTTAAAATGTGTTCCTTTAAGTAGCTTAGTGTTTTGGTCATAATTTGGATTAGTGTATATGATTTTAGAATTCCTTCCGTAGTCCACGTGCATTTGAACCCCCTGTCCTCTTTCACCGACCAAAGGTCTTCCCGAGCGAAACTTATTATCTCTTACACTTAAATCCATTCTCTTATAATCTCTCCCTTTCTGTCTTGCTTTCTTTGCCTCTTAAATCTGTGCCAAGGTAAGGAGTCTCCCTCTCTCTCTCTCTCTCTCTCTCTCTTTCTCTCTCTTTATCTCAATAAGGCTTACATACGTCGGGAATGATCGCTTTCTCTTTGCCCCACTGTAACGCCAATCAGTCAAGAGCTACTCCTAAAATGACATTCTACTTGACAAAGGTGTCTTGAAGGTGTTATAACCAAAACAATAACCAAAGCTATATTAAGATTTTATGAGCTTACACTGTAAAACCCCATCTACACCATGCATTAAGGTGCAATGTGTATCTGGATCTATTTATTTGGATAACGAGTCACAATCCGTGTGCGTTCTTGTATGCTTTGTGATTGGATCTCATTTTTCCTACTCACTATGCAAATCTCTGGAGGTGAAGCTGCTATTCAAACAGCTAAAATAGGCTTAAATACCAAAGGTGTAAGTCAACAAGAGACCATTTTCTTGTAGTCTATTGCTAGTTCTCTATAGGGATTCTCTTTATAGTAATAATGGCTGACTGTCTGTTCCAGTTTGCAGTGTGCATACATTTTACATGGCGTCAAATATACTGAATAACAAGACCACTGTTATCTGTGGTACTAATATCTCTATATGAAGGACTCCAGGGATGATCACATTATGAAAAAGGGTCAGGAAGCCCCCATATGTTTACATTAGGGAAACAAAATCTAGTTTATAAGCTATTAAAGGATGACCAGTGCTTCAAAGAACCCAAACATTATTATTATTAGGGTCAGGGGGCCCAGTGGCACAGTGCTTAGCATGTTCGCCCCACAGCAAGAAGGACCCAGGTTCGATTCCTAGGGCTTGGGGCTTTTCTGTGTGGAGTTTGCATGTTCTTCCCGTGCTTGCGTGGGTTTCCTTCGGTACTCTGGTTTCCTCCCACAGTCCAAAAACATGCACAATAGGTTGATTTGCCTACCACCTAGGGGGAATTTGAAACATTTCTTTGGTCTTTGGGAGGAAACCGGAGTACCCAGAGAAAACCCATGCAAGCAACTCCACACATAAATGCTCTCATCAACTCTGGGACTTAAACCCAGGACATTATTACAGTGAAACAAAAGTGCTAACCATTACGCCACTATGGCACTTATGGATGGACCTAATGCCCAATAATTTACTCAGTTCACTTAATTTATATAATATAATATCAAATAAATGCCAAAAGAGATCAGTAAGGGTCTTTTTGGGATCTCAAACTACGAGATGCAAAACAGTGACTCTGACATGCTTTGCAATGTCTTTGGACAGTGGGAGAAAACAAGAGTACCCAGAGGAAACCCACACAAACACAAGGAGATCATGGAAACCCTACACACAAATGCCCTTGATTAGCCTAGGACCCTTTTGCTGTGAGGCTACCATGCTAACTGCTACGTTACTGTGCCGCCCTGGAGTTAAATCTTTAGCGTTAAATTATCAATAATCGTAATTTTTGCTGTTTCTGTGTATGGCCTAATCATTTTACCCTACTTCTGTTAATAAGGGTCTATTATGACTGTTGTAAATATATTATATAGGTAACCTAAAGAAAAACCTTTTATGAATATCAGGGTATGTCTAGAGGAATTAATTACTGCACTGTCTGCCCCGGCCTGTAATGTGCACTGTGTATCTATATATACTTAGACTGAGTCACAATCTAGTCTGCCAATTAGTATGCATGTTCTCCAATCCTAATAAGATATCCAGATACAGATTTTAATGCCTGGTATAAATGGAGCCGACATGATCATCCTTACTCCTTGCTGTTACACTGTGTATGTGAGTTTATGATTGACTGAGTGAATGGATGTATGCACATTCCTGCATGTACATGATGCACGTCCCACATTCTGCATGCTCCTGGTTCGGGGAGGCAATGCTTCCTTTCTGCCCATAATGCACCTGTTATAGGAATTTTTTGCCTTCAGTATGTTGTAACCCTATCACTGTATATATGAATGCCCTTGGTTTTGTACCGCTTGCCCCTCAAAGCATTTTAAGAGCTGTTTAATCCTCTCTGGGGAAAGAGATATTGCCCAGCATTTTGGTCGCCAAAAGCATTACATACGTGCCGTGACTCTGGTTATGGTGACTACGACTCTGTCTTCTGCGCACCCATGTTTTCCCTCCCTCTCTCTCCATCTGCAGCAGCCAAGAGCCTGCTCAACAAGAAGGCGGATGTCAAGGTAAGATTGATTTGATTGACTACTGTATACATGTTTTTCTCTTTCTCTGCATTTATTTGCTCTGCATTCAGTTTAACAGGCTAGTCTCACTTCTCTTTGCTAAAGACACTCAGTTCCTGTACAGGACGGGGTTGGACAGTTTTAAGTTAGAATCTGCTTGTCAGTGGTGATGTTTTCGTCAGCATTGTTTGCATGTAGTTTTTTCTATTTGTTTTGTCCCACTACTCTCTATTTATACACTATATTTAACATATTAAGCTCATATGACATGATACAAATGATACAACCTAAAAAATTGATTTCCAGAGAAGCTATGTGCAAAACTACAAATTATTTTGATTGTTATGGTTTATTTTATGTAGTGGTTAGCATATCCGCTTCACAGCAAGAAGGACCTGGGTTCGACCTGGGGGGTTTCCTCCCACAGTCCGAAAACATGCACATTAGGCTATTCCGCTGGCTGTTCCAGATTTTCCCTAGGTGTGAGTGGGAGTGATTGTGTGTGTGTTGGTCCTGTGATGGTCGACGAGCTGTTTAGGGTGTACCCCGCATTTGCTTAGCTGTGTCCCAATAGGATTAAGCGCCTCGACAAGTGAGTGAGAGAGACAGTGAGTGGTTTATTATAAGTTTGGATTGCTTTTAATTGAATTACTGGAAATATGAAAGACTTGGCAAGTTTCAAGCTATTGAAGTTATTCTGCTATTTAACAACTATTTTAAAATGAGTGGAATAAAAAGAGGGAAAATTTAAAAAAGGATTTTATTGATTTAAAAAAGACTGTCTGGTCTGTTACACACAGCAATGGTCGGTTATACACAAATATCTGTTGACTGTAGAATGCTGCTATTGTCCGATCAGAATCAAGTATTTAACAAATTGATAAGCAAAAATTTATTATACACACCTAATACTACTACTACTACTACTACTAATAATAATAATAATAATAATAACAACAACAACAAAATTTATAATGGTTTTATTCTTTGGGCTTGTAACGAACCTTTTATTGATTTGTACTACATATAACAGCAATTTTACTATTATCTGAAAATGTATAGATTATTGTAACAAATCATTAACCAAAAAATATTATTTAGGAAAAATCATGAACCAAAAATATTTTGAAACAACCAAAAATGGTTCTTGTAACTGGCCTAAGGAGCTTATTTTCAAGAGTGCACATACCATTGTATGTCTAATGGTTTAAAATGGCTAGTGTTTTCTTTCTGAGAATAAAATATGAGCAGATGTGGATGCAGTATGATGCACTGTGTGAGGTTCTTTTGGTGTTAAAGCACATAATCCTCCTTGAAGTGATTCAAGCTTTCACATCAGCCTGTGCTACAGAATTAGAAATGAACCTCTTCTCTGCTCTCGACGAGTGATTGGATGGCAAATAATCTGTAAAATAATCCTCTCCAGTCATGCATTCCTCACTCTGTGCATTAATCATACCTTACATAATCTAGTAGCATGCTGATGATGGAATGCTTGGGGGGGCCTCTCATGGCTTTCTGTGCTGTGCAGCTCCAAATAGATGGAGATGTTCTGAACTCTGATGCCACCGATTTCATACCCTGCTTCATGCATCTGCTTGGCCAACTCTCCCTCTCTGTCTTTACCTTTTTCTCCTTTTATCTCTATCTCTCTCTCTTCCTGTCTTTCTCTCTCTCTCTCTCTCTCTCTCTCTCTCTCTCTCTCTCTTTCTCTCTCTCTCTCTCTCACACCCCTTTGGCTGCCTGATCTAAGCTGTATCACTTAGCTGAGCTTTCCGCCTACAGACCAACCGTGCTGTCTCACCCGGTGTTCTCATTTTACGTTTTTCCTGCTTGCACGTCTGTAATTCTCCATCCACCATTAGCATATACACTTTAAATTATGGTGCAAATAAACAGTAGCTTCCTACTTAATATGCCATGTCTTCATTGGCTCTGTGTTCAGGAATGGAGTTGGGTAAGGGGGTGGAAGGTTAGGATTTTTTGGAGGTGGGTAGAAGTGCGACTACCATGAGGATTAGAATGGAAAACACTAGGCCTAAAACCCCACCGTCTGTTGGGAATTGAACATAGGATGGCATATTCAAACTGGAAGTATTATTCAGATTTGATGTGGGGAGGGGTTACTAAGGGGTTGGCTGGGGTTTTCTGGGTCTCCTAAAGAGTTTGGTGAGAACAAGGCTGAGGATACAAGGGTGAGAAGAATAGTGAAGCCTGGAGCATCTTTGTAGGAGAAATATAGGTGAAAGATTTCGTCTTTGCCCAACAAGACAATTTTTAAAGGACCCAATAGACAAATGAATTATTTCTGGGGTGGGATGGGCTTACTTTCTATACAGAGTGTCTTTTCACATTGTTTTTTTGTGTCTGCAGAAGTTTTTCAGGTTCTGGTAAAAATGAGGGCGGCACGGTGGTATAGTGGTTAGCACATCTTCCTGACAGCAAGAAGGACTTGGGTTTGAATCCTGGGCTCAATAAGGGTGGTTCTGTGTGGAGTTTGCATTTTCTCCTCATGCTTGTGTGGGTACTCTGGTTTCTTCCCATTCTGGCCCAAGGTAGAGTACAACTAAGGGCAATTTGCAATACCCATTTAGCTAATGTGCATGTCTTTGGACTGTCAGAGGAAACCAGAGTTCCCAGAGGAATCCCATGCAAGCATGGAAATGACATGCAAACTCCACACAGAATTGCCGTCACCGGGCACGGCACTGAAGGACAGGACCTTCTTGCTGTGAGGCAGACATGCCCTTTTGGTCCGATCCCAAAAAAAAGGATTGAGTGTAACACAGGCTGCTAAAAATGCTAAAAAAGAGAACATTACGAACACAAAACACAGTACATCGTGCTTGTTGCATATGCGGCTGTGGAGCCCATGCTGACCCATGCCCACTGATGTTGATGGCTGGGTGTGTGCTTGTCACTTACCTGTAAAAGAGATGGTACCTGGATGCATTATGGGATGAAGGCAAGCCAAGTGGAGAAAGCATCATGCTCTCAGCATGATGCTCTCTCTGTTCTGCTGGGAAACCGTGGGTCCTGAGATTCATATGGATGCTACTTTAATACGTACCACCCACTGATACACTACTTCAAATCAAGTAATGGTATTCCCTGATGGCAGTGTTCTCTTTCGGTATGATAATGTTCCGCACACTTCAGAGCGGCACAGTTGCGTAGTGGTTAGCCCGCTCGCCTCACAGCAAGAAGGTCCTGGGTTCGAGTCCTGGGATCAGCTCTGCATTTTTGTGTGGAGTTTGCATGTTCTCCCGGTGCTTGCCTGGGTTTCCTCCAGCTACTCTGGTTTCCTCCTACACTCCAAGGACATGCATCTTAGGCTAATTGACCGTTCCAAATTGACCAGAGTTGTAATTGTGTGTGAATGATTGTGTGTATGTTGCACTACGATGGTCTGGCGAGCCGCTCATGGTGTACCCCGCCTGTACACAGTGTCGGCTGAGATCTAGCCTTCTCACAACCCTAATAAGATTAAGCGGTTTGGCAAATGAGTGAGTGAGTGCTACACTACAAACAAAAATTGTTCAGGAATGGTTTGAGGAACATCAAGGTATTGACTTGACCTCCAAAATCCCCAGATCTCAATTCACTCGAGCATCTATAGTGGACAGACACATCCAATATATGGAGGCTGCACCTCACAATCTCCAGGACTTAAAGGATTTGCAGCTAATATCACAATGATATCACATCACGCCTTCATAGGTCTTGTGGAGGCCAAGATGTTTTGATGGCGAAAAAAGGATCAACATAATATTAGGGAATATTGATTGATTGGTTTATGTTTGCTGTTTAAAAGGTCAGACCTACTGGAATACATTAATCATTAATTTGAGAATCCCTACTTGAGTGCTTCATGTCTATGAGTCACGACAGACTGGGAGGGTTTTTTGTGTTTTTATTTATTTATTTTTTACAGTAAGATTTCTTTAGCCTTCCTCCTTGTCCTCTTCACCTCCCTCACCTCCCATCATTACACTTTCACCATGCTGTAACCACTTTGCATTCTTGCTCCATCTGAGTCCATCACTCATCTCGTGAGATTTAAGTGTGAGCGCCGCTGTGTAATGATGGGCAGCAGAGGGTGCGTCGACCACCGCATGAAATGCAGCTTCTGCTCCAGGAATAGCTGGTGGTCTGAACCCTGGGAGCCAAGAGACAGAAATATACGCCTCTGCAGCTCCTCACTCATTGCTTAGTAACTGGCTGGATTTCGGGATTTCTTGCTTTTTCTGCCCTGTTCATTAATTTTTTTATTTTTGCTGCATTCTTAGTATAACCATAATCAATTGTGGTGGCTAATATAAATTGGCTAGGTTGCAAGTCAGATTCTAGCAATATTGGCTATTTAAAGGAAAATAATATCCTGAAAATAGTCAATATTGTAGAATCTGACTTGCAGGCTAGCCAATTTACATTAGCTACTACAGTTGATGCTAATCTAACCTGGAATTAGCAAAGCAATCATGCTACCCAGTTAATATAGCCAGTTAATGTTAGCAAAACGTAATGTTCAGTTCATGCCTACTAGGGAGGTATTCATTAATTTATTAATTTATTATTATTTAATTTTGATCTTAGCTTTTGAATAGCCACAATTTGTTGAATAATTCTTGTAAATAATAGATTGGTCATCATTTTTCAGCATGCATATAACATGTGCTGTTGTTTGTTATATTAGCACATATTTTCATATATTTATCCATGCTAGCTTGACTTTAAAATTCTATATACTCTAAATTCCAGAATTTAGAGTATATAGATTTTTAAAGTCAAGCTAGCATGGATAAATATATGAAAATATGTGCTAATATAACAAACAACAGCATATGTAATGTGCATGCTGTAAATTATAAACTACGTGCAGCTAGCTGGTTGGTTTTACTATAGAGTACCCTGTACAGAAAATAGGAGGGGGGTTTATTATAAAGAGCGGTAATGAATAAAGAAAATAACAATACATTATATCATGCATTGCCATCCTATATATATTTTTCCTCTATTCTTTATCATTTTATTGTCCATCAATAATTTTTTTCAAGTCATTTGCATTAATTCCATCCACAGTGTTCATGTTCACACTCACTGTCCCATTCTTTCCCCCCTCCATATATTTTCTACCATCCGTTGTCCTGCCACTAATCCCTCAATCAGACCCAGAAACGGAAATCCAGCTCCACCGTTCAGTACATGGTGAGGATCTTGTTTAATTTGTTTATCTTTTCCCATTTTTTTATGAAGTGCTGTATGCTAATCAACCCTGGTATTGGTTACCACGTCTGCCTCACAGCAAGAGGGTCCTGGATTTGAGTTTCGAACATAGTGAGGGAGTTTTTGTGTGGAGTTTGCATGTTCTCCCTGGGCTTGTGTGGGTTTCCTCCGGGTACTCTGGTTTCCTCCAACAGTCTAAAGACATGCATGGTAGGCTCATTGTCTGTTTCAAACTGCCCCTAGGGGTGAGTGTAAGTGTGAATGGTTGTGTGTGTTTGTGTGTATTAGCCCTTTGATGGTCTGGTGAACTGTTCAGGATGTACTCTGTCTTCACCCACTGTTGGCTGAGATGGGCTCAAGTCTCCCATTGACCCTAGTAGGATTAAGTGGTTTGGCAAATGAGTAATCATTCCTAGCATGTCTACATCCCAAGGGTCCAGCAAGGGTGTCTCTCGGTGTGGGTTTCCTCAGGGTGCTCCGGTTTCCTCCTACTGTTCAAAGATATGCACGTTAGACTAACTGGCTATTTCAAAGTGCCCCTAGGTGTGAGTGTGAGTGTGAATGGTTGTGTGTATATTGGCCCTGCAGTGGTCTGGCTAACTGTTCAGGGTGTACACCGCCTTCGCCCAGTATCGGCTTAGATGGGCTCTTTCCACAATGTGAACCTTAATAAAGGATACAACGGTTCGACAAATGACTGAATGGACGAATCGTTCCTGACAAGACCATAAAATGGGATAAACTGTACATGTGAGAATACAAGTGTAAAATCTAGGCTTTACATTAATTATCAAGGAAGTTACATAAGCATGGGCACCACTGATGAAAAAGTAAAATGTCCTATTTCTTTGGAAAGATTGTGTACTATGCTGAAATTGTCACTACACGTTTACACAGTGCATAAAACTTTATTCATACCCTGAGATATGAGTGTCTTCCAAAGCTGACATGAACTCTACGTTGAATTTTTGTTCAATGCTAAAATGTCTTGTTTTTCAATTGTTGTGTGCTTTTGTGTTCAAGCAGCTGACTGTGGCTTAAAAAATGTTTCAGTGCACTTCAGAAGATAGTGAATACCCAGTCCAACCCCAAATCTCTTAGTTTGTGTTTTTATGGGCATATTTCATGTTTTTAAAAGTTGTGTTCAGATTAAAGTGTCAATGAATTCAGATTTCATTGTACACTTGAAAAAGAATTATTGCAAATGTGGGCTCCCAAGTAGCCCATGGACAAGGCGTGTGACTATCAACCTGGAGACTGCAAGTTCAAATCCAGGTTGATGCCACAGTCATCCACGTCCGGGAGTCTATGGGCGCTCATTGGCCAAGGTCTAATGAAAGGGAGGGATAGCATACACTCCCCTGTCACTCACAGCGATCACCAGCCAATCCAAGGACGTCTATGAGCCCATTCGTACATAGGAGCGGATAGCGCTTTCCCTCTGAGTCTGTTAGGCTGCATCCAAATGTGCAGTTCATAAAGAGGCGGGTGGCAGTATCACATGTCACATAGGGGCCATATGCATGCTTACGCCCCTCCCTGGTTGGTGGTGGTCGTATGTGATAGGGAGGCAACACTTGACGGGTGGGAACTGGATACGACTAACATTAGGGGAGAACAATGGGGGAAAAGTTGTTACATACATACATATATATATATATATATATATATATATATATACCCTGTATGATCAAAATGTGTGACACTGTCCTATCACTCAGTACTTCTCAGTAGGGCTGTACTGACATTCTTCTCAATCTGAGATTACATAAACGGTACTACACCATCTTTCAAATATACACATCATTGTATTTTCTTTAAACACTATAATTTAATAATGAGCATTATGGCGGAGCATGCGGAGCAGTTTCAGCAAGCATCTTCACTAAAAATGTGTGTAAGCTTTTGTGAATTGTGACTGCATAAAAGGGTTCACGAGCTTGAAGGAGGGAATGAAACATCCAGAGAAACTCACTTCCTTCTCTTCTACATACCCCCACGGATACACTACACTGCTTTTTTCATTCCTTCATTCATTTTCCGAAATGAATCCTACTCATGTCGCTGGAAGGCTGGAGCCTATCTCAGCCGACTTTGGGCAAAGGTGGGGTACTGCACTGCTTTATTTACGGCATAATGCACCCATTTGAATGATTAAGCTTGCCTCTATACTGCTCTCAACCATCTGTACACTTCTTATTAAAGTGTTTAAAAGTAGTCAGATGAATCTTAGCAATCTATGGAGTCAGAAAACGGTCACAATTAACAAAAACAGAACACTTGGAGTGTGAAAACCTCCACCAAGCCAAAAAAAAAAAAACACAGAACATCCACTACAACTTTTGCTGTGCTTGCTGCAATAACTCATTTCCAAATAATCATCCTATCTCACAGTGTTAAAGAATCCTTTAAAAGATTTTCTGGAAGTTTCATGAAAATTTACACAGATTTTTGGTGCTTTTTCTTACTATCTCTCTCTCTCTCTCTCTCTCTCTCTCTCTGTGTCTGTCTCTATCTATCTATCTATCTATCTCACTCTTTCTTTATTTATCAGAACCCTGTATAACCCACCTCTTTGTTTCTGCACAGCCACAGACAAACAGCACGAAAAACAGCATAGTCACCAGTCCCAAAGGGAACATCCCCTCTCCTGCTCTGGTATTTACCTTCTTATTTCTCTCTTGTTTTCTCTCACAATCTCTGTTTTTTTGTTGTTTTGTTTTATTTCCCTTCATCTGTTCTGTCTCTACTTGTCTGTCCCTGCCCATATCTCTACATGATGTGTCTCACAACATAGAGCAGTATATTTATTCACTGATGTTTCTTTAACGTTTTATGAACACATTAACAACATTCTAGTTTCTATGTTATGATTGTTTCATGTAGCATGAAGGATACTGAGAAAGTTTTCATGTTTCCTCGAATCCTAATTAAGATAACAAATCTTGTGACAATCAAGCTGTTGGGTTTTTAGACATATGCCACGTTTAACTCCTCCTCATCATCACACTGACATTAACATTGATCTCTATGTATATACACGTTTATGTATTTGTGGTGTTTTGTATCTTTTATTTGATATCAATGATGTTCTTGTACTTTGGTGTGCCAAATAAAGATGTGCTTTTGGACTTGAATTTTAAACAGTCCCTGTTGAATATTCAGTAGCTTAATGTGTGAAACACTTTTTACCTTTTTATGTAAAAGAACCATTGCTGACTTTTGGCAAGAGTAGGCTGCATTGCCATCAGCGTCATTCTGCCCTGTGATGGCCTGGCGAGCTATCCAGGGTGTACTTTGCCCTCGCCCAGAGTTGGCAGAGATGGGCGCCAGCCTCCCCGCGACAATAATTAGGATTAAGCGGTTCAGAAAATGAATGAATGAATGTAAGGAATAAAACACAGTGGGACGTGCTCTGATAAAATCAACAACAGGTTTCTTAAGGTCTAAGGTAACAGTAAGCCCTAAGATGTTCCATTCCTTTTATACCACAACAGTTTGTTATCTCTCTATTTATTTGTTTGTTTGTTTGTTTATTACATTTTAATTGAAAATGAGATACCTTTTATCAGTTTATTACAGCTAGATTTAATATTGTGGATTGTCTATGAACTAAGTTCATTCCTGTTATCCCTCATACCCCACAGCCATTCCCTCATCTGTCATGAAATTAAACAGTAATGATTTTTATTTTATTAAATGTCAAAAAATTAACATAGTATCCTTTTTTTTATTAGAGAGAGATTATAGTTTTATAATTATAGTAAATAAATTAACATAGTATATTTAAAGAAATTACCATGGTATTTTTGTAGTAAAGTAATTGTAGTTCTATAATTATAGTAAAGTAATTTACATAGTATATTTTGTAGCAAAGAAATTGTAGTTATATAATTATAGTAAAGAATATAACCTTGAATGTTTTTTTAAAAAACATATTTTGTAGTAAAGAAATTATAGTTGAATAATTATAGTAAAGAAATTACCATGATCTGTAGTAAAGAAATTAAAGTTTTATTATCATAGTAAATAAACTACTATAGAATGTTTATAAAATTACCATATGTTTTGTAGTAAAGAAATTATGGTAATATAATTATAGTAAAGAAATTAACACATTATATTTTGTATTAGTATACAGTTAGACATACAACTTCCTGTAAAGGAAGGTTTACTATAGAAATGATAAACATGAATAATGTATGTGAGCTGGACTGTTATAAAGAGTTTCTGACTTTACAGTGCTGTGGTATAAAATAAAAAGTGTCTGCCTTTTTACTATCCCCCAGATCCCTAATGTATGGGCAGTAATAATAGTATCTGTATTTACTACTACTATTTATAAAATTATTATATATAGATACTGTATATATAAATGAATTGCTGAAATATGATTCTAGGGATTTGTTGGATATATGAATATTGGGGAAAGTGTTGGTGGCATTTTCCATTGTTGTCTAATGCTGACATGTTTGACTTTTTAATCAGTCATGCCATTCAGTCATGCCCTTATAACTAGAGTTTATTAGGTTTTTTCCTGACAGCCTTTAGGTCTTAGCTCTCTTCTATTATAAACCAGAGCATCATGTCCAGTGAATAACCTCCATCATTACATTTAAGTTCTCTCACACTAACCTGGAGTGCTCTTCTATTCCTCTGCGTTCTCTCACTGTTTTATCAATACTAAAACATACTTTTTTTACTCTCTTCATCTTTCATCTTTGTGGGTTTTCTCTCTATGTCTCCCCTTCCCTTTTCTTTCTGTCTCTGGCTCTTTTGGTCTTGCCATACTTTGCCTTTCTTTCTTGCTTTCTCTCTTTAGGAGGCTCAGACCACTGTTATCCATAACCCGGTGGATGGGATCAAGGTACATCCTTCCCCAAGCCCTCTCCAACCATATTTACATTTTTTTGTTAACCCTACCTGACCTTACTTTCATTTTTATTGTCTCTTAGGCCAGTTATTCATTCTTTGGTGCAGGAAAGTGTAGTTTTTGGATATGAACAGATATAAATTTAAGTAATCTAAGTAATTTTTATTATAATTAATAATACAGATGAAAGACAGTCAAGACACTTTTATTTATTTATATTCAATACCTTAATAGATATAAAAAAAAAAAGCTCAATAATTTGCACCTTATTTCATAGGCAACCAAATGGCCAAGATATACATATGGGAAAAAGGTTTATGGACACTTGACCATCAGACTCATATGTAGCTTCTACCCAAAGGTAAAAGCATACGATTGTGTAGAATGTCTTCGTCTGCTTTCGGGTTACAGTTTCCCTTCACTAGAACTAAGAGGCTCAAACCTGGTCTAGCATGACAAGCCCCCCCTTCCCGAGCACACAGTGAGCTCTATGAAGACATTCCTTGCCAAGGTTGGAGTGGGAGAACATGAGTCGCTTCTACAGAGCACTGACCTCAACCCCACTGAGCACATTTGGGATGAACTAGAATGCCAACTGCCCCAGGTGTCCCCGCCTGACATCAGTGCCTGACCTTAATAATGCTCTTGTGAATGAATGATCACAAACCCCACAACCACACTCCAAAATCTAGTAGACAGCCTTCCCAGAAGAGAGAATTTTATTATAACAGCAAATAAAAAATAAACCTGAAGTCTAACCATCAAGAAACACATATGAGCTTAAAACATATGATGTTATTGTCAAGTGGCTACAAACATTTGTCCATATAGAGTATCTTTGGTGGCTGTTTGCTTATTTAAATGTATAAGGTTAATGTAGTATTTTAGTGAGAGTAGCCTTGTGTAGATGGCATGTTTAAATAATTACTTTCTTCAAACCATGTGGTCTTAGCTGATATCACTAAGAGCTTGGAACCAGTCTCGAAATCAGAGAATGTAGAATGTAGGGGCATTTGCACTTGGATTTTGCTCAGTTGTGAGCATTGGTTTTAGTATATATGGTCTAAACCAAAAGTTTGCACCATAGCCTAACCATTGGCATAATGCATAATTAAAGCCAACTGGTTCAAAAAACCTGCTTTTTGAAAAAGATTTAATGAAGTTTTGCTGTCTCGATCTTGTCTTCAACCCACGTAAGACTGTCTTGGCTTATCTTGGTTTGGATTTCTCTTCAACTTCACAATGATGGTCTTGACTACAATCCTATCAAAAAGATACCCTTGAGCTAAAAACTGTCAGTGACAGTTGGATGTTTGTTTGGTTTTTTCTTAGCACAGTTTAGTATTGAGCTTTGCAAGTGCAAGCCTTAAAGTTGGAGTTGTACCCTTCTTCTAATTCATCCTTCTATTTAGGTCCTGGGTTCGATTCACAGGCTTGGGCATTTTTGTGCAGAGTTTGCATGTTCTCCCTGTGCTTGCGAGGGTTTCCTCCAGGTACTCCGTCCAAAGACATGCACATTAGGTTAACTGGTTATTCCCAATTCACCGTACGTGTGAGTGTGGGTGTGAATGGTTGTGGGTGTTGCCCTGTGAGGGTCTGGGGAGCTGTTCAGATTGTACCCTGCCTTCACCTAATGTTGGCTGAGATAGGCACCAGCCAGCCTATTTAAAAAGGTTAGTAGACGTGAATTAGCTTCGTACAACAAATTTGCTAGGGGTTTGCAATAAGATTTCAATCTCTGATTACTGTTCAGCCTACCAAGATTTTAAAAAGTCTTTGTCGCCATCTTTCCATCCGCTACATGTAAGGTTCAAAAACTTTCAACTCCTTTGGATTTGCAAGTTGAAAGGTTATGTAATAAACATAGACTAGTATTTTGGAAATTTCGGGCGAGTTTTTGTGTACACTGAATATTAAGAGAAAAAGACATGATTGCATTGCAATTCAAACAAAGAAATTCCCACATGCTCGGTTTTAGATACCCCCACCCACACTCAGACATTACCTTACCTCATCAGGCCTGAGGAGAAAACAGGAACACACACAGGCTTGTGGTAAACAATGTTCTTTCTTTATTCTTTTATTTGTTGTTTCTTTTATTATTCTACAGACTTTAGTACACATTCACTGGGATAAGGCAACAAAGGATTGGTCAGATCAAAGGAAGCACTACATGTAGTTCACATGTACATGTAGTGCCTTGGATTACAGAAATAAAAAGAAAACCTTTAAGTGGTAACTACAAGTTCTCAGTGTCAGTCTTACTAGTATTTATCTCCCACTTGAAGTGTTCCATTTAGTTTAAAAGCAAAGAGTGGGCAGCAAACACCACATGGCTTTCAGTCTTAGTTAAACCTTTTCCGCTAACTCATGCTAGCTTAAATGATAGACAAGGTTTACGATACCATTTTTTCAAAATAAAACTGTCCCGTCCATCTGTTTGCCTTTAAGTTTGCCAGAGTTTTCAGCTTTTCCCTCTTATCATCACATATTTCTTTATTAGCACTGTGCTACCTGCTACATATTAATTCATAGTCCATATCACCTTCTCTCCCTCCATCTGTATGGCCAATGCTTTCTTCAGGAGCACAGTTTCTCTGTGCTCCTGCTCGCCTGCTTCAGTCCGATAGCCGTTTGTGTGTGTGTGTGTGTGTGTGTGTGTGCTCTGTGTGCATTCAACAGATAACCAACACACAGGAACTTTCAGATAATAATACCAGCTTAGGGTTGGGGATACTCAAAAGCATCAGTATGTGTCAAAGATTAATGCGAGCTATTAAGACTTCGTGGTGTGTTTGGTATGTGTGTGTGTGTGTGTGTGTGTGTGTGTGTGTGTAGTTAGGTACATTGAGATGGGGTGGAGGATATAAACAGCTGTGTGTTCTCTGCTGCCATCTGGGGAAAGTGCTTCAGAAAAGGGAGATAGTTTATTTAAAGCCTCGCCAGATGGCCAGATGGAGAATTAGCTTTCATATGTATTGTGAGCTTATTTAGATTTGGGATAACTGTCATAACTGTCTTCACTTAATAAAGCAATACATCTATCGCCGAATTCCAGCTGCTGCCATCAGCACTGTCAGTGTTTGCGGTGTTCTCATGCGTTCACTCGAAGCTGACTGTATACACTTTTATTTGTGGTGATGACGGTCCTTATTCATTTATGAAGCAGCATCATCTGTATTAAATCAGTTGTCGTGTGTTTTCAGTTGTGCCTCTGTGTGTGTGTGTGTGTGTGTGTGTGTGTGTGTGTGTTTGTATGGATGGAGCAGATGGTAATCAGTGATGTGTATTTGCCCTGTAGGAGTCCTCAGACAGCAGCAACACCACAATTGAGGACGAGGATGTTAAAGGTAGGCTTTATCATTTCACACAATCTAACCACTAACCACTACACCACCATACGGCCCTATATACAGCATATTCATTGATTTTCTTAGCCGCTTAATCCTAATTGGGGCCGTGGGGAGGCTGGCGCCCATCTCAGCCAACTCTGGGCGAGGGCGGGGTACTCCCTGGACAGCTCACCAGGCCATTGCAGGGCCAACACTTCCATTTAAGGGCAATTTGGAACAGCTGATTAGCCTACTGTGAATGTTTTTGGATTGTGGGAGGAAACCGGAGTACCCGGAGGAAATCCACACAAGCATGGAGAAAACATGCAAACTCCACACAAAAATCCCCAAGCTGGGAATCGAACTCAGGCCTTCTTGCTGTGAGGCGAATGTGCAAACCTCTATGCCACCATATGTTTATATTTATTTGCTGAACCACTTAATCTTACTAGGGTTACACGGAGGCTGGAGCCTATCTCAGCCAACGCTGGGTGAAGGCGGGGTACACCCTGAACAGCTCTCCAGTTCATTGCAGGACAACACACACGACCATTCACATTCGCAGTTTCTCACTCGCTCATTTGCAGAGTCATTTAATCCTATAAGGGTCGCTGGAAGGCTGGAGCCTATCTCAGCCAACTCTTGTTGTATGAATACACCCAGGATGAATACACCCTGAACAGATCGCCAACCCACTGCAGGGCCAACACACAACTATTCACACTCACACTCACACCTAGGGGTGAGCCTAGGACTTGAACCCAGGACCTTCTTGTTGTGAAGTCAATGTGCTAACTACTACACCATACGCACACTTTAATCTATTTCAAAACATTTTTTCATATTACCTTGATAGTAATATTTGTAATAGTAAGAATAATTAAAAACTATATAAAGTGTGTCTTTAACTTAGAAATTAGCTTCAGTAATTCGTCATTCATTTGCCAAACCACTTTATCCTTACTAAGGTTGTGGGGAGGCTAGAGCCTAGACGTGGTACACTCTGAACAGCTAAATATGACATCTTAGCAAATTAAAATGTCTTAAATATAGTTCATGATTCAGAGTTTCCTGCTCAAAGAGTATAAGACACCAAATCTAATATTATTAAATTGTCTAGACAAGATTACTTCTGCCAAGTAAGATTATATGTCCCTGCAGCAGGATCATTTCTGTAAACACAAATATGAAGCTAGATCACTCTGCAGGACATACAGAGCTTTAACAGTCTGTCGACAGATCTGTCTATCAAGTTCCCTGCTTGTATAATCCTATACAGTATAATGTCATTAGCATTGTCATTACAGTACATTACAGTTTTGGATGTTTTGTTCTAAACCCCAAAGGGGCAAAATGCATTAAAATGGTTGGCTGTTGAACCAGTTGAATACAGGAAGTCAGCTAAACCTCTGTCTCCCTCTCAGAACACTGTTCTCCAAGGAGGGAGAGTCAGAAACACTTCAAGTGTG
>JAQMYF010000008.1:15412640-15434382 GCA_030014195.1 Neosilurus mollespiculum
ATGCAAACTCCACACAGAAACGCCCAGGACTCGAACCCAGAACCTTCTTGCTGTGCCTCGGTGTCACTCAATAAAACTAATAGTGGCACATATTTTGAGAATTGTACTATATTTTGGGTTTGAGTCCTCTATGGAGTTTGCATATTCTCCCCATGCTTCTGTAAGTTTCCTCCGGGTACTCCGTTTTTTTCCCACAGTCCAAAGACATGCACAATGGGCTAATTCGGTGTTCCGAAATGCCGCTAGGTGTGAGTGGGAATGGTTGTGTGTGTGTTTGCCCTGTGATGGACTGGTGAGCTGTTTAGTGTGTACCGCACCTTTACCCATCTTTACTGAGATTGGCTTCAGCCACTTTGTGACCCTAGTGGGATTAAGCGGTAGTGGTTCAGCATTTCTTTGGTGAAACTCTCCTGCTGTTATTTTGTTAAATGTCTGAATCCCATCTCCTTCACCAATTACTGTAACCTTGTCTTTTATCAGCGCTGCCTTTTTTTGTCAGTTCCTGCCAGTCAGTAGGAAAAAGTGCAAACAGAAGCTCAGTTAAGGCTGTCTCAGAGTGCAGTCAGTCGTCTCCAGGCCCTGCTGTCTTTTGGAAGTTGCAGTGCATTTCCATCAGTCAGCTAGCTAAGTTTGGCTCTGTGTTTAGACATCCTACTCCTACAATCAACTTTTTTAGGGGGGATGCAGAAAAGTAACAAGACCTTTCCGGACTTCAGAAATAGTGTATTTTTGGATATTTTAATCATGGCACTCTACTGTGAAATGTCATTGGATCAGATTTGCTGTGATGGATCGAGGTAATCTTAGGCAGCTTAGTGTGTAATGACACTTTAGCTTGAGCGATATCATGCTCCTGAATACTTTAATGAGGGCTAGATTAGAGTTTTCCACTGAGTCATAATGTTGGAGGAACACACGTTCTATATTCAAAGCCTGCCAGCAGGCCAGAAGGTTAGTTTGTTAACCAGCCACACTGAGAGCTCTTCCATTTTATTTGCCATTTCAGTAATGGTCCAACCGTGCATATGCATGTGTTCTGGCCCTTTTCACTGAATGAGGATCTCTCAGCCAGAATTTGATACAATTTTTGAAGGATCTCTGCTGTCCTTTTCCTTTCGGCCTGGACACACTTCTTCCTTTTCCCTTACTCACTCCTGACATGCCCACAACCTAGGCTGGGTGTGCAGAACTTTCAGGCCTGCAGGGAAGGAGGAGTTCTGTCTTGCCCTACCCTTCCATTCCCACACTGTTCAAAGAGAGAATAGAACTTCCTCTGCATTCGGTTTTAGACTCCACTCCACAATCTTACCCCTTCCAGGGCCGTGCTATTTTCAGAAAGGTTCTCCAGTTTATTTCACAACTTGTAGGGTTTATATACCTAGACAGTCATTGTGGTAACAGGATACACAAGATCACAGGATTGGCTAGTCAGAGTGTAGTCATCTGTAGTGGTGTGGCTAGTGACAAATCATTCATCTGCGCAGGCACAGTCCTTTTAATAGCTACATGTAAGCCTTTGTTTACAAAAAGCAGAAAAGAATAAAAGTAAAAGAAATCATTTGTGTGTGTCCAATTTTACTTTTGTAAACTTGTACTGTATGTCCACATACACATGTCTATCCACTTCATTGTTTTCAGTCCGACCAAACACTCTTCAGTGAACTTCAGCATGGAGTTGCCCGATACCATGCCCTGTCTGCCCATTTTTACCAGTTGCGATAGCGTAACTGGTATTGTTTGCACTTCTTTTATAGTCTTTTGTAGCTACGTACCCCTATATCTCAAGAACTGCTTGACATATCACTGTCAGATTTTCAGGATTGTATCTTGTCACCAAAGGCTAAAAAGAGTTCATGAAATGGCCACTGTAGGTCAAGTTCATTCAGTAAAATGGATAAATAAGCTTGTTCTCAGCTAAACTTTGGTTTTTGACAGAGAGGAAGTAGAATTTAAAGGCTGCCAAATCATCCAACTTACCCTTGTGTGCTAGCTAGAGATGAAGAAAGAGTAAGATTTGTCAATACACCCGGTCACTAAGCTCTCTGTTGCGGAACAGGAAATTACAAAAGGAGGGAGGGAGATAGAGAGAGGGAAGGAGGACTAAAGGCCTAAGCTTTATCTGAGAAGAGAGAGACAGGAATAGCACACTGAGCTCTTGCAGCTTCATACTCTTCAAAAGGAAAGTAAAACCCAGTACAAGAAAAGTGGCACGAGATAGGGGGTATGCACTTTGTTCATGGATAACGACTATCACCATAATGGGCTTTTATGGTGTATATAGTACTGGAGAGTTGTCGATTGAATTAGAATTTCTATGGATGATTACCTAGATTTTTTTGGCTTATTATATGAGTACTGTATGTGCATAAATATGAGTAGAATATAGTGGCATGAGACAAGGAAGTAATAAGGCAAGAAATGAACACCTTGATCAAGTCTTTTGCATGAATGCAGTCGGGTGAGTGCACAAGCTAACAATTTGCTGTTTTTCATCTGTGGCTGTTCGCTGGAAGAAGTGTTTCAACAACTGTGCTTCAAGATTTATAAGAAAAGGAAATGTAGTTGGTGAAAATCTTGCAAGACTATTTTTTTTATTATTATTTTACTGTCCAAAGAAATCATAAAAGCAGTAAAAAAAATACTCATGACACTGTAACAAAGTGTAATGCTATTTGTGGGGTTTTTTTGCATACAATTTCATTTATTCATTTGCCAAACTGCTTTATCCTACCAGGGTCACAGGGAGGCTGGCGCCTATCTCAGCTGACTCTGGGCAAAGGCAGGGTACACCCTGAACAACTTGCCAGTCTGTCGCAGCAACTAATTACACTCACACTTACACCTAGAGGCAATTTGGAGTAGCCAGTTATTGTGGGAGGAAACTGGAGTATCCAGAGGAAAACCACGCAAACATGAGGAGAACATGCAAACTACACAGATAAATTCCCTCGCCGAGCCCAGGATACAAACCCAGGACCTTCTTGCTCTGAGGCGAACATGCTAACCAGTACACCACCTTGCCGCTCATGGATGGATCTAATGCCCAATAATTTTTGTGGTTCACTTAGGGTATGCGAGTATAGGAATATATATAAAATATATGTTAATAGAGATCAGTAAGGAGAAGCAAAACAGTGCCTTGGACATGCTTTGCACTGTCTTTGGACTGTCGGAGGAAACCGGATTACCTGGAGGAAGTCTGTGTAAGCATGGGGAGAACATGCAAACTATACAAACAAATGCCCTCATTGAGCCTGTAACTTGAACCTAGGACTTTCTTGCTTTGAGGCAGACGTGCTAACTGCTACGCCACAGTGCCCCCCACAGCATAAATTGTCTCCTAAAAATTAAAGTCCATGCTGCTTATGAGGCATTTGCGTGTGTAATTAGTGTCCCCACTGTACCATCTGATTTCTTAAAAAACATTTAGGTGTTTTAATATTTCTGTCTGACCACAAGTGCTATGTTTTTGTGTTCCCTGTCCAGCACGCAAACAAGAGATCATTAAGATCACGGAGCAGCTGATTGAAGCTGTGAACAATGGGGACTTCGAGGCCTACGCGTGAGTCACTCCCTCCTAGAGTGTTATAATTATCCTACAATATTACATACAACTTATTGAAAGTGTGTCCTGATCTCAGACCTGGAACACTGAGTCATACTCTGACTGTGTGCAGAAATAGATATCACCTCCGGTTAACTGGCAACAGCAATGTATAAACCATGCATTTTTGTAACAGGAAGATCTGCGACCCTGGACTGACTTCGTTTGAACCCGAGGCCTTGGGTAATCTAGTGGAGGGCATGGACTTCCATCGATTCTACTTTGAGAACTGTAAGTCTGCTGAAATGATCTCTAGAGCTATAAATTATACATACTGCTTTCACACTATTTGTGATTCTGACAATTTATGCATGTTTGCCTTGTATAGATTTTCACAGAGCTCAGGAAGGGACTACCTCAGTGTCGAATCCCAAATAAAACAAGACCTGTTTTTTAATAGTAATAAAATGACTAGCGCATCTTTAGCTGCTTTTACACTGGCAACAGGAACAACTTGCGCCCCAAGCAAGTTCTGCCTACTTTCCTACATTTTTACATAGTGATTCTCCAATCAGTGGCAAACAGGAAGCTAGATGGACAACATTCAATCAAACTGCCCATCTGCTGCAAAAGAAAAAAATAATCAAGAAGTACAGGTGTACCAGGATCTTACTTACAATCTTATCATCTTAAATGCTCTTTCGGAAGTCCTTACAGTGACTGGATGGGCTTTGGGCATTTTGGTGTATAAATTGAGCTCACCTGGGTGCTTTTGTACAAGTTTCCTAACTGTGGGGTGGTTGTTCAAGAGTCTTTCATCCATGGTAGGAGGCAGTCAAATACCTAGGCTCCACCAACCCCACACCTACATTTGACCAGACGTTACCTAACTGTCATCCATGGCAGTAACCAGTGAAAAGCTGTTTTTATATACAAACTTATGCCGGGAACAAGTTCCCCGGTGCAATTTCCCCTCATTTTTAGATGGTGCAGGTTGTTCCAGAACATCCTGTTCCGGGCGCAACTTGCTGTCTGCAGACAATTGATGTCAAGTAGGAGGGTTTATGCATACACAGTAGTGTCCATCAGGGTTATTAGGTGGCAGCAGATGGGTGGTTCTTCTTAAGTGGTTTGGTTGCATGTTGTCCCTCTAGCTTCTGGCTTATCACCGGTTTGAAAATGACTGTGTAAATACATAGAAAACTGGTGCAACGTTCTCAGAGCGCAGATTGTTCCTTTTGCCCGTGTAAAAGCTGTTATACACTGATGTTATACACTGGTGGGGGGGGGGGGGGGGGGTGCACCGTCCCCTCCTCACACTTCATGGCTGAAATGCCCTTAAGCCAGGCACTTCACCCCTAACTGCTCTCTGGGCACTGTTTACATGTGTGGGCTCACTTTGGATGGGTTAAATGCAGAGGCAATAATTTCCCTTGTGAAATTAATACAGTATGGCAAAATCAAAATTAAAAATTACCATGAAGTGCTTGCACAATACCATGTTGCTTTTACTGTTAAGTCACTTATTTGAGAACCGTGTCCTTTTACTGGCCTCAAGTAGTACAGAAGTGCTCGAACATTACACAAAGACAAATATACAACATAAATATTCTAGCAATATGCCAGCATTACACCAGCAAAAACAGGTTCTGTGCATCATTACTTATTTTAGCGTTTGTTCTGGTGGTAAAACTTTCTGCTCTTAGGTTCCACATAAAGCTTTTAATCAAAAAACCTCAACCCCCAAAAAACCTACTTATAGGGTCCTAGATTTACTACTTTTTACCCATTCCAATGATTTAGACAATAAAATGGATTATCTTCTTTCCAGTGCTGTCTAAGAACAGTAAGCCCATCCACACCACCATCCTGAACCCTCATGTGCACCTGATCGGCGAGGATGCCGCCTGCATTGCCTACATCCGCCTTACTCAGTTTGTGGATGGCCAGGGCCGGCCGCGCAGCAGCCAGTCAGAGGAGACTCGTGTGTGGCATCGCCGCGACTCCAAATGGCAGAATGTGCATTTCCACTGCTCGGGCGCTCCTGCTGCCCCACTCCAATAAAGGTAACACACACTTTGGACACGTAGTTCCAGTTAGTAGAAATGCATATGCACTGTGTATTTGGTATGTTCAGTGTGCTGTATAAAGTGTAAGGGAGTGAAAATAATAGATGTAAGCAATAAAACATGTCCTACTAGGGTCACTAGGGTCACAGGGAGGCTGGAGTCTATCTTAGCCAGCACCAGGCAAAGGCGGATTACACCCTGAACAGCTCACCAGGCCATCACAGGGCAACAAACACACAACCATTCCTATTCACATCCACAATTAGCCAATTAGCCTAATGTGCATGTTTTTGGACTGTGGGAGAAAACCGGAGTACCTGGTGGAAACCCATGCAAGCAAACATGAGGAGAACATGCCCTCATGGGGTTCAAGCCCCCAATTCCTGTCCCCCAGTGCAGCTAACTGGGTTATCAATGGCCAGCCATGTCTCTCACTGTCTATGGTGAGAGGCATGTAAAAGAACCATTGCTGACTTTTGTAAAGAGTAGGCCGCATTGCCGTCAACGTGTTTCTGCCCTGCGATGGCCTGGCAAGTTGTCCGGGGTGTACTCTGCCCTCTCCCAGAGTCATCTGAGATGGGCGTCAGCCTCCCCGCGGCCCTAGTTAGGATAAACCTGTTCAGAAAATGAATGAATGAATGAACATTTTATCAATAAGACTGAACTATGGACTAAAAATTGAATCTGATCTGAAAATTGGCTAAAAGGCGTACGCTTTAACAAGAAATTAAAGCTTAAAGTGATATTTAGTGTTCCATCCTCATTAATAACATGTTTGAATGACCCTGTTACATTCAGGTGTATGTTATAGAGTGGGCCGGCGGTGGGACATGTTTTGACACTTGGGGAGAAGAACGAGAAGGAGGGTCAGCGGGGACGGCAGGAAGAGTCCAGCATTGGAGAGCTGAGCAGCTTTCAAGCCTTCCCGTTCTGGTCACAGCTGTCCACGCCTGCATGCAAAAACCTATACATGTGTCTCCACCTACTGGACTGCTCTTCCACAGCTTCATCCTGCTTTCCTTTCCCTGCAGCCCAAACCATTGCAAAATATATACAGTAACACAACCATGAACACACACATCCCACACCACTGCTCAGTAATGCAAAGATTCAAGTGATTGCTGCATACAGTATATCAGTCCAGGAGAGTGAGCACAGACTCTAGGTTGAGTGTTATAGCCTGTATAATGCCTTTTTACCTCCACAATCCCCTTCTCCCTGCCTCACTCTTGTCTCCACTGGCCTTATGACCTGTGTGCCCAGGCACTCCTTACTATCATAGATCACGTGTTAATTAATGAAGTATTATATCAACATTATTATGATTGTTGTAATGGCTACTACTTTTTATTATTACTACTATCATTTTAAGCATTGGTGTTGTTCTCTTGTTTATTTAGTCAAAACAACATGTATTAATAGTCTAATTATTGATGGAAAGCGATTTGAACGGTTATCCCAGAAGCAAGGATTCTTTGTTTTGTCTAGTGGGGGTTTTTGTTTGTTGATTTCAGTCATAGTCTAATCACATTTATAAACACGACTGCTTGTTACCGAGGACATCACAGGATGAAGTCACGCCATTCAGACAGAAGCTAACTGTCTCCGTTTCACGTCCATGCAGCTAGATGACTATGATCTGTGGTCACTGTGTTCGTCTTATCCCATATCCGTCGCTTTAAAATACACTTATAAGAAACTACGGTTGCAGATGGATGCTTACTTACAACCTTACTGCACTGTTAGAGTCATATAAAATGAACTGGTTGTTAAGGGAAACGATCTATGGAGATAAATGTGTGCTATATTTCTTGCCTAAACAGTACAGGACAATCCTAGAGATAAAGATTCATAGTGATAGAGTTAATAGTAAGGCATGCGATGGATTTAGATTATCAGTTTAAGAGATAGTTAGGATAAAGAGAGTTTATGAAATAACAATATAAATCAAGCCTTCATTATTTTTGTCTATACACAGGGTATTAATTGTGTGGTTTTTTTTTAAATATTTATTTGTTTTTTCCATCAGTCTTCTTAGAAAGTGTGTGATGCGGCATTTTTCATGGGTTCCTCACTGATATGAGGATAAACAGACTTCTTTTGACTTCTCGAATGTGAACTTAGTTTAATAATAATAATAATGATATAATAAAATAAAAACCAATGGCAAGATTAAATGCTTTCTCAATATAGTGTGGGTACTCTAATTCTGGTAATTCTGGCCTCACCCAAAAATAAGGAGGCATACCTCATATTTCTGGGCATAAGTGTATACTATAAAGCCTTAAATTGCTGTCCACCAAATCTCAAATCTTCATCATCATTTGATGACATCATGTTGGCTCCAAGATCAATCGCCCGTCCATACTGTTACAGTGTGGCTTTGAACTGTTGCCCCCATGCTCCGTACTCACCCAAACAGCACCGTCTGACTTCCCAAACTGAAACGGAAATCCCACTTGCATGGTCAGGGTGATGATGCTGTTGAGGAGAATCTGGAGGCTCAAGAGTTGACCTTGTTCAGCTAAGGGATAGTGAAGTTTGGACGTCGGTGGACCGAGTGCGTTGTTAAAGGAGGCACTGTTGAAAAATAATGCAAGAACAATTCGTTATGATTTCCAGTGAGGCCAAGAACTTTTTAACTTCCCTCAAGTCAGAGTATGTAGAGGAAATAATCAATATTCTTTATCCTAGATTATAAAAAAAATGGGGAAAAGGTATAGTGCAGGTATCAGGAATACACAAGTGTGTGTGTGTGTGTGTGTGTGTGTGTGTGTGTGTGCGTGTGTGCGTGTGTGCGTGCGTGCGTGTGTAATTTTTTAAATGCTGTTAGATAAATTTTAAATAGAATTCTTTTTTAAAGTTACCCCACTGTCTGATGAGCACTTCATTCACACGCTGTTAAAGACTTTCACTGGAAGACTGCTAATTATAATTATGTAATTATTTATTTAATTTTTTCATTTTATTATTTTTTATTTCATTTTAAAATGTGAACATGGCTTAATCGTTAATGTTTCCAAACCCCATACATCACTCCAAGGAAGACTTCTTTGTAAATGGTGAACCGTTCGAGACTTTTTTTTTTGAAAGCAGTCAAAGCAGCATGTCAGCATACTCTAGTGTATTGTTGCTCTTTCTTTCTTTCTCTTTCTTTTTTCTTCAGTGTGTTTAGTATTGCAAAGAATCCTTGAGATCTATAACCAGAGTTCAGTTTTAGCGCAATGCAGTTGATATCTTGTAAAACCGCTATGTAGTGCTAACATACTCTAGGTGGAAATTAACTTGCATGAATGTCGCCATAATTTCCTTTTTGGTGAATTTATTTTTCTTTTGATTCTTGCTTTCTTTTTTACTGAATGCTGGTGAATTATGCTACCGCTAACAATTTTTCGAGTTTTTGTTAGTGTATATGACTATTTTTGTCTCTAAACAATGATGATTATGATCGATTCTGATTATCACAGTAAAAACGTGTCATGATGATTGTATGGCATGCTTTTGTACAGGGCTTTGGTGTCGTCTGAGCAGTACTGGGCAGCACCATGAGGTAGATGGGAAATGTTTACAGCACAATATTCCGACAGCCCATTGGTCCAACAGCCCATTGGTCTGACAGACCATTAGTCCGACCACCCATTGGTTTGACAGCCCACTGGTCTGACAGTTACAGCCCCATGGAAAAAGATTAAAATATCAAAATCTCATTTAAAAATATAGGTATACAGCAGAAAATGTACTTAAGTAAAAGGAAAAAAGTTCTCGCTCATCACTTATTTGCCGAACCGCCTAATCCTATTAGGTTCACTGGAAGACTTAAGCATTGCCAGACTATCACAGGGCCAACACACACACACAACCATTCATGCTCACACTCACACCCCAGGGCAATTGGAAACAGTCGATTAGCCTAATGTGCATGTCTTTGGACTGTGGGAGGAAACCGGAGTACCCGGAGGAAACCCACCCAAGCACGAGGAGAACATGCAAACTCCACACAGAAACATCCAAGCTCGAAACTCGAACCCAGGACCTTCTTGCTGTGAGGTGTACGTGCCGCCCTTGGAATAATACACTCATCTCACACTTGCTTTGCCAAACCACTTAATACTACTATTGGGATCGCATGGACACCTTGAACATCTGGATGTTTGGGGCAGTTTTAGCCTAATGTGCATGTCTTTGGAAAGTGGGAGGACACTGGAGGAAACCCATGCAAGCACGGGAAGAACATGCAAACTCTACACTGAAACGCCCAAGCAGAACCCGGGACTCAAACTCAGGACCTTCTTGCTGTGAGAAGCCCTGGGATTATTACAGTGTATATTAAAAAAATTATTTTTTATTATTGATAATAATAATAATAAAAAATAATAATAATACTTGAGTATAGTTACAAAGTAGAGTTACTCGAATACTTACCACCTCAAACGCATGCAGTACCTATACATGAGACTATACATGAAAAATTCTCAATATTCCCATAGGTGGCAGTATAAAATCATTCGTCCTGTTCATATCTGTACATGTCTCAGTAGACTGTAGGACGTTTACCAGCTAAGCAAAAAAAATACTACTTTTGGTATTGGGAGAAAGAACGAAAGAACTATTGATGAATGATGTAACTTCGTGGCCTATAACGGGGTGTGTGTGTGTGCGCGCACTTCAGAGAGAGAAGTTTAGTGTTTCACATACACTGCTACCCTGCTGCTCTTACAACACCAAGCCAATAACTCGTATAATTTTCGTGTATTTTTTTTTCAGAAGTTCCCTCCTTGTTTTAAAGTCAGTTGCTGTTTTTTTTTGTCTTTGTTTATTTTTTAAAAAACGTGTTCCTACAACACTGAGCCTTCAAAAAATGTATCATCCGGGTCTTATTTTTGGAGGATATTATATATAAAACCTCTTAAACGTAAATTGAGATGATGTGAAACTTAATATTAATATTAGAGAATTTCTTTACTATGAGTTCCCATGTTTTCTTGATTCTTCTTATCTGTTCTTCCAGTGTTTACTCACTCTCTCTTTCTCTCTTTCTCTCTCTCTCTCTCTCTCTCTCTCTCTCTCCTGTATAACTTAAAGGAAATGTATTAAGATGTTATCAATATGTTACCAATAAAAATTATAATATTGTCATCATGAATAAGGCTTTTTTTTTCACAATTATGCAATAAATGTTTATTCCTTACTGTGCTGCATTGGGTAACAACAGAAAGTAATCAGTGATCTAAATGACAGCTATAAATCATACATAAACACTGAATACAGATTCAAAGGACAAACCGTGTTATCTGGAGGGCAGTTGACCGCATTATTATCTCAGTACTCTTGTTTAAACAAGACCCTTTGAGCTTGTTTGTGCAACCTGATCACGTCAGAAGTTTGTAAATGTTTTAAATACACTCACTCACTCATCTGCTGAACTGATTCATCCTACTCAGCTTGCAGGAAAGCTGGAGCCTATCTCAGCCGACTCTGGGCAAAGGCAGGGGACACCTTGAACAGCTCACCAGTCCATCACAAGGCCACCACACAGACACACAATTTGGGACACCCAAGGTAGCCTAAAGTGCATGTCTTTTGACTGTGGGAGGAAACCGGAGCACCCAGTAGAAACCCACACAAGCACAGGGAAGACATGCATACTTCACACAGCAATCCAAAACTTCACCGAGCCTGGGACTTGAACGCAGGACCTTTAAGCCAAATACAGATTTTACTTCACAGTGAGCTGAGTAATAATAATAGGAATGTTATTATATAATAATATTATATCATTGGTTATACAGTTGTATGAATACCTTAAGGCTCCCCTGGTGAATTTCTTTCAATATTAAAGGAGTTGTGTAATTTTTTATTTTTTATTTTTTTTACCTAAATTCAGTTACCAAAATGTCACCTGACTATGCCACGAATGTCCGAAGTACTTTTCTATATTTGGTAAATAGCCTTTCGGCTTGCAAATCAAAAGGAGTCACTCACTCATCCATTTGCCGAACGCTTAATCCTAATCCCAAGGCTGGAGCCTATCTCAGCTGACTGGGTGAAAGCAGGGTACACCCTGAACAGCTTTCCAGACCATCGCAGAGCAACACACAACCATTCACATTCACACTCGAGCCTAGGGTCAATTTGGAACAGTCAGTTAGCCTAATGTGCATGTCTTTGGATTGTCAAAGGAAATCGGAGCACCCAGAGGAAACCCATGCAAGCACAGGAAGACCAAACAAACTTCACACAGAAACGCCTTCGCCAAGCCCAGGACCTTTTTGCTGTTGGACATACATGCCGCCATATCAACATTTTATATGTATTATTAGTAGTAGGCTGCAAATCGGACAAAAATATAATTATTATATAGTTACATAATTGGGGGGCATGGTGGCGTAGTGCTTAGCACCTCCACCTCGCAGTAAGAAGGTCCTGAATTCGAGTTCCAGGCTCAGTGAGGGCGTTTCTGTGTGAAGTTTGCATGTTCTCTCTGTGCTTGTGTGGGTTTCCTTCAGGTACTCTGGTTTCCTCTGACAGTCTAAAGACATGCACATTATGCATGACTGCTCCAAATTTCCCCAAGGTGTGAGTGTGGGTGTAAATGGTCATGTGTAAGGCCCTGCGATGGTCTGGCGAGCTGTTCAGGGTGTACCCTGCCTTCACCGAGTGTCAGCGGAGATAGGCTCCGGCCTCCCCGCCATCCTAACAGGACTAAGTGATCGAGCAAATAATGATGATGATGATGATGATGATGAATTACATAATGAACTGTTCATGTTGTTTAACCCATGACCCGGTGTTCTCTCCTGATTCGAACCTTACTGAAAGGTTGCCCTTCCTCCAACAGAAATCCTAAACCAAAGTATTTGTTAACTGCAGATGTTGATGCCCTGTAATCATGTACTTTTAAAGACTTGATCCTTTCTCCATGGCTGCTAAAATGTAGAGAGAACTTGTATGTACACTGTGTATGGGCTGAACCTCCGCCCATGACGTCACATCCTGCAATGACAACCATTCAAGGTCTCGTGCTTGTTTGAAACTTGCAGCCCTCGCACAGTGTTGGTGTTGGGCTGCCTCTGACACCGGCAGTTTGCATATTTATGGTGGATTTTTTTTTATTTTAAGTGAAGTGTCAGTTTTATTGGGAGGATTCCTCATGTTGTTTGCTGTGAATCGAAGGTAAAGTTTGAATCATTTTTTTTTATTGTCGCAAATATTGAGGTAGTTAATTAGGTTTTTGCATCTGTAATAGATGACACCTTAGATACAGAAAACATGAGCTTACACCATGAGTTTAATCTTTTAGGATGAATTTTGCTGCTCTTAGCTACTTTTATTATCAGGAAAACACACTGCGGTTTGTGTAATTAGTCACTTATTTAACCCTGTGGTGTTTTTCCCCTCTTTATAATAGTATCCTTAATATTTACTGTTACAGCTTATTCATGGTAGTGGTTAAGTCAGTAACCGAAAGCTAGTTTCTCACAAAAACTCGCTTTCACAGGCTTTGTTTGTTTATTTATTTATCACGGCAACAGCTTCTTTCACTTAATGCACGCGCAAAAAACATAAGCCACTAGCACTAAACAACTAGGGATGTCACGCCTCATTTGAATATTCATGATATGCATTCATGATGGGCGGAGTTTGCATGTCCTCACTGTGCTTGTGTGGTTACTCTGATTTCCTTCCGCAGTCCACAAACATCCACAGTAGGTTAATTGGCTGTTCCAAAATCACCCAAAGGTGTGAGTGTGAATGATTGTATGGTGTTGCCCTGCAGTGGTCTGGCGAGCTGTTCAGGGTGTACCCCACCTTCTCCCAGAGAACAATCACACACTGAACATACATTGTAGACCTGATCTGATTAAAGCAGAAAAGAACAATATATACAATATTGCGTGTACAGAGTCATGAATGTTGAACCCGTTTGATGCCTAAAACCCTCAAATGTTTTTTGCAACCTCAGCTGGTAATACTGTCTAGAGGTGAAGACAGATAGGAAGAGGAGGACACAGTTTACAGATATCTATATCCTGTGAGTTGTGGCTGTGGAGCCTTATTACTTGAGCGAGCTGCTTTAAAGACTGCGATGTATCGCTTGAGGATCTGCGCTGCCCAGCTTCGGACACTCACAGCCGTACAGGGTGCTCAGATCATTCAGCAGCAGAGTTCATCAGCTTGTGCACCAAAGACATTTCAGCCAAAGAGGTGCTACACAGCGCACGATGTTGCTGAGCCCTTCCTCAATGGCACGAGTTCCAGTTATATGGAGGAGATGTACTATGCATGGCTGGAGAACCCCAAGAGTGTGCATAAGGTAAGCAATGCTCAGTATAGTATGCCATTATAAGGCTTCAAACCAGCTTGGGTTAAGGTTTCAGTGTGACTGAATCGTTCATTCATCCATTTTCATTGTGGTTCACTTTTGGCCTGCAGCCAGTCCCAGATAGCATCGAGTAAGAGGCGGTGTCCACACTGGACAGTTTACCAATTCATCGCAGGACTAACACAAACAGATAGACAGCCACTCACACTCGTATTCACATCTACGCGCAGTTTAGTGCTTAGCATGTACGCTTCACAGCAAGAAGGTCCTAGGTTCGAATCTCAGGCTTGGCAAAGGCATTTCTTTGTGGAGTTTACATGTTCTCCCCTTGCTTGCGTGTGTGTCCTCTGACAGTCTAAAGACATGCACATTGGACTAATTGACTGCTCCAAATTTCCCCTAGGTGTGAGTGAGGGTGTGAATGGTCGTGTGTGGCCCTGCGATGGTATGGTGAGCTGCTCATGGTGTACCCTGCCTTCATTGAGTGTTGGCTGAGATAGGCTCCAGCCTCCCCGTGACTTTAATAGGATTAAGTGGTTTGGCAAGCGAGTGAGTGAGTGACCCGTATACTTATTTTCTTCTAGGCTTAATTCTAGAGATGGCGGGAATTGATATCACGATTCTTATGTGCGGCGATTCATGTATCAGCCCATCAGGTTTAAAATAGTTTTTTTTTATTATTACTTTTTAATTTGTTTGAATTCAAGGTTGTGAAAATTGACATTTCTCTATAATCCTACTGGTGGCGCCCTCTAAATTATTCACACATCGACAAGCAGCATAGCATCCAGGGTGGTAGGAGTAAATTATTCGCTAACTTAGTTTAGAAATAACAATTAACAAACTATCTCTTTACAGGATTAAAAGTTTTAAAATTGTAAAATTTAAAAAATAATTTTAAAAAGTAATATAGGATCGGCATTTTTACAGGAATGCAATACAAGTCGAATCAAAACCTACGTATCACAATATTATATCGGGTCGTCCCTGGTGATTCCCATCCCTATTTAATACACTGGCAGTCAAAAGTTTTTTAACACCCCCATTGTTTTTTTATATTTATTTGTTATTTGTTTATTTGTTTATTTTAATTGCTATTTAAACAGTTCAAGTCCAGTGAAGGACCTGAAAAGGAACAAAGGTAAGTGGTGTATTAGAACTACTTTCGAAGCAAAGGACAAGACAGTTGGCTTCAAATCATAAAATGTTCAGCACAGTGTCCAGACTTAAACCCCTTTGAGCTGGTTTGGGATGAAGTGAACAGCAGGGTGAAAGCAAAGCAAGCCACACGTGCAACACATTTGTTGATTGAAGAAGAACTTTCAGAACAGTATCTGATTTCCATCGTCTAAAGAACATCATGTTTGAACTGGAAAGTAAAAAAATTAAGGTGTTCTAAAACTTTTGACTGGTAGTGTACATAATAAGAGTTTCTACTGAAGCAGCAGGATATGAAGGGAGGTTTATTCAAGAATGAAAAGCATTTCTTATTCCCGGTTGGCCATCTCAGAGTGAGAACATATTAAGGAGACGGAAGGAAGTGCTTGATCTCCGAAGCATCATTGCTGTCTTTTGTACTAAATTGTTCAAAGACTTGTTTTTATGCTTCTTGTTTTCATCTCTGTCTTTCAGTCTTGGGACATCTTCTTTCGCAATGTCAACACTGGTACACCACCGGGCCCTGCCTACCAGAAACCCCCTCCTCCTGCGACGATAACTTCACTGTTACCTCAAGCACTGGTTGGATCTCAAGCCAATGTGCAGAAGCTAGTCGATGACCACCTGGCTGTACATTCACTCATCCGCATGTACCAGGTAAGAACTTCAAAAACCATGTTGTGTAGTTTTTTTTTTATATTTTCTGGGATATGTTCTGGGATGACATTTTTGTTGAATTTCTAGGATTTCAGAATGTTGATGTTGTTGAGTAGTTTTCAAAATGGAACGTTGTTAGAATGTTGAGTCAATTTAGTGACATCCACCAAACCTGAGGTGTATAATTGTTTATTATATACTACATTGGAACATAATCAAAACAAACACACTATAGCAAGATTTTTGTGTTGTTTTTTTTGTTTTTTGTTTTTTAAATCATTTCGGTTGTAGATTAGCTTTGAGCACACACGTGAGCAGGTGCAGAGCTGTTTATCAGCATCTCTTTAACTCTAAAAGAATTTAAGTATATACTTTAAAGAAACATAAAGAAAAGCAAACTTAAACAAGATCTTTATAGTTTATTTTAACCATGACAAAGGCAGATCAGGTGAGGAAAAGTATGTGTGTGTGGCAGCCCACTGCTCCGAGTGTGTGCTCACTGTTTCCGTGTGTGTGCTCACTTTGGTTGGGTTAAATGAAGAGGTAATAATTTCCCTTGCGGGATTAATACAGTATAGCAAAATCAAAAAATTATCCTGAACCAATCACATCATGCTATGTAGGGATGTTTTCGTGTATCATTTATTCAAATTTATTATCATTTACATTTAAAATTATTATCCAACATAAATCAGGGTAAAATACATTTAACCTTCTATAAAATTTTTATCTCTAATTTGGAGTTCTTCATATTAATCAGATGTTGTTCATACAGGAAACTTCAAAACTGGGAGTCCAATAAATATTCCAGCATTTTTAGAGCTAATTCTCTTGCCTTGTTTGCAGGTGAGAGGTCACCACATGGCCAAACTTGATCCTTTGGACATCAGTTGTGTAAATTTTGACGATTCGTCAGTTACAGTCGGGTTCCATGAAGTTGGTGAGAAGCGTTTGTGATGTGTAGTGACCGTACAGAGTGGCCACTCTGTGTTCATTTTCCTTTTATTTCTTTCCTTCTCTCCTCGTTTCTTCTCGACTTTTCTGGTAACTTCTTTCGGCTTTCTCTCTCTCTCCCTCTCTCTGTCTCTCTCTCTCTCTCTCTCTCTCTCTCTCTCTGTCTATCTCCCTTTAAAACCTGAACTACTACAGATACAAGGGCATCACGTTGCCCAGCTGGACTCCTTGGGAATTTTGGATGCTGATCTCAATTTGTGCATCCCCATGGATATTATCACTTCTTCCCATAAGCTTGGTGAGGTCATGGCACAATTGGGTGTAAGGCATTAGTTCTGTCCCAGAAGTTTGCAGGTTCATGTACACTGTGCTCGATCTTGTTGACTTTACATTCCCTTGCATGGTATGGCACTGCACCCTGGCTGTAGGGTCAGTAGGGGAGAGGGAAATAGAAGAGTTTGGCAGAGAGGGTACTATGAGCCTGACTCCTGTATATTTACCCATTGGAAACTTTCCATGTGATCTGGAGCAGTTTTTTCATGTAGTCAGTTGGTTCTTTCCCTTAGATACTTTACTGCAGTGTTCCCACGATTGTCAGGTTTCTGTTTATGTTGTGAAAAATAGACTCTTCATTTTACTTTCCTTTTGCTATTGATAGAGCTTATACACACACTCAGAATAATTCCAGATGTTACATAGCTTAAAAGTCAGGTGTTGTTTCCTGGCATTTGTGAGTCCCTTGGGTGTTTCCGGCTGTTTCAGCTATTCGAATATAGCCTCAGGTACATTTAGCGCTGTTTTTAGCTTTTGCAGAGGCGCAGCTGACGTGAACTCCTTATTTTTTAACCAGCAGAACCAGGAAATTGTAAATTGATGGCTGGGTCCTCGCATGCGAGGATTATAGGAAGAAAGGACGACGATGCGTGAGGAGCAAAAGAAGGACGATGCTTCTGAGCTGCTTACATGCAGGATCAAAACTGCAGCTTATTGTTTCATCCTGCCCCTGCTGTTCGCATCCACCAAGACCTTTCTTTAGGCCAGGTGACATTCTACAGTGGCTCAGTGAGCTAATATTACTGTGGCATCCACAAGGCTGCCAACCAGGGCTAACGAGCTCCCTCTACCCAAACATACAACAGGAAGTACTGGGTTACATTATACCAGTTGCAGGGATACCCCTGACCTGACCTGAGTTGTTATTATAGAAAGAATAACCGAGCAGCACTGTGGTCTAGTGGTTAGCACATCCGCCTCACAGCCAGAAGGTCTTGGGTTCAATTCCTGGGCTCGGACATTTCTGTGCTTGTGTGGGTTTCCTCCAGGTACTCCACAGTCCAAAGACATGCACTTTAGTCTAACTTGCTGTCCCAAGTTTACCCTTGATGTAAGTGTGAATTGTTGTGTGCATGTTGCCACGTGATGGCCTGGCGAGCTGGTTAGGGTGTGTGTACCCCTTTGAATTTTGTATGTTAGGTTGATAGATATTCATTTTTGCAGCAATAAATACTGGCATAGAAAATATTACAAAAAAATTTAAACCTGCTGAACAATTAGAAACAAATTCATCCTTTTATTCATTCACTGATTTGCTGAACCTCGTAATCTTACTAGGGAGGTTGTAGACTATCGCAGAATCTGGGTAAAGGCGGGGTACAGCCTAAACCTATCACCATTCCTTTGCAGGGCCAACACTCGCAACCATGCACACTCACATTCTCACCTGGGGGCAATTTGGAACAGCCAATTAGCCTAATGTGCATGTCTTTGGACTGTACGAGGAAACCGGATTACCTGGAGGAAACCACACGCAAGCACAGGGAGAACAATGAAACACCACACAGAAACGCCATCACCGAGCCCAGGACTCAAACCCTGGACCTTCTTGCTATGAGGTGGATATGCTACCCAGTATGCTGCTCCAGAATCGCAAATTCAATAGTGCTTATGTAAAAGTGCGGGCAGAGGCAGAACACCTGTGATTACTGAAATTGCAACCAGTTGAGTCCAGGAATGTTGGTATTTTTATGTTGTTTTTGACATACCCATCAGGTTGAATTCTTTCACATTCACTCTCCAATCAAGTCTCGTGTCACATACAAAGGTTTCTCTCTCTTTCACTTTCCTTTTAGAAGCAAAACAACTCATCCATTTGGTTTCATCCGTGCTGTTTAGAGATTTAAACTTTCATTCATGGCTCTATTTTAACCTCATGAGCTCCCGTGTTGTGATTTTGTGAAGAGTGAATGGTATTGGGGCAGTGGTGGTTCAGTGGTTAAGGTTCTGGGTTACTAGGTTGGCAGTTCAAGCCCCAGTTTGACCAATATGCCACTGCAGGACCCCTGAGCAAGGCCCTTAACCCTCAACTGCTCAGTTGTATAAATGAGACAAAAATGTGAGGCGCACTAGATAAGGGCGCCTGCCAAATGCCATAAATGTAAATACGTTGTTCATAGTTATCTCTAGTTGTGTAAAGATTTGAACTCCTGATAACCGTGCAAACATTTTCTACCTTCATGTTGTGCCACTCGGGGCCACTTACATTTTTTATTGTTGTTTAAACAAAGACCCAGTTGTCAGATCCATTTATTAAAATAGATGAATTGGTTTTCCGCTCTCCGTGCCTACCCTGCTCTGATTGGTTGAGTGAAAGCTCCATGCTGAGGGTGCTGGGAGGTAGACAGTGATGGGCGGAGATACTGCTGTGCATGAGGGAAGACCTGCAAATCAGAAGGTTCAGCACACTGTGATGCCCTAATGTGCCAAGCTTGTGTTCACGTTCAGCTCAAACAGCCCAGAGGGAAAAAATTTAAACATGTGCTAACCTCGTTATTTGACTCTCTGGGTCACCTAACACAGCTATTCAACACTGTTACAAAATTTATGCCTCAAAATAGACCTAGCGCTAGAAAAAAGCTGATATCTCCCCTTAAAAAACAAAGGTCACTGAATAATTTCTAACTTATAAAACGGATAAATGGACATCATGCAGTAGTTTTTTGACTACATCTATAATGTAGTCTGGAGTCACATTCCATGGAAGTAAACGTGTGCCTGTGGGAGTACAGCATGTACAACAGAATGTTCTTGTTTTGAAAATTGCCCATCATGCAGGAGGTATCTGGTATTAAAGGTATTTGGATTTTGCTAGTCGATTATAATATAATGAGAAACTTCTAGAAAGTAAGCGAACAAGAAATCTTATGAAATCATGTTCCAACACCCACCTACAGTTACCTCTCCTACAGATAGATATTACACCTATAATCTCCTCTCATCTCTTTTCTCTCCCTTTTACTCTTTCCCTTTCACTTCTCTTTTCTCATATTCCCTGCATGCATTAGCTTTCACTGTAAAGTTTCTGGGAAATTACATTGCATCTTGTTCCCCTCTCTAACTTTATTCTTTTATATGATATAGTGGGTGGCACGGTGGTGTAGTGGTTAGCATGTCCACCTCACAGCAAAAAGGTCCCGGGCTTGGTGAGGATTTTCCATGTGAAGTTTGATTGTTCTCCTCATGCTTGCATGGGTTTCCTCCGAGTACTCCAGTTTCCTCCCACAGTCCAAAGACATGCACATTAGGCTAATTGGCTAAACCTTATTGACCCTGGCGTGTGAATGATTGTATGTGGGCTGGCCTGGTGAGCTGTTCATAGTGTACCCCGCCTTCGCCCAAAGTTAGCTGAGATAGACTCCAGCCTCCTCATGACCCTAGTAAGATTAAGCGGTTCGGCAAATAAGTGAGTGAGAGTTATAAGATATTTCGGGGCAGCCGTTTCTTAATGCTTACAGAAGCGGGTTTGGAACTGAAAAGTCGCTGATTCGATTCCTGAACCAGCAAAAAAATACATGGCGGTGGGGGGAGTGAGCAGCACTTTCCCCTTCCTCCACCTTCATGGCTGAAGTGCCCTTGAGCAAGGCAAGTAACCCCAACTGCTCTCCAGGCACCGCAATGTGGCTACCCACTGCCTCGAGTGTGTGTACTCACTGTTATTGTATGTGTGTGTGTTTGTTCACTTTGGCCAGGTTATATGTAGAGCCAAATTTCCCTTGTGGGATTAATACATACTGTACATACATCAAACATACATTCATGCATCTAAATCAAAATATGTTTTTATGAATATGTTGGAACGGCCGAAAATGCAGGATTGTTTTAGACCACACACCCCCGACTCACTTGTGTGTTCAGGTTTCTATGGTTTGAGCGATTCGGATCTGGATACAGTGTTCCGACTTCCCACCACCACCTTCATTGGGGGTGGTGAAAGCGCCCTGCCACTCAGAGAGATTATCCGCCGCTTGGAGGTAAATATACTGCATTGCTTTTTCTGACTGTTGAAAACACTGCTGATGTGAAGATACTTACCGAGATCAACAGCAGTTTTCATTATAAAAAAGAAAAAACATTGTCGCGCTTGTCCAAGAGTTTTTCTTATTGAGCAATGCAAACTATTCGAATATTTTACAAGTATGATTTCTTTTTACATAATGCAGTACATGAATATGTAGCTGTTCATACTTATTTAGTGGCTGAATAATGTGATATAATGAAAAAATATATATTTTTGATATATATTTAATACATCACTGTTGGACACTGTTACACATCACTGTTAGTTCTCATTGGCCAGAGGGTATTGATTCATTTTCCATATCAGCTGCTTGTACAGTAGTTCAGTGTAACAGAAGTAGGCAGTAAAGTTTTCCAACAGCTGAAAGTCTTTTAAGTGGTGGGCTTTGTGGTTTGTGATTTCTCAGTGACATGCCAAGCTGCTGCACTGAAATTATACATGTATATAAAATATGCATATGTGTGTGTGTGTGTGTGTGTGTGTGTGTGTGTGTGTGTGTGTGTATATGTGGTTATTTATATAAAATTTGTAATTTAACATCTGTGAAAGAAGTTATTTCAAAAACACTAAAATCAGAAAGGATTTAAATAGAAAATTATACATGTCTATTATTATACAATATATTTAGCTCTACTTCGACGTATCGAGCACTGTTCTACGGAAAATCGACTCAAGATCTTATA
>JAQMYF010000008.1:15446078-15458127 GCA_030014195.1 Neosilurus mollespiculum
TATATAGTGACTAAGATGCATGTGTCGTAGTTATAGTCTTATTTGACTTAAATCGGATTGACTGGGTGTGCAGATTTCTTCACTCTGGATGGCCAGCCTAAAAGCATGAGATGTCCCTCCACTGGCTTAAACGAAGAGCAACTTGTTCACATTGGAAAAGTGGCCTCCTCTGTACCTATTGATGGCTTCACTATCCATAGAGGTGAATTTGAGCTTCAGCACTCACACACACAAGAGGTTTCTCAGAACTAAATTAATTTTTTTTCTCTCACTGCAAGGTCTGTGGCGCATCCTGAAGAGCAGAGAGGCAATGGTGGAGAACCGCATAGTGGACTGGGCCCTGGGCGAGTACATGGCTTTCGGCTCCCTGCTGAAAGAGGGCATCCACGTGCGGCTTAGTGGCCAGGACGTTGAGAGAGGCACTTTCAGGTTCTGCTCACATCAAGGATTTACAAATTAGAATGTTTACCTCTGACATGACTCAAACCCTGGAGTTTTAGTAAGTAACACTAATGGAATCTCTTTGTCCTGATCACAGCCACCGACACCATGTACTGCATGACCAGACGGTAGACAAGAGAATATGCATCCCTATGAATCACATCGACCAAAACCAGGCTCCTTACACTGTGTGTAATAGTTTGCTGTCAGAGTATGGGGTACTGGGTAAGTTTTATATCCATGACACATTGTATGTGACATGGAAACTGTCCTTGCTGATGTCATACTTAAACTAGAGCTGTGTTTGAAACTGTATGCTGTGTTATGACCCTGGCTAAGGGAAGCCAGGAGATATCATGCAGTGCCCCACTCTTCCCATTTCTCAAATAAGGGTCAGCCGGACACAGGATTGAAGGCAAATCTGTAGCAGTAGTTTTATTAATAACTTCAGAGAAGAGCAATGCCCAAAATAACAAACAAAACAAAGAACCCTAAGCTGCCCTAACAAAAGAAAGCAAACAAAAGACAATGGGCTTAACTTCACTCCTAACCAAAAAGAAGAGAAAACAGATTACAGATTAAAGAAGGCTTCTCCCTCCCTCTACTTCTTCCCTCTACAACACCGGTACAAAAGGGAAATCACAAAAGCAATGCTTTTACAAAAGCAGTACATACAATAGCACACATTTTAGCAGCTCAGCCTCCCCAGGTGCGCAATGGGAGGAGCTTGAGAAAAAGAGGGGGGTCGGCCTTCTCAATCAACTGCTGCTTTATCTCAGAGGGAGCCAATCAGCTGGCAGCACTGGAACACAGCACCTTAATGACATCATTCACTCCTGCTCAGCTGCACACCCAGAGAGAGAGAGGAAGACGTTAGTCAGGTTACCTATGGCAGGGGCGGTAACAGCTGTATATCAAATATTAAGATTGTATGTTCAGACATACAAAAGCACTAAATTTACTGGATAATCAAGTACAGAATAATAAAGTATACAAGAAATTTTTACCTTTTACATTATTTGCCCAGTCGTGCTCTATAGTGCAAATAGGGTGGAGCCAGATGGTGACATCACGGTCATTGATTATCGTGACCTTATTTGTTAGCAGTGCTGTTTCTGTACAATTAATTAACTATGTATACATATATTTTCTTATATTTTGGCAGGTTTGGGCCTCTATAATTAACTTCAACAATAATTAGACAATTCTTTTGGATAGTTACTTCAGTAAACACATATTTTAGCAGAATGTCCACTTCACAGCAAGAGAGTCCTAGGTTCAGGTCCCGGGCTCAGCAAGGGGGTTTCTGTGTGAAGTTTGCAGGCTCTTCCCTTGCTTGCGTGGTTTTCCTTTGGGTACTTCGGTTTCCTCCCACAGTCCAAAAACATGCTCATTTGGTGAATTAGCTGTTCCAAATCACCCCTAGATGTGAGTGTGAATGGTTGTGTGTGTGTTTGCCATGCGATGGCCTGGCGAGCTGTTCAGGGTGTACTCCGCCTTCGCCCAGAGTCGCATGAGATAGACTCCAGCCTTCCTGTGACCCTAATAGGATAAAGCAGTTGGTAAATGAATAAATGGAGAATTCTTTTAACCCTAGCTGATGCAGTGAGTAGCTTCTAATTTCTTACACATGTTGGAAGATGTATCCCATGGTTATGGAAATACTGTTACTGCTTTACAGAAAGAGACAAATTACTTACTCACTCAAACTCTTGGTGTTTCTACAATCAAAGAGTTTTCTTGGCAAGGTCTTTCCCTAACTGTGGTCCATATTTACCCGGGCTTGGGACCTGCATGTGATACCATAGTTGCATGCCTGGGTAAAACCATTCACACTGCTCATGCATGGAGAGAACATACAAAGTCCAAACAGAAATGCCCTTGGTGACCATCAAATGCATATTTAGCACCTATTAATGGTGATTAGGTTATTAGGTTATGTTTTGAGACAGTTTATTACTATAAGTTGTGGTTATTAATTCTATTCTTATCTAGGGTTTGAGCTGGGCTTTGCAATGGCTAGCCCTAGTGCACTGGTGCTGTGGGAGGCCCAGTTCGGAGACTTCCACAACACAGCCCAGTGCATCATCGACCAGTTCATCTGCGCTGGCCAGGCCAAGTGGGTGCGCCAGAATGGCATTGTCCTCCTCCTTCCCCATGGCATGGAGGGAATGGTATGTTCCAGTCCTCCTCATATATTCTTTCTTTCGATTTTAAATCGTTCCCATTCATAAGACACAGCTATATGTTCTTAGGGTCCTGAACACTCCTCTGCTCGTCCGGAGCGTTTCCTTCAGATGTGCAACGACGACCCTGATGTTTTTCCTGTAAGTCCCCTGTGATACTCATATACTTTTTGTGTGAATTTCAGGGACTAGACTGTCAAATAGATACAATTTTGTTCATTTCAGAAAATCTCAGCAGACTTTGAGGTACAGCAACTGTATGACTGTAACTGGATTGTGGTGAACTGCTCCACCCCAGCCAATTACTTTCATGTACTGAGAAGACAGATCCTTCAAGCTTTCCGCAAACCTGTGAGTGTCAACAACCCCTCATGATGTTAAGTACTAGAAATCTTGTGTATTCTACAAACTATTGTGGGAACCAGATTACCCAGTTTGCTTGTGGGCTTTTGAAAGGCCTAAGATATAAGATTATATTCAAGTTGCCCAGGCACAGTGGCTTAATGGCCGCTTCGCAGCAAGAAGGTCCTGGGTTCGAGTCCCGGGCTCAGCGAGGGCATTTTGTGTGGAGTTTGCATGTGTTCCCCATGCATGAGTGGGTTTCCTCCGGGTATGCCAGGTTTCCTCCCACAGTCCAAAGACAAGCAAAGACATGTGAGTGGTTGTGTGTGTGTGTGTGTGTGTGTGTGTGTGTGTGTGTGTTAGCCCTGCGAGCTGTCCAGGGTGTACCCTACCCTCACCCAGAGTAAGCTGAGATAGGCTTCAGCCTCTCTACAATCCCAGTAGGATTAAGTGGTTCGATAAATTAATGAAAAATGATACACATACCTAGAGGCATCCAATGCAATTTTATTTCATACAGACAAATAAAAACATGTTAGAGGTTTACTTTCAGTAAAATTATTTTCAGTTCAGGGTGTACCCTTTGCCCAGAGTTGGTGGACATAGGCTCCAGCCTCCCCACAACCCTAATATGATTACCTGGTTCGGCAAAGTGAGTGAACTGCCCAACAAAATGCCACTGGACAGCAGAAAATAGCACACCAAACAGGAAATCTGGGTTCTATGAATATGTAATACCATGTAGTACAAATGTTACATGGCCTGCATGTGCATAGATACTAAACTATCATCTTATATAAATTAATTATTTGTTATCAATGATTCCAGTAAAATTTCAGCTTGTTTTTCTGTTCTTTTCTTTTTTTAATGCTGCGGTGAACCTTTCCATACTCAATTAATTTGTACCCTTGTTTTAAAATCCCATTAAAGGTTCCAGTCATGTTTTGCTACTTTTAGAGTCACTTTCTCCTTAGAAATCCCCAGAATATTTATTAGTCATAGATAAAGTAATTAATTATTAACATTAACAAAAATAGTTGCTCTCAAACACAAAATAGATAAGAAAAAAGGCCTAATCACTTTTTTAAATTCCCATCTACAGCTAATTATTTTCACCCCAAAATCCTTGTTACGCCACCCGGAGGCCAAGTCTACATTTGATGATATGCTCCAAGGTGAGTGCTTCAAGTACTAAAAAACTGTCTTATTAGCACCACCAAAGAGACTATGTTTGTGGTGCATTTTTTGTATGAATTTACCAATCTGATTTTCATGAAATTTGGTGGAAGGGTGTACTGTTGGCCAAGCCTACCCATTCAATTTTGGAACAGATCCAAGTCATGGAGCGAAGCCAAAAATTTTGTTTCACCTTCAATAACATTGCAAGATAGACCATTAGACTTTTTACATACTTACCTCTGCCACTTTTTATGTACTCACCAGGATTTTCATCAAACTTGGTGGAGGGATGGGGTATGACCCTGGCACAAACATCCAGTAATTCATTAAAGGCTGTTTAACAAGCATGTACTTAACGAATTATTCTGTTTGCAGGATTACACAAGAACTGTTATGATCTTCATCTTACTTGGTGGAGGGGTGGGGCCTAGGCCTGCAAATAACCCTTTAAATTTTGGAGGTGATCCATGCATGGGATCGTGTTGGGAAAAAAAAAATCTCTATCTTCTTCATGGGGCAAAATTTTCATTCGAAGCCCACTAGGGGGAGACATTTCATTATAACTATGGCAAGTTATAAAAATCTGTTTATGCCTAGCGGAGGTACCTTGCTCTCTGAGTGCTCCTCTAATTTGAATAGTTTTGAAAATATATCCAGACCGTTTAAGTTTTGACTGCCCTTCTGGTACATCAGTTTCCTACTACTTGTATATTAGGCTAATTGGGTGTTACAAGTTGCCCTTAGAGGTGGATGTGTGTGTGAGTGGGCCTGCAGTGGTCTGTTGCAAGCTGTTCAGGGTGTACCCTGCCTTCAACAGTGTTGGCTGAGATAGGCTTCAGGTTTAGGCTACTACATGACCATAGTAGGATTAAGCAGTTCGGCAGATGAGTGAGTAAGTGGTTTGGTATCAGACTGGCTTTGGCAAATTCTTTTCTGATGGATACCACCATACTTAGGATGTTCGTATACAGGTGCTTGCAGAGGGCAAGCCAACATTTTTGTGAGCATGCTGCTAGTGGCAAAATACCTCCCTAGAGTCTCTAGAGAAATTAGTTTTGGAGAAGTGGTATCACTCAGCCCTGCTAACGTTGTTGTATTTAAACATATTGTATGAACATATTATGTATTTCCTAGTAACGGTTGCTTTAATTATAGTAGTTGCATTTAACTCAACACACCAAATACTGTTAAGTGTATGGTTTTAATTTTAATGGAACAAAGATCCAGTTGCTGCACTTAAACACATCAAAATTTTTGCTGCAATTATGTAGCACTTATTTACAATTACAGCATTTGGCAGACGCTCTTATCCAGAACGACTTACAATTGTCATTTTTATACAACTGAGCAATTGAGGGTTAAGGGCCTTGTTCAGTGGCCCAACAGTGGTGATAGTGGGGTTTGAACCTATGAACCTTCGGATCAGTAACCCATCGCCTTAACCACTAAGCCACCACCTGGTTTGAGTGCTTGTGTTTTGTCCCGTTTGGATGTGTGTAGGCACACACTTCAGGCGTTTGATCCCGGAGGAAGGCACAGCATCCCAGAATCCAGCTGGAGTAGAGCGCATCATCTTTTGCACTGGCAAGGTGTACTATGACCTGACCAAACAGCGCAAGTCCAAAGAAATGGAGGATACTGTGGCTATCACCCGCATCGAACAGGTGTTGTGCACAGATACATCAATACACTTCTGATGAATGAGCTGAACAGACCATGTGAGGAATTAAGGATGCACATACATGTAAACAACATGACCTTCCTGCGTATTCTTGTGCACATACAATATGGTCATAAAGAATAGGGGGACATTATGGTATGAGGATGGCGACAAGCAAAAATTAATTCATTCATTTACCGAAAAACTTAATTCTACAAGGGCTGCAGGGAGGCCGGAGCCTATCTCCACTGACTGTGGGTGAAGACAGGGTACACCCCGAATATCTCGCTGGTCCATTACAGGGCAACACACACAACCATTCACACTTACAGCCAATTAGCCTAATGTGCATGTCTTTGGACTGTGGGAGGAAACCGGAGCACCCCGAGGAAACCCATGCACTCACGGTGAGAGCATGCAAACTCCACACAGAAACCAAGCACAGGACTCGAACCCAGAACCCTTCATTATCCCTAAAATCATGTGAAAAGCCCTCCCAGAGAAGTTGACGTTATCATGATGGAGAAGCTCGACTAAATTTGGAAGGGGGTGTTCAAACAAGGACATGAGTGTCATGGTCAGGTGTCCACACACTTTTAGCCATATTGTGCATTAGCTATACTATTCTATTACTTGGATATTATGCAATACTCTGCAAGATAAGCATCTCATAACATTCTGTTCTAGCTCCAGGTTTTATGGCATCGAATGGCGGACAAACAGACATGCATGCTTACCTGTCAATCATGTTATCTGACAGATAAATCTCCCCTTTGCACCTACATTCAGGAACATGGGGTGTGACACTGGCAAGAATTGAGAAGCTTGCTAACCCAACAAGACAAAATGACACTATTATGTATTTCTGCAGCTCTCTCCATTCCCGTTTGACTTGGTGAAAGCAGAAATGGACAAGTATCCTGAGGCAGAGGTGGTGTGGTGCCAAGAGGAGCACAAGAACCAGGGCTACTATGAATACATCAGGCCCCGCCTCTACACCACCATAGCTCGTGCATGTCCTGTCTGGTAAGCTTTTCTCTACCTCTCTGGATTTCTTCTCACACACTAATTTGCCGAACTGCTTAATACTACTATGAGGGTCACAGAGAGGCTGGAGCCTATCTCAGGTGGTACTGGGCAAAGGCAGGGTACATCCTGAACAGCTCGCCAGACCATCCCAGGGCCAACACGCGCACACAACCATTCTCACACCTAGGGGCAATTTGGAACAGCCAATTAGCGTAATGGGCATGTTTTTGGATTGTGGGAGGAAACCGGAGTACCTGAAAGAAATCCATGCAAGCACCGGGAGAACATGCAGACTCCACACAGAAACTCCAAGGCGAGCCCAGGAATCAAACCCAAGACCTTGCTATGTCTAACCACCATGCCACCATCTTCATGCTTTTAGAATTCGTATTTACACCAATGTTTCCTGTGATAACTGAATTTTGTGTGTTTGTCTGTGTCTGTGTCACTCTTTTCCCAGGTATGTTGGGCGTGAACCTGGTGCTGCCCCAGCCACTGGGAACAAGAAAGCTCATCTATTAGAGCTGGATCGTTTCCTAAACACAGCCTTCAACCTGGATGCCTTCCGGGATCAGCCCTAAACACCATTGTTTGCAAACAACCCCCTACCACCACCCCTGTGGCCTTCTAGGAAAGCCTCATCTCTTCATCTCGGTTTTTGTTTCCAGTCACAGATATAAATGAAACTGTTTCCCAGTCATTACATAGGCACCATCTCTGTATCGCTACAATAACGGTGCATTAGAGATGGTAAGTCAGTCTACACTTTAAGACTTTAGTACAGTAATTTGTTTTAAAATTAAATTCAGAACACTGGGTTGTTTGAAACTGGAGGCAGTGCACTGATATTTCAGGAGAGACGAGGGACACATGGGAGCATGTCTTCAATATTGTGGTTTTTACTGCTGACAAGGTACATGAACCAATACAGTCATTTTAGATTCTTTTTAAAAACACTATTTATGTATTAACAGGAGAACAAAGGACAGTGAAGATTAGTAAAGATTTTATGAACAGGTGAAATGAAATAGGGATATCATGCTTGAATCTTTAAGCAATTCAATTTCATTGAGAAATTAATTATTTACAAGGCTCCATATATGTCTTGTGGCAATAACTCAGGTTTTGGATGGGGGAAAGCAGAGTATATACCTCTTCAGCTGAAAGTGAATGATATTTATTTAATATATTATGCCGAACCTTAAAAAAATTATATATTATATTATATTATATTATGCTTCGAGTCTTAAAATACCTCATTCAATAAAATCATCTTGTTTTCATTGAGATTTTTTTTTCTTTCATTCTCTTTTTGATTGCAGGAGCTTTTCAGGAAATAAATTCTTTGAATTTCCAAAAAATAAAAGCACACATTTTTATTTGTGGTAAAAATTTAACATACATAAAATGGACATGAAGGTCCTAGGTTCGAGTCCCAGGCTCAACAAGGGAATTTTACGGTGTCCATGTGCTTTGCCAGATTTCCTCCGAGCACTCTGTTTTTTTCCCCCACAGTCCAAGGACATGCATATTAGGCTAACTGTCTTTTTCAAGTTGACCCTAGGTGTGAGTGCACGGGTGAATGGTTGTGTGTTTGATGGTCGCCCAGTGTTGCCCCCGTGACCCTAGTAGGATTAAGCGTTTCAGCAAAAGAGTGAGTGAGTGTGATGAGCATTAACATTACCCACCCACCCGAGGTCAGACCCACTTCCACATATGGTAAAGGTCACTGGTGTGCATCTTTTGATTTGGCCTTATAGGGAAGCACTCATTTTGTTAATTAAAAATATTGTCGATGTAGACAGGTTAAGGTTGCCAAGTCATAGAAAAACACGCACGATATCTCTATCATTCAACTTATCAACTCAATCAACAGAATTTGGAGAATTTTCCAACTGCTTTCCAATCCCCAAACCCCCCCCACCCCAAGCCTGTTCTTGCCTTGACATGCATGTCCATGATGAGTATGTCACGTATACCATTTTTCACATTAAAGCAGTTTATAAAGTGCTTCATACCAAAGACAACATATTCACTTAAATTAACTGCTGCACTTGCGCATAAACACTGAAACCAAAAGTTTAAATTACATCATCATCTTCATCGTTTTAAGGGAAATAAAGTGTTAACTGAATGTATTCCTTCCCAAGAACTGCAGGTTTCACAGACTGGACTGAAATCCGATTCTCTCTCTGATGAAATCAAACACATTCTTTCCATGATGATCCTTGTAAGTCTTACAGAATTCATGCAGGAGACGGTACAACCCACCTGTGGAAGGATGGAAACTTTTATTACTGTAATAAAACCATGAATGCTTATTAACGCTTATAACCATGTTAATATGAGAGAAACATATTATTACTACAAGTATGCTACTTACAGACAGTCACGCTCTGCCTCCTCAATAACTTGTGCATTCCCTGCAGTTCCTGCGCCTGCCGCTCATTCCCAAAGGTGAAGTAGGCCAAATCTCGCTGAGCCACAGCTGCCGCCATCATCTGAAGTAGAGCTTTTAAAGACCAGTGAATGATTGGGTAAATCAATGTTTTGAAATATGCTAATATCCATTATATACAGCGTAGCATCATGTTTGGGGTAGGTGTCCTTTCATTACCTTTGAGCTGTGGATCACCATTAAAAGCACCGCATCCCCAGTTGCCAGTTGCAACGGCAGGTGCGTATTCAACAGGAATATTAGGATCCACCCTGAAGCCGACATACGCCTTTAAAAACAATGATGAAGAATAAAATTCACTCACTCACTCATTTGCCGAACCACTTAATCCCACTAGGGTTGCTGGGAGGCTGGAGCCTATCTCAGCCTCAGGCAGGGTACACTCTGAGCAGCTCACAAGACTATTGCAGACCCAACATTTACACAACCATTCACATTCACACCTAGGGGCAATTTGGAACAGCTAATTAGATTAATGTGCATGTATTTGGACTGTAGGAAGAAACCGTAACCGAACTCATGCAAGCACTGAGAAAGCATGCTAACAGCTAGCAGAAACGCTCTTGCCATGCCTGGGACTCGAACCAAGGACCTTCTTGATGTGATGCGGACATGCTAACTGAAAAGTGGTGGTTGTCTTCTATGGTAACTTAAGGGTAATTATTGTGTCCAGGCCATCGCAGGGCAATACTGACAACCAAACACTCATGCCTAGGGGTAATTTGGAACAGCCAATCAACATAACGTGCACAAGAATGGGGAGAACATGCAAACTCCACACAGAAATGCCAGCCGGGACCTTCTTGCTGTGAGGCAGACGTGCTAACCATTACACCATCATGCTGCCCAGAATAAAATTCTGCCCACATAATATAAGGTACAATGTTGATGTTTGAGAGAGATGGCTGACCTTGAGGAGCTCTCTTCTTATGTTGGTCTCAGTGTACTGGTCTCTTGGGTCACTGAGGTTTATAGCATCGATGGCAACAATCTGACAGTAACGCCGTTTCCATTCATCTCTATAACAAAGCCACAGGGTTTAAACCTTTCATTATTCGATGCTTCATTACAAAACATAACTTCAGGCAGATAAAGCAACTGGACAGTCAGTTATTACAGTGTCAACATAAATGTGTTTACAAATACATGTACATATGTATTAATAAATATTGTTGCTGAGGTGTTTACCTTTTGGTGTCATCATCATGGGAACTGTGCCACTTGAACTGATCACTGTAGCCAGTGGTTTTGTTGAACATCTGGGCGCCTGAAGAAACAATAGTTATTTTGTCGGGAGGGGCAACACTGAGTCTTGATGCACCCTCACTCACTCATTAGGGTTGCAGGGAGGCTGAAGCTAACCCTGAACAGCTCAGCAGACCACTACAGGGCAATACACACAACCAGCACACACTCACACCTGGGTGCAAGCTGAAACAGCCAATTAACCTTATGTGCATGTCTTTGGACTGTGGGAGGAAACCGGAGTACCCAGATAAAACCCACGCAAGCATGTGGAGAACATGCAAACTCCACACAGAAACGACTGAGCCGAGCCTGGGACTCGACCCAGGACCGTCTTACTGTGAGGCGGACGTGCAAAGCTATGGGTAAACATGCTGTGTAAGGAATTATTATTATCATTACGACATTATGTACATGTGTGAAATAAACACTTATTATTATTAGTGTTTTGATGACTAGCCGTTTTTATTGCGTTACAGCTAATGCTAACAATTTAATGCATACTAGATTAATGCTTATTATTTAATTCTTAGTTTATATCATAATTTATTTCTAATTTCATCATTTTAAAATGCTACATATTAAAATATGTTATTTGCTTTTTGGTAAAAACAACTTATTTTTTTTCCTATATATTTATCATCAGCACCCATAACATATTCATTTAAGATGACCAAACCACATCACTCCCACTAAACTACTACACTCGGCTCCTACCTGTGATCTTCAGGCATTCGTTGTCATCCAGTTTTTCAGTAAAGAGCCTGGCCACGATCAGTTCAGGACACTGCAAGAAGCGAATCTCTTCCTGCACCAGTCCTTTCCCGAGCACTCCTCCACCGATGAACTTGGCAGCAAAATCCACCTTTGGACAGGGATAGAGAAGAGGATGGTGATCATGTTTTACTGTGCCGACTAGTTCAATTCCAGTAAAACACTTATGCTCATTTTACACAGGCAACAGGAACAAGTTGCTCCCTGAGCAAACTGTGCCCACTTTCATATATGTTTACATGATCACTCTCAAATCGGTGCAATGCAGGAAGATACACTCCTGGGCAAAATAAAATGAGCCATGTCTGTATCTTCCAAAATGTTTGTAATTATTAACTTTAAGATATAAATATATTGAATAAATTTGTGAATTTGTGAAATCTCTTTGTTCAACTCGCTGAAAGTTTCTTGCATCTGGAAATGTCCAAATTCATCCACTCGTATTTGACAGTCTCCCAAAGTTCAGTTTTGGGTTCAAATCTGGACTCTGTCCCGGCCAGAACAGGAGCTTGATGCCCTTCTTGTCCAGCCACGCTTTAGTCGCCTTGGTGGTGTGGGCTGGGGTGTTTATTAGTTATAAAAAAAATTATTTGTTATAAATTAGCTGGTGTTCAGACAAACCATCACCATTAACTGGCAATGATGTATTCGTTGCTGTTACAGTTGTGTTCAAAATTATTCAACCCCCACTGAAATTGAATGTTTTGGCCAGTTTGACATTGATTTTGATCATTC
>JAQMYF010000008.1:15458243-15482546 GCA_030014195.1 Neosilurus mollespiculum
AATTCCAAATGTACACTATAGTCCCTAAAGCCCTTTACAGCATTGGGGGTTGAATAATTTTGAACACAACTGTACATACATTTGCTGCTATACCTACAAATATGTAATTTCAATGTTGGCTCAGTTTTTTTGCCCAGAAGTTTAGAGGGACAAGATTAAAGTAAACCACTGGAGAAGAACTGCCCACCTGGCGCAAAAGCCTGTGAAACTACCTACGGCAGTGGCGGCTCAGTGGTTAAGGCTCTGGCTTACTGAAGGTTGGAGGGTTCAAGCCCCAGTACCACCAACCTTGAGCAAGGGTCTTGAAACTCAACTGCTTAGTTGTCACTCTGGATAGGTGCATCTGCCAAATGCCACACCATCCTACGACAGAGCAGCCATGGCCTAACGGTTCAAGAAGTGGGTTTGGGACTGAAAGGTGGCGGGTTCAATTCCCAGACCAGCAGGGCTGGCCTCCCCCTCCCTTTCCTCCACCTTCACAGCTGAAGTGCCCTTGACCAAGGCAGCTAACCCCCAACTGCTCTACGGGTGCTGTAATGTGGCTGCCCACTGCTCCGAGTGTGTGTGCTCACTTTGGTTAAATGCAGAGCCAAATTAATCTCTTGCGGGATTAATACAGTATATCAAAGAAAAATCAAAAGACTCCGATTGCATTCAGACGGCAAGTTGCACCCAGAACAAGATGTTCAGGAACAACTTGCACCACCTCAAAAAGTTTCAAGTTGCTCAGGAACAAATAATTTTTATACAGACAGCTGTTCACAAACTGTTCGGGAACAAATGCCCATTTAGCAGCAGATTTAATTCTCCATTATTATATCATGCTCCCGAAAATGTGTTGATTGGGTGTTATGTTTAAAAGACTAACCTGCAGCATGCCTTTACCCTCGATCTCTATGAAGCCTCTCGGATACACTTGGAGGTTGGTCAACGGTTGATTCAGCCTAGATGTCAAAGTAAATTAGTGTGAATTCTGTGTGGATAATTGTATTTACTCCACCACCCAAACGAAGGTTACTTACTTATTCCATTCAGGAGTCTGACCTGAATGAAGACAAATTCTTTCAAACGTGACCAGTCCATTTGGTTTGGTGTCTGTTTCACAACACAATAACATCATGAGTTAGAATGATGACACGCATTTGTCATCTCATTTTAATGAGAATATATCAATGTGAATTCATTACCTGCTTTGGTTACAGTGTCGAAGTAGTTAAAAAGAGCTCTCAGCTTCTGAATCTTCCGTGGACAGTTATCAGGAGTGAACAGGCTGTGCAAATAAAAAAACATGGCATGCAGGATTGAGAATTGTACACAACCAAGTGACACTCAAGACTGAACCGAGGACTCTGGACTTGTAAGTCCTACTTTTATTATATTGCAAACTCAGTACATGCAATGGCCCTGCAATGGTCTGGCGAACTGTTCACGGTATGCCCTGCCTTCTACTCAGTGTTGGCTCCAGTGCCCTGCGACTCTATGAGTAAGCGATAAAGTTAGGCAAATGAGTGAGTGAGTATGCCCAATCTCAGTGGCTGCTGACCAAAATAGTTGACTGCTATTTTTTTTTAGTGATCATGGGCATTCGGAGAGAGAATTCTACTATCTTTAAGAGTTTATCCTAAGGCAAAAGAGCAAAAGCACTATTAAAGAAAAAAAAACCTCCAGTGTCAAATGCTTCTGCTGATATCCAGACACAATTAACAAAAGAGTGCATGGACATTCTGGACTTAAGAACCCAGACATCGTTAAGTGTTTGCAGTGTATTTTTCCATTTTCCATGCCTTTGTGAGAAATTTCGCGAGAGCTCGTTCAAATACAAGCATTTCACTTCCAGCATGATCAGGGTTCCAGCATGATCAGCGAAGCTTTCAGGTATCAAACGGAAGTTTACTTCCTTCATTTCATTCATCCATTTTCTTAACCTCTTAATTCTAATTAGGGTCGCAGAGAGGCTGGCAGCCATATCAGCCGACACTGATCGAGGGCAGAGTACACCCTGGACAACTCACCAGGCCATCGCAGGGCAGGAACACGTTGACGGCAACCCAATGGCCTTTCTTTACGAATGACAGGAGTGGTTCTTTTACATGCCTCTCACCACAGACAGTGAGAGACATGGCTGGTCTAGGATAACCCAGTTAGATGCACTTGGGGAACAGCAGTGACAACTTGGTGATCGTGGGGCTTGAACCCCCGACCTTTAGATCAATAAGCCAGCACCCTACCACCGGGCCACCAATGCCCTGAGGCGTTGATGTGTTTTGACCATACTCATGCTTAAGGACAAGCTAACGCCCGTACATTTTCTTTCATCGAGTAGCAAAGTGTATAAGCTAGCAATCTGGTGAAATGTTAGAATAAGCTGCAGTGAACTTAGATAAGCAATGGATGTATAATTTGAAAGAGCAGTCTGCATTTTTGAATTTTTTGCAGAAAAAAAGTACTTCTATATCATCTATTGGGGCAGTGGTAGCTCAGTAGTTAAGGCTCTGGATTACTGAGGTGAAGGTGGGTATTAAGCCCCAGTACCACGAGGCTGCTGCCATTGGGCCCTTGAGCAAGTGTATTGCTCAAGTGTATAAAATTGATAAACGTGAGTTCCTCCTGATAAGGGTGTCTGCCAAATGCCATAAATGTAAATGTAAATACCACTGCTGGTGACTAACAATTTTCCTGGAAATCTAACTTCCTAAAGGCCTTTGTTCCAACCATAATCATTTTCACCCAACACTGAATCTTTCTTTAAAGAGGAAGCAAAGAGCGACAAGCATCCGGGTAAAGTCAATGAATGGCAGCATCAAAATGAGTTTAGAGAGCATAGGCAGATCCAGGTGGGGGCATAGGGGGCACATGCACCCCTTTAGCTTTTCCTAATTTTCTTTGCTGCCATTCATACCTCATACTGCCATTCAGGGGGTTACTTTCAACCATTCAGGGGGTTTTTTCTTCGGCAAAATAATTTATTTTATAAGTGTTATTGGCATCTCATAAAATTCAGGGTAACTGCAACTAAACTTCCTGTGTGGAAGCTGATTAAGACTTTGACATGAAGACTTATGGCGATGATTATCTCTGTCATGTGGCCACCATTATGTCCATCAAAAAAAGGAAAGTAGCTCGCCAGGAAAAGGTTTGTTCTACACGAAGGAAAAGGAAAGGAAGCAAAGTGAACTTTGACACCTGTTGAAGTTGATGGTTGGAAAATTGCTGTATTCGCTGCAAGGACCTTTTGCATTTCTGTGAGGAAAGGTACAGAAAAATGCATTGGCCAGCAGGCAGGAGATCTGCTCCTGGGACATGGTAATGGCGTGGGTTCTGTGCTGCCTGAGCAAAGGGATGGGCTGCACACATGCACAATGTCCAAATAAATCAACAGTCCAAAATAATGAAACAACCAGAATAACAGACTTTCTACTAAATAAATAAACAAAATTCAAAGAGGTACTTACATGCTGGATGAGGTCAGGCAGCTTGAGTGCCAGGCTGGCCATTTTTGAGATCACGCTGGAAAAATTGTTCTCCACACTTGGTATTGCCTGGTCAACGAATTCATAAATAACCAATCACGAGTGTATGGTCACAACAGGTTGATTTTATAGGAGCAGTGTAGCTTAACTGGTGCTATCCACAATTAGTCAGTCCCTCTTATCCATCAATAGCCACTAACCACCACAGAACCACAGCTGAGCAGGTGACAACTGGCTAATGGACCATTTTCAGAGCAGTATTACTGGGGCGTTTCAGCACTGATCCGTTCTGTTTTTTTAAAGGGGTGGAGTACGGCCAAGGTAACACGCTGTTGAATTTTATTGGTGATCCGGATCAAATTCTGGATCCAGGAATTTTTGTAATTTTTTTTTACATTGTGAAATAGGACATTAAGTGTGTTACTATAGCAGGTCCACAAGGGGCTGCTGTGTACTTTTTTTTTTCAGGCTTGGCAGAGGTTTGCACTCTCCGGGTGTCCTAATTTATATTGTCATTCACTACTAAGCATGTCGCAGTAATCTTTTTCAGGTGTGCACAACAATTTCGCACAGTGGCAGTGCAGCAGATCCCAGTTTTCATGATCTCGCCATGTCTTCAAAGGTTTTCTGGTTTCCTCCCACCCCCCAAGCAGGTGAAATAGCTGCTTTAAAGTTGCCAGACCAACTTTCGCCTGAAACAAGTTGCCCCAGTGCACAATTTACAATTGTTTGTATTAAAAAAACAAAATTTTTTTCTAGAACACCTTGACACCAATTTGTGCAATTTATACAACTTTTTGAGGTGGTGCAAATTATTCCAGGACATCATTTTTCAGGCACAACTTGCCATGTAAACACAATCGGTGAGAAGAAGGAGGGTTTACGTGTGCACAGTAGCATAAATCATGGTTATTAGGTCATTTCATGGGCTTTCGCAGCAAATAGGCGGTGGTTTGCATATGAGTTGTCACTCTAGTTTCCTGCTTGCAACCAATTTAAGGGTGACCGTGTAATCACGTAGGAACGTGGGCACAACTGCCTCCCACTACACAGGTAAAAGGAGCTTAAATTACCCCTTCACCACAATAAAGTACTAAGGGATGAATGAATGAACAATCAACATGTCAAATGAATGCAGGATACACACAGCTAACAGCAAGTATAAACCAGGCCTTAGAAGCTAAATATTATCTTTAACCATGCATTGTGTAGAGCTCCAGCATCCATCAGTGTCCAGTTCTGAAAGAGGCCTACATTTGGCTGGGTACTTGTGGTTGTTAGATCACTCTCACTCACTCATTTGCAGAACCACTGACACTGGGCGAAAGTGGGGAACACCTGCCTTAGCAGCTCTGTAGGGACAATTTGGAACAGTCAATTAGCCTACTGTGCATGTCTTTTGAAATGTGAGAGAAAACCCACACAAGCACAGGCAAACTCCACACAGAAACACCCTTCTAACCATTACGCAATCGTGCCACCCATTGATAGATCATTACGAAGGAAATGGAACAGTCCGACAGCCAAATTATATTTACATTTGGCGGATAGGCTCCTTTATTCAGAGCACATTTGTATAACTCAGCAATTGAGACTTAAGAGCATTGATCAACCTTCCCAACTGTGGAACATTGGTGTTACTGGGACTTGACATTTTGATCAGTAACCAAGAGCCTTAACCGCTGAGTTACCACTACCCAAATTAGTGTAAATCTGGTCAGCTGTGGCCCTCTGATTGTCTGTCCAGTGAGAGGGCTGTCAAATTGTCCAGAGCAACCTTTCAGCTACAGACAGCAGCTTATTAAATCACTGACCTTAACGTATTTTTCAAGGCAATCAAAATCCCACTCTTTGTTGCCTTTATTGTAAGCTTTAATGGCCTTCTGAAATAACAGAAGATGCTCAGTCATTAACCCTGCACTGTAAATACTTTCTATATTTAAACTGTATGCACATTACAATACCTCTACGTCTCCTACTGTAGCCTTCTTATGGGTCAGATTTTCCAGAGCTTTCTGTGTAACAAGCCAGCGATGTTCCTTGGAAATATGTGCCTATGGAGGAAAAATACATAATAAATATATTTTCAGTGACCAAAACTCTCCAAATTATACCCCCAAAAGTGCTTGAAACAGTATACTTACATAATGTTGGGGCAATTTCACATGGGCACTGTCCCAAACATGCTTGGTCTTATACGGAACAATGTTTTTGTCAAAATTAAACGCTTTTGTCTGTTGAAACAAAATTCATACTGCTGAAGTCATTAACTTGCCTTTGAATATTATTATAATGTACATATGTCCTTGTCTCTCGGACAAGCAGCTAAGCCAACGTTCTACTAGAAACACACAAGGGATGGTTATTAATAATGTCACTGATGCTGAAATTCGATTTTTATCTCCCGCCGCCACTGAAGGTAAGCAGAGCAGAAGCTATAGAACTAGGTTAAATTGTTAGTGCAATAACTTTGGAAGGAAATGACACAGGATCACCAATTTTGGTGTGAAGGTCGTATATTGTAACTGGGACACCATAACCTTGTTTCAAGGTTACAAAGTCACTTTTTGTACACTGGACTTGTTACACTAAAATGGCTGTCCTTCTTTGCCAGTGGGAGCATCTGGACTCCTGCAGTCTACTTTAATAAAGAATTTTTGTATTTCAATGACTCCCCCCCTTTAAACATATTCCTCTTCTGCAACTCCACGCCACTGCATTCTGCTCGATTTTTGACATGGCATGTCGGAAAAACACCCCAACTTAAAACAAGGCGTAATACTAGTGAACTGAACATGCGAAATGCATCAGAATGTTAACGCTTGCTTATTGGTCAATGTAAACCTCTTTATTGAAGCCCAGACTCATTATTTAATAACCACACCTTGTATATGAGAAGTTACGGCTTAACAAATACAACTTTGTGGCTTTTTATGATTTTATTTTAATGTTAAAGCTCTTACATCTATAAGCACTGTGTGATTTGGGTATGCCACCAGTTCATCCAGCTGCATGTGGCACTCAGGTTCTCTCTTCAGGTTTCCTTCACCAGATGCATCAGCTGATTCTGGCCCAGGACCCAGTTTTTGTCCTACGTCATTGGACTTAGTACTAGAGGATTGACTGTGCCTTCGTTTCTGGCCCAAGCCATCCGCTGTCTCGTGGCTCGGTCCTGCCCTGCTTTCCCCAGGCCCTTGTGAGTGTGTAAGGCAGTCCTTCATTTGACTACTGTCATTATTTTTATTAGCCATCTGGTGGGGGGAAAAAGGGTGAGAGTTGATTTGTAAAGAAACAACAAGATTCACTTTAGAAAACAACTAAATATTAATACTAATAAGAATAGAAAAGAAAATTACTGATTTATGGATTTTCTGGAAAAAATGCCTCAGGTCCAGAGTTCCAGGGATATGTTCCAAAAACCACAGAGAACCTGAAGATGAATGATTGAATTGAGAATAAAACAATTTCAGATTATTATAAGGATTTTGAATTTTTTTACCAGAGGTGGGGCTTTGGACAAGAAACACTACTGTAGGTTTTGGAGAGGATCCAGATCAAATTCTGTATCTGGGAATTTTTCAAAGGATTATTTAACATTGTGAGATATGATGTTTTTTGAAAGTTTGATATTACAGCAGACCCAGCAGGTGCTTTGTGTACTTTCTGTTTTATTTCAATGTTGTTTGGACTTTCATGACATTTGTAACAGAGGTGGTGCTTTGAACAAGGAAGACTTTTGAGATGATCCTGATCAAATTTTGCATCTGGAATTTTTTAAGGATTATTTAACATTGTGAGTCAGGACGATTTTGGACATTTTGGTTAATATGTTTTATATTTGGTTCATCATATGTGACCTGCTGCATCATAATATAGATTAAGTCGCAAGGTAGTGTTTTGAGTAAGAGCCAAAGTAAGTTGAAAATGGCGTACCTGAACAAAAATGCGAAATCACCAAAAATAACATCTTTTAAAGCATAATCTTCAACATGACCGAGTTCATAGACACAATCTATCCATTCTAAAATTCTCCAAGTCCAAGTTGTTGTAAAACAATGAAAAATCCACTTAGTTTGCCAATTTTCAAACCTCTTTTGTGATTCCCCCAGAAGGATTCCCAGAATCATACAGCGGTAAAACAATTAGAAGTGCTTCGAAGACACTAGTACCATTGCAATGATTAGCAATTCGAGAGCCGGATTCATTTAGTGTATGGATGTTAAGAAGCTTCAAATGTGGACATTCAGAAATGGGTTCTGCAACTGTAATTGCTATTTTCTCAAAATAAGCGTTCCCTGATTAGAGTTACAAAGTGATGTAACTCAGTCCATTTTCATGCTATAATCAAGTCAGTTTGTGTTACACCTCATTTCGAAGCATATTAAATTCTATTTGCAAATATATCAATATCTCAGTATGTCAAATTTCCCACTCAAGCCATAGAGCGGATGCTGGAGTGGTTCATATATTACTGGGCAGAGTGGCACGGTGCCGTAGTGATTAGCACATCCCCCTCACAGCAAGAAGGTCCTGGGTTCGATTCCCGGGCTCGGCGAGGCCGTATCTGTGTGGAGGTCACACGTTCTCCCAGTGCTTGCGTGGGTTTCCTCGGGATACTTCGGTTTCCTTCCTCAGTCCAAAGACATGCATATTATGTAGGATAACTGTCTGTTTCAAATTGCCCCAAGGTGTGTGTGTGTGTGTGTGTGTGTGTTGGCCATGGTCTGATCAGGGTGTACCATGAAATATTGCCTTTCAATCATTATTTAAGAGTTCAATGTCTAGATAGATTTATTTTGAATCATATTTTGCAGTGACTATACTAAAGCTAAAGTAACTGAAGTGTGTGTGTGTGTGTGTGTGTGTGTGTGTTGACCTCTCGACTGCGTTGAAACGCTTTAATGGGTTTGAATTCGATTTTAGGGAACTTCTAACCGGTGTGTTATGACTGCGAACCTTAAATCAGTGTTTATGTGTAAAGTGAACACAGCACGGCTGGTTATTTACTCACGGTTGTTTACGCAGGTCAGTTCTCTACAGAGCAGCTGCCGACAAACCGAAAGTGTGAGTGTAAAGAGTGAAAGGGAAAGTTTCTAACTCACAGACTGTGGGCGGTACCCGGAAGGAACACCTTACTTAAATATGATTGGTACAAAATACCTACATTCTTCGTGTTAGCATTTTAACATCTCAACAGGAAATACGGGACTCTTTTCTTTTTATTTTACCTCATATTGTGCCTGTACTTTAGTTATTTTACCACACCATATTCACATTAAATTATGTTTATTATTGTTGTTGTTATTATTATTTTGTACCGCACGAAAACCAAACGATACTTCATTTTACCAAAAAATAAAATTTAAATTAAAAAATAGCATAAAAGTCCCTCAACACACAAGACTTTTGTCCTAGCTCGGTCACGTGACAAGAGCGTCACGTCCAAAAGTCTGTACCTTGCAATTTTGCGTTAAATGTTTATATATTTTCCGTGGAGTTTACCATAGTAACGAACACAAGCCTGTTCTCCACCTAAGAATAACATTGTGCAGTAGAGGCAGAATCAGATGCACGTGTATACTAGGTTTTACGGTACAAGAAAACAAAAACCCACACATACACGCAAAAGCTAAAGTTTACTCAACTTTACATGCACAGTTGATTATTATGATTATTTGACAAGTTTATTAAATTAACATTTCCCCCCTCTAGAAGAGTAACTTGGTTTTGTATAAATTAAAACATAAAACGTTTTATTTGTTCAACATATTTTCAATCTACATATAAATATAAAATCTTATAATGCACATCATCAAATAAATACTACCGCTACTACCATTAATAATAACTATTATTATTAGTAGTAGTAGTAGTAGTAGTAGTAGTAGTAGTGTTACTTACTGTTAGTTTGCTCCAGCTGTGATTTTTCAAACCCAAGCAGTCACCTGCAGCTCACAGAAATTCTTTTCAGAAATTCCTTACTGCATTCAGGTAGACTTGGTTCATAACAACAGTTTGAGCCAACATTGTCAACAGTGATTTTTCACTTCCTGTTTGACTCATCAGTGGGCGTGGCTTAAACAGCACTGTCTGTGTTGCAGACTGCACACTGTGTGATATTCTTGCTTAAGAATTACGGTAGCAGTGGCTCAGAGGTTACTGATCGAAAGGTCAGGGATTCAAGCCCCAGTACCACTAAGCTGCCACTGATGGGAAGGTTGAGTGAAGCCCTTAACCCTCAGGTGCTCTGGATAAGGGGGTCTGTCAAATGGCATAAAAGTAAAGTAAACTGCAATACTGAATGTAGTCATATCTATCTGCTGCCATACAGTTTGTTAGACATTTCCATGCTGTCCATCAGGAGAAATGTTCACCAAAGTGTCACTCTCACAACATTATAAGTGTATCAGACACATACTGCGATTATAATACTGTGTTCTGTAATACTGAGCACTTTATCTGATAAATATGATTGTTGGTCAGCTTGCAGATGCTCAATCACTTTTTCAGTGCACAGTTCCTGACCACAGGATTACTACGACTCTTCTGACCATTAGCTCCACAGCAGTGTTGAGAAACATTTACATTTCGGCATTTGGCAGATGCCCTTATCCAGCGCGACTTACACTTTTTTCTCATTTATACACCTGAGCAGTTGACAGTTAAGGACCTTGCTCAAGGGCCCAGCAGTGGTAGTTTGGTGACACTGGAGCTTGAACCCCTGATCAGTAACCCAGAGCCTTATCCACAGAGCCATCACTGCCACTTCTAGAGAGGCATTTATATGCTGTCACATAAAGTAACCTACTAACAAACAGAGCACATCTCTGATTTAAAATAACCTAATGAATGCTCTGTTGTGTTGAACAAATAAAAGGCAGTGATGGTGAAAATCTCTAAAAGAAGTAAAGCTGGTTCTTTAAAATGTTGGTACAACATACCTTCCAATTTCCTTAGAAGCGAGTGATAGAATACCTGAGAGACCTGAATATAATTATATATATATATATGGTTTACCTTTGACTGTTTACAGCCCTTTATAGTTATTTTTTGTATTACTTAGGTGATGGTTACACTACTTATTTACAGGTTTGCAGGAACTGGTTCACCCTTCATGTGTGCTTGTCCATAATAAAGCACTTATTTAAAGTCCAAGTAGGATCTGCTGTCTTGGGCTGGTCGTACTCATGGAGAGGATCTCAAGGTGTAGTCGTGGAGAGGAGGGTGTCCAGTTTGAGAACCTCAGGATTGAATCTCTCTCTCTTTTTTTTTGTTGAAGATATTGTGGTATGTTCTTCAGAATGTGTTATTTTTTTCTTTGGTGTGCACTGAGCTGAGTGTGAAGTGACCGGGATGAGAGTCAGCTCTTGCAAATCTGAGGGCACTGCACCGGTCTGTTATGGTGAAGAGGGAGATAAGCCAAAAGATAAAGCTATTTACCAGTCTATCTACCTTCCAACCCTCACCTATTGACATGAATGCAAGAACGAGATCTTGGATACAAATGGCTGAAATGAATTTCCTTCAGAGAGTACCTGGGTTCAGGCTTAGAGATAGGGTGAGGAGCTTAGACATCTGGAGGTAACTCAGGGTAAAACTGCAGCGCCTCCACATCAAAAGTAGTCAGCTGATGTGGTTCGGGCATCTGATTTGGATGCCCCCTGGTCGCCTCCCTTTAGAGGTTTTCCAGGCACGTCCAACTGAGAGGAGGCCCTTGGGCAGACCTAGAACTCGCTAAGGGTTTGTAAATATCCCGTCTGGTCTGGGAATCCCTCGGGATCTTTCAGGAGGAACTGGAGAAAGTCGCTGGGGAGAGGGATGCTGGGATTTCCCTTCTAGACCTGTTGCATCTGCAACCCGACCTCAGATATGTGGAAGAAAATAGATGGATGGATGGATGAAGTAGGATCTGAAATTGGACGAGTCCTTAAATACAATTATTTAAAGGATTGTAACAATTTTTGCTTTTTAAAAATATTTTTTTTCAAATCTTCAAATCTTTTTGAGGAGCATGTAGTAAAATTATTACAATAAAATTAATACTATATACTAATATCAAACAAACCAAAGCCCCTTTCCTTGATATACACATTTATAGTTTGGTTATGTCTACACTTATAAGAATAACTAAAGTAATTTTGTACTTTTATTTTTATCAATCTTGTTCTAATAAGAGAAGTTTATTGTTATATAAAAAATGTTTTTTCTTTATCTTGTTATAGTTTATCTTATTATTAAAATATCTTTGGTGGAACATGAAATGCATCTTGTTATAACAAGAAACTTTTCAGGGTATTAACGTGATAACGCTTCTGTACTTGGACTTGTTGCCTGCTGTAAGTGATTCCACCAGCAGATGGCAGTATAAAACTTAAATTATTATTCCCAGTTTACGTTAACAAAATACTGCTACAGATTCAGAGTTTTAAACATTGGGAGACTTTCAAAGGTCACCAGGAACAGTGTTCATTTGTGCTTGGAACAAAAAAAATAGTTAATGAATTAATCAAAGCTCAGGTAATCATGTCATCCTGTAGGTACCAAAAGTCCATGATATCCAGTGGATAATCTCGGTGGATGGTTTTTGGAAGTTTGCTGAATTTTATTTCCACCATTAACTCTCACTGGCGGTAAATCTTTCTGTCCTCGCTGACTCACCGACCGAAGTCCTCTGACCCTCTCTGCAGGACACCATTCATGCAGAATCACCTCTGGCAACCAGAACAACAGGCCACTTTAAATGTGAAAAGCTCTCCCTGTTTGAGTAAGATGGTTCTACCCTGAGGGTGTGTTGTTTCTCTCTCTCTCCCCCTCCCTATCCTCCTCAATTTCTTCTCCACTATCACATGATTGGACTCTTATCTTAAGCCTGTGTCTTATCCGTGCTGTTTGCTCCAGTAGTAGTGATTAAATTATACTACAGATCAGCTGTATTTACTTTATAATTGTTGTTTTTGTTGGTGCTAATTTATGTTTCAGGTTCTCTTAAGTGTCTGATCCAGTGTTGTCTGTTAACACTAAACATCTTTCACCCTGGCAGTGTTTACTACACTGGCGAGTAGGAATCACAACACTTCCTATTTCAGTGAGAGACGACAGCAGATTCCAGTTGACATACTTCCTCCAGAGCTCTTGGCTCTTTTCATCCTAATTAGGAGTGCCATGGTGTGATTGAGTGGGACAGGGTGCCTGATTCAATCTCTGTTACTCCATATGATGTGGCTTTTACCGTCCTTCTGAGTTATGCCACTGTTATCTGCAAGGCTTGCACAACAAGCCCTGGCCGTTCCTACATTGTGGCTTCTTTCACATCTAGTACGAAGAAGCACGGCTGTCTGAAATCATGAACCATGCTCATATGTGATCGGATGCGTGATCATTTGTCCTGTTTTCTGTGCTTGTTGTTTCACTGCACCAGGAAAGGTAGGAGAGAAAAACTCTGTCTTCCTGATCCAGCCATCCAAAGCCCACCTTCTGCCCCTCAAGACCCCCCCCTTCTCTCTCTCTCTCTCGCTCTCTCTCATTGCTAAGCCACTTCCCCAGGAATGTTCCTCTCCAAGCCAGAGAGAAGTCACTACAATGGAATGCAGAGCACGGCCCCTCCAAAAAAGCACTGTTGACTTTAAAAGGCCAGAAAATGAAATCAAATATTCCAGTTCTTCCAGTTCCTCGTGAGCTTGCCTCATGTGTTCAAAGGCACATGTTTCATCTTTGGGCATCAGACTGAGAAATCTGGTCTAAAACAGCAGATAAATCTTCTCGTACAGCTGCACTATCAACAAATTTACCCATCACTCTGGTATACATTTATGCTGAACCCATTTAGTCGGCTGTGGAGGCTAGAGCCTATCTCAGCCAACTCTGGGTGAATGCACTGTGCTTCACAGCTATACACCCACACTCACACCTGGGGGCAACTTGAAACAACCAATTAGCCTAACGTGCATGTGTTTGGACTGTCGGAGGAAACCGCAGTACCCAGAGAAAATCACGGGGAGAACATGTAAACTCCACATAGAAACACCTGAGGCCAGGATTTGAACCCAGGACCTTCTTGCTGTGAGGTGGATGTGTTAACCACTAAGCCAGCCCATGCCATTGGACAGTTTGTGGAAACCCATGCAAGCTCGAGGAGAGCGTGCAACCTCCACTCAGGAACCCCCACACTGAGCTCGGGACCTTCTTGCTGTATGACGGATGTGTTACCCACTACACCCCCATGCGGTACACATGGTGCATTGGTATTTGACAGCTGGAATAGGAATGGAGGGAGAAATTTGCTCATATTTGTCTTTGTCTGTATCCTTTTACACATAACCTTCTGGAATGGCCTGGACCAGGAAGGTTGGGGTGGTAGAAATAGATGAAGCAGTGAATGAAATCCCCCAGCACTTTTTGCAAGCAGTAGTTGGATGCTGTTTGACCCTGATATGGCGGGCTTTTCATTCTTGGAGGGCAAAAAAAGGGGGAGGTGAGTTGTTCTGGCCTGTGACATTGTTAAATGACTGCAGTAGATGGGAATGGGGAAAGGGATGGGGAATGGAAAGGGGGGGGGGGGTATGCGGCAGGTCGTGGGGGAAGGGAGGCTGTGGGAGGTGGCACTGACATCGATAGCGAGGAGAAAAAGATGGGGAAAAAAGGCAAAGAATCTCAGCACCTGTTTCCAGGGCAACAGGGAGCTGCTGAGCATAAGTCTGACTTAAACACCCCCCTCCCCCCAATCCCCCACCCGCTTTTGCTGCACTGGCCTCACACAGTGATGCAGACACTTCAAGTGACTGATCTTCCACACAAAGCATAATGCATTGCACCGATAATGTTTTCAATGCTTTCTTTTTATCCCCAAATGTCTGACATTTGACGACCTGTGGAAAAGCTATTTGTTCCCTTAACGTTAGGTGAGCTGAGGTCTGATCTAATAATCAAATTACCAAATTGAAAAGAAGAAGAAGGGGGGAAAAATATTTAAAAGATGCTGCTTTGGGAAGATGGAATGCTTTTGACGGGCTCTAATTTGTCCTCTCATTACCTGGTCAGCTGACTCCTTTTGTTCCCTGCACCTCTGACAAAGCGCTCACTCCCTACCGCACTTGTCTGGTTCCAAACCTCTAGAGTCGCATTCAGTCACGCTCATCAAGACTGCAGATCTATTGTTCTTTTCTCAGCAGCTTCAGTCTAGCCTCTCTCTCTCTCTCTCTCTCTCTCTCTCTCTCTCTCTCTCTGTCTGTCTGTCTCTCTCTCCCTCCCTCCCTCCTGCTGTCTCTCTGCTGGATAATTCCCATGATATGTTCTTGCCATCGGCATGGAATGTACCATTTCCCAACAGAGGGACAACGCAGGCGAACTACAGCACTCTTCTCGCCTTCTTTCTGCCTCATAATCACTTCATGATTAACAACACTATCCATCAAACAACATGCGTACTCTATCTTTCTATGAATAATTGCATATAATCTCTTCAATCCTAAATCTCTAATCCCGGTTCCATCGACAGGCCATAGTGGAGTAATCCATTCCCTCTTGGCATGGTAAAGTGTCTGTTTTATTGACTCAGTGTCTTAAGGGCAGTTCTTTTCCTCTTTTTCTGCAGATATGCCATTGCCCTGTGAGATCTTAACAAGATAGAACAAGGAAGGAATATCAATTACGTTCAAGCAAAAGAGCCTAAGATTGACAAACAAAGAAACCCAAAGACACAAGGTGTGCCTGATGTTGTATAATGGTTGAAGAAGATCAGGGGGGCTGTATAAGATGCATGGGCTCATTTGAGACACTCAGTTTAAAATAATATAACAAATGAGCAAGGAATTAATACAAATGCATTAAAAATTAAAATAAAAATTAAAAAATCCTTGATTTAATTCAGGGCAGCCTCATCCCAGGCTCAACGAGAGCATATCTTTCATGTTCTCAGGCTAGGGCTTGCATGGATTTCTTCTGGGTACTCCGGTTTCCTCCAACAGTCCAAAAACATGCACAGTAGGCTAATTGGCTGTTCCAAATCACCCCTAGGTGTGAGTGTCAGTGTGAATGGTTGTGTCTGTGTCAGCTCTGTGATGGACTGGCGAGCAGTTCAGGGTGTACCGTGCCTTCACCCAAAATCGGCAGAGATAGGCTCCAGTCTCTCTGTGACACTAGTAGGATTAAACGTTTCGGTAAATAACTGACTGAACTTCAGGGTGTCAGAGAGTATTGACAATATTCCTTTAACAAAATGCTCTTCAGGGTGTACCCCACCTTCACCCACAGTTGGCTGAGATAGACTCCAGTCTTCCCACATCAACAGTAGGATTAAGGCTTAGGATAAGGATTCTGCAAATGAATGAATCACTCATAACTCACTCATTTTCCAAACTGCTTAATCCCATTAGGGTCAGGGGAGGATGGAGCCTATATTAGCCGACCCCGAGTGATACACCCTGAACAGCTCGCCAGACTATCGCAGGGCCAACACACACAGACAACCATTCACACTTTGAACAATTTGGAACAGCTAATTAGCCAATAAATTGTGCATGACTTTGGACTGTGGGAGGAAATCGGAGTACCATGGAGGAAACCCATGCAAACACGGGAAGAACATCCAAACTCCACACAGAAACGCCCTCCCCAAGCCCGGGGCTGAAACCTATGACCTTCATGCTGTGAGGCGGACGTGCTACCCACTACGTCACCGTGCCCCCCTCAAATGAATGAATGAAAGGATAGATTTCATTCAACAAATGACAGAAGGATTAACAATAATTCACATCCTACAGTATTATATGGGGTTTATATTACTGTACCAAAATATTCTGAGGACTTCCATTTTTAATCAAGATAGTAAGAGAAATAGATCTAAGGGACTTCATTAAGAGAGTTCATTACTGGGACAGAGACAGCAAGAGATTCAGTGACAAAGGCAACTTTGCCAGCTGTGTTTCAATAGGAACAGTAATTAACGTGACATTGACATTTAAATCTATAGGAAAAGCTTGAATTATTTTGAAGCCAATAGGAAACCAGAGGTTTCAGAGGAAAGTCAAAGAGACCCAGGAAACCCTAATGAAATTTCACATAGACAGTTGCCTAAGCTTGTTTCACAGATCCACAGAATAACCTTCACAATATTATTTCATGTTTCCTAAAATAACACGTAGTGGCTTCTATTTAAAGGGTCCATGACTGATTGAATGTTATATGTTGGGATTCTGATTGTTTTTTATGAATTCTGATGCTAATTGGCTGTTATACAACACAACGCTGATTGGTTGTTATATGATGCAATGCTGATTGAATGTTATACATTGGGATGCGGATTGGCTGTTATGCTGCACAACGCTGATTGGCTGTTGTACATTGCGATGCTGATCAGCTGTTATATACTAGTAATAGGCCTCGTAAGGCTACGGAACTACCCTCCGGTTGTTGTCAGGTCTGGAACAGCGTCGCGTATGGCTGGTCAACTCGATCGCAACAGTAATTGAAGATTAGGCATCACATTGTTGATTGGTTGTTATATGTTGTGATGCTGATTGGCTGTTGTGCATTGCAGTGTTGATTGGCTGTTATGCATTGCAATGCTGATTGGCTGTTACACATTGTGATGCTGATTGGCTGTTGTGTGTCGCAATGCTGACTGGCTGGATGGCAGGAACTTGATTCCCGACAACATCCGGGAATGTATACTGAGACAATTTTGGTACTGAATTTTTTTTATTACTGTATCAACATCTAAATGGCAACAAATTATTATTAAATTATTATAGTGTATTTCTGAATAATTAATAAAGTACTAACGGAAAAGAAACACAACCCACAAAACCTCACGGGAAGCTCCGCTTTAAGCAGTGCCTACAACCACCAACCTTCGTTATGGTGCTAGTTAATCAGTTTGGGCTCGTTAATGGTATAAACATTATTAGGTAATGGGGCAGTGGTGGCCCAGTGGTAGGGTGCTGGATTACTGATCCCAAGGTCAGGGGTTCAAGCCCCACTATCAACGAGTTCTCACTGCTGTCCCCCTTTGCAGCTAACTGGGTTATCAAAGTCTGGCCATGTCTCTCACTGTTTATGGTGATAGGCAGGTAAAAGAACCATTGCTGATTTTTGTTTTCATCAGCGTGGTTCTGCCCTGTGATGGCCTGACGAGCTGTCCAGGGTGTATTTTTCCCTCGCCCAGAGTTGGCTGAGATGGGCGCCAGCCTCCCTGTGACCCTAATTAGGATTAAGCGGTTCAGAAAATAAATGAAGGAGATTGTAACTTTTTGGCTGATTATTTTATCAATTAAAAAACATAGTAAGTTTAAAAAGGTTTTAAAAAGTGTAAGTTGCTTTGTTGGTGTTATTTCAAGTGTATTAATGAAGTATACAGTTTGGTCATGTTAATTAATGTGTTATAAAATGTTAACATTAATCCTAGTAGTGATGAATCTTTTATTTATAGACTTAGTTTAAGTACCCTTTAAATTCAGCTGCATTTAATGAAACTCTATTTTTTCTTTTTTTGTCTATGTTTAGTTTTACACTTTAATAGGACATGTTTTAAAACATATGATTGACAGCATCAGAGTATTTCATGATATCAGTTTATTACTAGCATCTGCAAGTTTCCAGAAGAGCTGAAGATTTGAAAATAATGTCCCCAAAACGTTTTTTTTTTTTTTTTCCAGTCTTCTAAAGTGATTCTGTCAGTAACGAGCAGTGCTGCTGGCTATTCTGAAACCGAGCAACATCTGTTCACAGGGCTTTCAAGCGTTCCCAAACTCCTTCCTGTTTATCTAGAAAGAATACACCGATGAAACCGAATGAACTCCTTCTCATTATCCAGACACTGATTAAACTGAAGGTAGATCAACTCCAGGAGACATTAATAGCCTTGTCATTAAGTATACATATACTGTATAATGCAGTATGATTAAATGATTTAATAACGTCAATAATGAAACACAGCAGTTAATAATTTATCATGAGATTTACCGTAACTTTTATTAATGGATGCAATTATCTACATTTTCTAATAGATTATGAATAAAATAAACTTAATTTTAAAGAGGAAATCCATGTGTTTACATACAGTATGTTTGAAATATATAGGAACTATTGCATTTCTGCCTCACAGCAAGAAGGTGCTGAACTCATTGAGGGCATTTCTTTGTGGAGTTTGCATGTTGTCCCCATGCTGGCATGGGTTTCCTCAGGGTACTCCGGTTTCCTCAGACAGTCCAAAGACATGCAAATTAGGCTAATTAGCTGTTCCAAATTGCCCCTTGGTGTAAGTGTGAATAGTTGTGTGTGTTGGTTCTGCGATGTTCAGGGTATATCTCTGCTGAGACGGGCTTCAGCCTCACCGCAAGAATATTGGTAATTCTTAATGTCCGTTCAATTTACTAGATCTGTTGTGCGATGCTGTATGGCGTCCTACGCCTGTGTTACAATAGTCATACATATTTCGTACAACTCTTTGCATCATCTCATGCGCTCCTAATCGTACGGTTTTCTTACAACAGTCCCCTGATTGTCCTAGTAATGTAAGTTGAGCGTACATACATCATATAACGTATATACCTTAACTGTAGGTCAACTGAGTATCAGAGGAGTGTCATTTAACTTTTGTATAAATTATCTTAATATTTGAATATTAAAGATTGATCCTATTTTCCCCACAACCGACATACGCGACTTTCAAACTCACCTCACGTGAACCTCCGGCAGTCCTTTCTGTCATAGCCTCGCTGAATTTGTATGACAAAAAAGCAGGTTGTTTGTGTAACAGGCTTAACTGAGTAACTAATGTAGATTCCATTACAAGGAATTTGACTTAATCTTTAAATTGTTTGAAAGAGGTGTGAAGTTGACCTTTGACCATCTGTACACTGCTTTGTCTCTAAGTGTCAGATTCAAGCTGGAATTCGTTCATTAGCTTTGTACAAAATTTCTATCTGATGAGTCTGATGTAATTATTTTAATGAACGCACGATGGCTGCCCACATCACAATAATATAAGACTATTTGATTAAAATCAATCAATTATACAGGTTATGATAAGTACTGACTATCAGCTTATTATAACTACACTTCACAGTCGTGAGTTTAATTACACTTGAATTACACCTGCCTATATATACAGGTACACAGCTAGTGACTGTAGTGAATGTGTTGTTGCACATACGAGACATGTGTAAGTCAGATATATGACGGAACTGATGGATCGTTCTCAGCTCGTTAGTGATAGCTCGCTAATTCTTTCAGGCACAGTATGAATGAATCGTCCTCTAAGTCCTTGAATCTGTCCATAGGACCCCTGCCGCCATGATAGTTGTTGTTGTTGTTATTGTCATTGTTGTTGTTTTGGCTGTGTTCTTCCTATCTGTGATACCACAGCACCTAATGCACATATGTCACTTGTCTATAAAAACTGGACGTGCTACTCTGTCCATACTAAACAAAATAATCAAAGATAAAAATGTTATAACCATTAATACAAAATCAGTGGCAGTGTGGTGTATTTTGTATTTGAATAAAACTCTTTGTATGTCATGTAGAAGTGTAAACATATATAAAATAAACAACAGTAAAATTATTTCAATGGTTATAAAAAACAAGTAAACAAATAAACAAACGAATAAATACACTGATGGATTTGTTCAGCAACACTGGACTACTACGAGTAGTAATTATTATTATTTAATATTAATTTTTTAATCATTTGTCAAACCACTTAATCCTACTAGGGATGCGAGGAGGCTTATCGCAAGGCTGAAGGTGGGGTACAATCTGAACAGCTTGCCAGTCCACCACAGGGCCAACACACACACACAATTTGGAACAGCGGATTAGGCTAATGTTCATGGATTTTTTGGAGGAAGAAACCCAAGCAAGCATGGGGATTACATGCAAACTTCACACAGAAACACCTGTGCTGTGACTTGAACCCAAGACCTTCGTGCAAACCACTACACAACTGTGCAGTATTATTATTATTATTATTATTATTATTATGTTAAAAAATTGAAAAAGGCCGGAACCTATCACAGCCGTCACTAGGCAAAGGCGGGTTGCACCCTGAACAGCTTGCCAGACCATTGCAGTGCCAACACACACACCCAATTAGTCACACTCACACCTAGGGGCAATTTGGAACAACCAGTTAGGCTAATTTGCATGTGGGCATTGGTGGCTCAGTGGTTAAGGCTCTGGATTACTGATCTGAAGGTCACGATTTTAAGTCCCAGCACCACCATGGTGCCACTCTTGGGCCCTTGAGCAAGGCCCTTAACGCTCAGTTGTATAAAAATGATAAATGTAAGTCACGCTGGATAGGGGTGTCTGGAAAATGCATGTCTTGTGGGATGAAATCATGGTATCTGGAGGAAACCCACTTGCTCCTCCAAAAAAATCTAAATTTAATAAAGTAAATTAAAAACTTGTATTTGTATTATTATTGTTGTTGATAATGTTGTTATTATCATTATTATTATTATTATTATTATATCTTTACTGTTTTTAATAACATTATAATAATATTAATTATTATTATTATTATCATTGTTATTATTATACTTTTTAAAATGTAAACATTTGCCATATGTAGTTAATACCATATGGTGGAATACAAATAAACAATCAACCAAACAAACAAAAGAAAAGAAAGTCTCATACCCCTGCACTACCTCTGTACTAAATACTTTGGCTACATGTCAAATTGCATTCCAGAGGGCTGTATCCAAAACCCCATACTACTGCTATAATAGTGCACTTAAGCTAAGGTACCAACATGCATACTAGCCTAAACTAAATAGTGTGACTGAATGGCACAAGGCACGATGTTAATAATAAATAGACAATGTGGGTGGCGCGCGCGCGCGGGAGGCTGACAGAGTGTTTAGTGTGTTTAACAGGCGGTTTGGGACGGAACCCTTGTCACCGATAGTGATTAGTCAAGTTACTGGATTGTCACTCGCTCGATGTGTTGATCTGTTAATCTGGCCTGAAGAGCAGCGGAGGGGGAAGTTCAACCCGGGTAGGGCGGCGATGATGATGATGATGAGGGGGTGAGTGACAAAAAAAACCCTGCTTCTCCTTTCTTCTGACAGACAGAGAGAGAGAGAGAGAGAGAGAGAGAGAGAGAGAGACACCGAACGACCGACCGACCCATGAGCTCATGAATAAATTATAGCGGCTCATTGTGCAATAGAGGGAGGAATGCGGTTGAGCCTGGCAAAATACGGCCGAGTGGGTAACGTTACGGACTACACACACACACACACACACACACGCACACACACCGCTTCGGAGCTCCGAGTGCTCGCTGGTTATGCTGCGGTCTCACCGCCGGACTCCGGGGAGCTCCACCGCTCAAGACGCGCACAGAGCCCAGGAACTTTACTGGTAGCCGTTAGCTCGTAGTCTCGATTTTTTCCGCCGCTTGTATCGATATGGATTACATTCAGAACTAGGACGACAAGTCGCGGCGTCGCGATTTAACTCCAACTTGAGTCGATTCAGTAAAAATAAATAAATACCTAGCTTTTTGTAGCAGGTGGAGGAGCGGCTCGGTGTGTTTGTGTCTTTCCTCGAGTCCTACACGGTTCACCAAACCGAGCAACCAGGGCAGCTGGAGTCTCAAGGTAAGAGCCAATAATGTAGCCGTACTGCTAATTAGCTAGCAGTGCTATCAAATACTGTTCGTCTTATCGATTTTTAAGCACTATTGACGCTTTCTTCACCACCGTGCCTGTTCTCTTTAACAGTGTTTTTAAGGTGTTTTAAAATCAATGCTAACAGCTGCTGAGCTAACGCGATGCTAAAGTATTAGCATTAGTATCTACCTCAGGTTAGCTAGCTGGTTAGCAAAGCCTGCCAAGTCGAATTAGCTCATCAAGCTAAGGGGTTGTCAAGTCGTTTTTGTTTAAATTAACGCATTACAAAAGCAACTTTTGTGTGCGATAATATGTAGAACATGTTTTTGTTATTATTATAAAGTTTTGTCTGGGAATTTTAAGGTAATGTGGGTTTTTTTTTTTCATTTATAAAGTGGAAGAGGTACGATACGGCTGGTGTGTTTATTTTTTTATTCATGAACTGAGACCTGGGATGCCAGATTTGGTCAAGAGGTTCACTTTTGTCTTCAGTATCACCAACATTGTATCACTGAAATGCAGTAAGGGATGATTTCACTGATCTTTATGTATGAGATATCTTCATACAGAGACCGATGGACATTTAAAAGCTTCCATGTTCATTCTCTTTCCAGATAGATTACATAAACATGAAATCCAGTGTTATCTCTTGGAAATGAAATCGAATCGCCTACAGTGCCTTTCTGAAACCATTTTCTTTCTCCTGTACATGATTCTCAGTGACCCAGCGACACGATGGCGTAGTGGTCAGCATGCCCGCCTCCCACCAAGAAGGTCCTGGGTTTGATTCTCAGGCGTTTCTGTGTGGTGTTTGCATTTTCTCTCTGTGCTTGCGTGGGTTTCCTCCAGGTACTCTGGTTTCCTCCCACAGTCCAAAGACATTGCACATCAGGCTAAATGGCTGTTCCAAAATGCCCCTAATTGTGGATGCAAGTGTTAATGGCCATGTGTTGTTGATGTTCAGGGTGTACCCTGCCTTCACCCAGTTTTACGTGAGATGAGCTCAACTTCCCCGCGATCTGCATAGGATTAGTTCAGCATATGATTATGTTGGGAATCGGTGCAGCTTGCTCAAGTTATTTTAGGTTTGGTTAAAGTGAGTTATCAAGCTGACTCGAGTAATTTAAGGAGGATTGTGTTGTCTTCATAGATAGAAATACAAATGCTCCCTGGAACGCCATGTATGTGCAACGCACAGGAAACACGAGATGCCAGAGTAGTGAACATTCAGAGCTGCAACATAGATGTAAAAGTGTGACTTTATTATTTTCTGATTTAAATATACAACAAAAAGAGATAAATGTGTTGAAAAATTGCGACTCAACCCACAGTATTTGCGCTTGATACATTTGGAAATGACGCTTATCGATAAATTTGCTTGAGCATCCTTGTAAATCTATTTTCCCAACACGTCATCCTTTTAATTTCCTGTTTTCCGTATGGTTTCTTAGCACCCGATTTCAAACTTTTTTTCTTTCTAGGAGTCAGGGTTGCCCTGCCAATTATCACGCATGCACAAGATTGTTGCTGTGGTCATATGGTCTTATTATTGTTATTGAGAACAGACACAGAACCAAAACAAGATGTAGAACAGGTGAATAAGAGACACAGCCAAACTGAAAATGGATGATAATACATGTTGGATAATCACTAGTGAGTGTGTATCTTTGAACTTAAATTTTTAACCACTGTGACTGAACCAGTTAATTGTATATCCTTGTATATCCTTTACCTCTCCATTACACAAGTTGCAGTCCTCTCAAGCTGGTATACAGTATGTTTGCACTTGATGTAGTCTTGTGTACTGTTTTGTTGCATATGCACTGTTTTCTCAAGGAAACCTACAAAAAATGGACAATAATAATAATAAAAACATAAGGTGGTCATGTTGCTGGCATTTGGTGGTGTTATCCTTGGTATATGAACTCACAGGCTTCTGAACAGTATCAAAGCCAGTACTGCTCTTAGTCTTAGTGTTTTTGATGTAACATCATCTGTAGGACAGTTCTGTACCGCCTTTTGCATGTGTCTCATGGTGCACATTTTCTGTATGTCGGTGTGATGAAACACCCGTGTAATTGCCAGAGAGCTAGACGGGTCGAAATCATTCTGGGAAACTGATGCAAGAACCATGTTTTGGCCTTTGAGTTTATCTATCTGTATGTATGTGTGTGTGTGTGTGTGTGTGTGTGTGTGTGTGTGTGTGTGTGTAT
>JAQMYF010000008.1:15482646-15504416 GCA_030014195.1 Neosilurus mollespiculum
TATATATACACACACACACACACACACACACAGATACAGGGGTGGAATTTAGCAAAATTAAACTGCTGGCCAACAGGACTCGTGAAATTATGGCGCTACTAGTCCTCATTCATATTTACTGATCAGGAACACTATACTTTTTACACTGTTGCATTTGACAGGTTGCCAGCAGGATGACTTGTTAGCTAATTTCACTCGCCCTACAGATATTTGACTTGCCACGGGCCAGTGGACTAGTGTTAATTTCCACCCCTGTGCGTATGTATGTGTGTGTCTGCTCAGTTACAAGGATGATCATCCGATGGCTCTGTTGGTAAAGTGTGCTCAGTGCATCCCTACAAAGATATCCCCATTCTGAACAATTTTTGATCTGATTATTGATACCGTGCCTTCCAGACTGAACCACTCCCCCCTTCTGTTCAACCCCATGGCAGCGAGTATGATGTCGTACCATATTCAGGCTTTTAATTAGCTTTCTTTTGCATCTGGTTGTCTGATTTCTCTGAATGCAGACTGTTGCCCAGGTCAGAAAAGATGGTGGTGATGGTGATGGGGACAGATGGTGAGGTTCCAGGATCCATGATACAGGCTTTGTGTTTGTGGGTCAGAGACCAGGTAGGCTACAGATGCCTTTTCTCCAAAGGGCAAATCACGACCACCTGGCTCCTTTTTGTCAGCCTCTTTAACATTCATTCATCTCACCGCTCTTTGTAGCAACCCAGTCTGACAAACAGTGTCTACAATAAACGATAGCGATGCACAGTAATAACACGTTATGATATGATATAGTCAAATTAAATTGTACAAATAATTTACTTGACATGTAAGACATGATGTTACAGGTTAAGACGGGGTCTTAATCTTAGTAAAAGTGTCAAAGCCTGTTTGGATTGGAATACCGACTTCTAGTAAAGTCAGCTTGTTTGTGATTGGATGTTCTTGATGTTATGGGCGGAACGCAGTGGACATGGGGCTCAAAACCCTTTACCCGCATCCTTGTTTCCCCTCACTTGCGTCTATGTCCCTCCCACCAAGGACGCCATGAAATGTATTTTTAAGAAGAATGAGACGTCATTTCCGCTGAAATGTAACAGAGCGACGTCAGCTGCTGATGACGACGGGCCAAAAGACCAACTGTGTAAAAGCATCCTATGATACATAAGGGGTGTGTTATTTATATGCTAGTGTGCAGCGCTTCCAGGAAGGCTGCTCTCGTGTTTCGTTTCATGTGTTATCATTGTTCCTCAATGCACAAATCCCAGTGTTGGGACAGCTAGTGTCAGATAGAATATTGACCCTCATGGAAAACTGACCTGCAGGTCACTTCCCTATTATAGAATAGTGGTCTGCCTGAATGTTTTGCATATGTAAATGATAAAAAAAGAAGAAATACAGTACATGCTAACCCTAGGGGGTAGAACCCTTACTCACTTGCTTTTCCTATTAGCTTCACGCCTTTACACTTCCATCATGTAAAATGGTACGAGTCTCCTTAACCCTGGGTTTACTGGGTACACTGGGGCATGATGTCCGCGATCTCGACGATTCTTTTTTTAAAAAGCGCTGAGCTCCTTGATTTGTGAGCACACTTGGAGCACGATCGGGGTATAAAAAGGAGACAGATTGCAAGTTCTGCAAGATCCCCAATGGTGGCGCATCAAGGTCTGTTACTCTCTGTTGAGGTCCGTTAGGGTCTGTTAAGCTCTACCGCGCGCTTGCATCAAATCATAATACAGCGGGATTATCGTGGAAAAATTATTGACAGTCACTCAAGTTCCCTCAAGAGCATCACAACTCAATCCCACAACCCCCCATGCTCATCACGATTCTCTCAAATTGTAGGGCTCGTGAACATCGTGCCCAGTGTCAACCCAGGTTAAAGAACCAATAGAAATATTCACTACATTGAAGTAGAATTTACTCTGGATTACTGAATGTTCTTAGGTGGGAGTTGGGAGTCTATAGAAGGTGCTTTTTTTGATGTGCAATTTCTATACTCAAAACCTGATCTGGGGGTGACTATTCTATTTCGAAAAGTGACCTGTAGGTCAGATTTCTATATGATGGTGGACTAGAAGAACTTCCGTTTCAAGGTCGAGGAGTGAATAAACGACATAAACGAATAAAAAAAGTGGTTTTGAGAGGTGGCGCTAGTCTTAGGTTTCTTTAGCGGTGTATGGTGTTTCTTCTCATAATCATCAGTAATTATTTTTTACTGCACTAAACAGGGAGACAAACTTTTTCCACAAAGGTGTAGAAAGAATAAAATAGTGGTTGTAATGGTAATTGGGGTGTTGTGGTTTTCAGTGCCGTAATACCATGGAAATTCCTGGATCTTTTCTAAAACAGTCCGTTTGTAATGTCAGTGACTTCTTCAGTGTCCCATCTGCTTCCCTTTGTCTAAAACACTTCTGCTTATAGACCCCCGGCATGCGTTCTCTCTTTAGATGACATTCCTCTAATCCTATACTTACCCAAAATCATTTTATTTTTCTACCAGAATGCAAATTCCATGCAACTGCACCAAAAAGCGTGGTATGACACACACCCCAGCCGCATTATTAGGAACACGGGCACATTAATGAGACGATCCAATCCGCTGGTTGATGTGTTTATCCTGCTTATCGTGTTCATCTCAGGGTTGTGCTCCCGAGTGAAATATTACGTGCTGATCTTCTGTTGTAATCCGTTCACCTCCTAATGTGTGTCGCGATGCTTTTCTGCTCACTGCTAGTTTAAAGAGTCGTTATCTGAGTTACATGAGACTCCTGACCTGTTTGCTCTGCTGTAACCTGATTGGCTGGTTGTATATTTTTATTAACATGCATGTGTACAGGCATCCCTAAAAAATGTGTGTACATGACTTTTATTTCTAATACTCCTCACCATAGCGGGAAGCACTTCTTAAGGGTTGTACGATGTTAAGTCAGTTATCGATAAGCGGGTGGCTTTTGTCTCGAGAAGGGCACCATGCTCTGAAAATCAGTGCTGTGCCTGTACGCCTGACTCCCTCATGCAGGAAGGAGTCATCCACGCTGTTTTTAGATGTCCTAGTGAGTTTTTATGTGATATTAGTCAGTGCATCCCACTCATTTCCGTTCGTTTCTTTGTTTCTGACGCAAGGACGTGGGTCATTAATAACCTGCTTATTTGGAGACGTTTTGATTCATGATTTAATAAAATAACTTTTTTTTTCAAACATCTACGTTCACCACCTTGTGATTCCCCCACACACACACACACATACACACTGAGCGAAGAGGAGAAGCTTTATAATCTCTTAATCATATCTTAATTGAGTCCACTACCTTTGTTCGAATATATTAATAAACCCAATCAATTAACATGTCCTGGGAACGAGCCCGGGTGAAAGTAATGCCAGTGCACCCTTAAATTTATCTCTCTTTTTTTTTTTAAACCTTGTACTTGGAATACACACCAAGGTCGTACCAGAGCTGCAATGCAAAGACAGTCTTTCTTTGGTGGTGTTATTCGGGGCTTGTCAACAGCCGCTCCAGACACCAAACAAAAGAACAGGCAGGTAATTTAATTTTGCTTCTGCTCACAGAGACAATAGATGATTTAGGATGATTGGCTCCTTCACACCTCGAGTCATGTCTCGAAAACAAATGGCTCGCATATTTCTTGAATGAGCAGTTTAATTGGCATTTACACTGCGCTCATTACAGTGAATCATTTGCCGTTTGGACAGTAAGGATTAATCAGGAATGCGGGTCATTTTCTTGCGGATTAATCTTTATAATTAACATCTCTTAAGCGCCGTCCAGGGTTTTAAGTTAAAACGTCGACATGCAGAGTCGATGGGTTTCTGCCTTGTTTCTGCCTTGTCTCTTCTCTTGTCATGATGTATCTGCCATTGCGTCATAACCACCTAAAGGTGGTGATACGGCGGCGCTTTTGTATGTGTATCCTCATCTCTACTCACTGTTATAAATTAAATAAATTAGCTCCCAAAACTTTAACTATACTGCTAATACCACCAACACTAATCTTGTGGATCATGAACTGTAAATATTTTGGTAGCGGGCTCCCAAATGGAACACCATAAATATGGAATTTGGCTTGGATGGTTGTCCCGTGTCCATCCAGTGTCAACACTTTGCCAGCACAAGAAATCCAATAAGGCTGCCGCATTGCTGAGTTGATGCTGATTGATTGTTGTGTGTCACCTGGCGACAGGCAGCAATTAAAAAAAACAAAACAAAATTGTAAATAACGAGACTAAACACCAAACACCAACAAAATAAACATACAATCCAACTCAGGTAGGCAGACAGACTTAAATATAAATACATGTTCATGGAGGAAGCACCGAAATCAGAAGCTTGACTGAACATGAATTTGTTAAATGGAAAATTAAATGGGATGATGTAGGTCTTCCATCTTAATTTGTATGCGGTATTTCAGCCAGCCAGGTGAAGTTTTACGCTAGTAAACTGTGTCTTGATAATGAAGCCCAACACACTGACCCTGATAGACTGATATATATATATATATTTTTTTTTTTTGTGAGGCTGCTTGCCTTGTGAAGCTATTATTAAACGACTTGCACAGGAAATGACCTTGACTGGGGATTTAGGTTCATTCTGAATAATCAGGAGTTACTACTGAGGGATTTCTGAAACAGCCACACCTCTGCATGTTTAATTAGCTTTAAATATGAGCTTGAATATTATTTGACCTTGAGCATTGTTATATTGTGACCGTCTCTCATTTTCCTTGTCCTCAATTCTCCATAATGCTAGCCTGCACCCCCTGTTTTGATTGACTCATTGTAGCTGTACTGATGGATCGCTCCGAAATTCGCGTTATGTCAGGTTCCGCTTTCGAGCGCTGGTTTGCGGCCGTCATAGTAAGAGAGGGATTGCGTTTCCATGGAATGCCCCTCTTCGTTAACTAACACACAAATGGGTCGCCCTGAGACGGGACCCTCTGCAAAGGGGAGAGATGTGCTTAGTTTAAACTGGTCTAATCGGATCTAATGGTCTGAAGGCGACACACAGGGGCTCGTCCACCATTAACATGTTGAAAATCAATCTGTTCAACACCTGAGATATGGGTGTGACCAGAATGAAACGCAGCCATTTTATTGAAGCTAAATGTCGTATCCTGTGAGGTGTTCTGCTTTTTCTGTTACATATCTGATCATGACTCCACAGTTAACAGTGACTAAGATGTAAGATCGGTACAGTCATCACTCCCAGGCAGATTGCTTGTTACGATGATTGGTGGCATCGTGAATAATTTACTGCAGCGCATTAAGTTAGATACAGATTAACACTGCAGGTTGCCACTTGCAAGCAAAGACTTAAATCTCTAAATAGATCTATTTCAAAACAACAGAGTTTGTTAACCAAGTTTCTGTTTGCGGTAAAGATTGAGCAACACGAACACCTGACTAACACCTTATAGACTGCCTTGCATACATCTAGGCTGTGTCTGTCTTAGCCGACACTGGGCGCAGGTGGGGTACACCCTGAACAGCTCGTCAGACCAAGGTCAACACACACACGCAACCAGTCAAATTCACATCCATGGACTGTGGGAGGAAACCGGAGTACCCAGAGGAAACCCACACAAGCACAAGAAGAACATGCAAAACTCTACACAGAAATGCCTGAGCTCAGGACTCAAACCCAGGACCTTCCTGCTGTGAGGCAGACGTGCTAACCACTACACCATCGTGCGCTTGCTTTACAATATTGAATATTCTTAAATACATGATGTGATTGACAGATCAAACCAGTTCTTTGTGTAGGATACAATCCCCCGACATGTCAGTTGTTACTTTCTGTGTTAATTATAACTGATTAGCAGTTCACAGAGATGGGAGTGTCTTTAAAAAGTTAAAACTCTTGCTCAGGTAAAACTCCATGTGTATATTATAGGTGTCTCATTTGACTGCAGACCTCTTGTATTGTGCTTGAATATTAGTAGGTCACACGACCATAACACTCTAGGAACCTTATAACTGACCCCACGGAAGCATCACTTCTCTGAGCTTTTATCCATCCTCAGTGTTTTGTGTTTTAAAATCACTCAATATGTGGTTTAATTTTGTTTTCGTTAGGGAACGATGGAAAAGACTTGAGCAGGCCTCACACAGGGGCGATTAAGACCGTGCTGAACCGCCAAGACTGCGCTGAAGCAGTGTGGCACAACCATTGTGAGCAGTGGGTGAGAAAATGGTGCAAATTAATTGTGTTATAAACCAATACAAATAGCTCTGAAAGGTTGCCGAAGGTGACAATATGGCAGCTACAAGGCAGCTAGACGATGAGGCCTGGTTTTGAGAACCATCTGGAATTTTGTAAACCGCCTCATGGCTTGTCAGTGCTGGTTGATGGCGAACGCTGTCACATTGTCAAGGCGATTTCACTGGTGTCCAATACTGTTTGGAACCGTGCTAAACTGCTATCAAAACTGGTCCAGTGTGAGGCCTGCTTTCTTCTTGTGCCCTTATATAAGGAAAAGACTTCATAAAATGAAGTTCCTGCTGTATAAAGTCTCTGTAGTTGGTCCCCGTAAGAACAAATCATGTCCTAAGCTTACTGTCCAGTTGTACACTCCGTGGTTTGTCATAAACCCATGTCAGACTAATAACTTTGACACTGTACCAACTTTCAACCCAGTTCGCCTAAACAGCATCGACAATCACATGTTCATTATTAGCAAAACTCCAAGATGTAGATCTAGCGGTATTTGTGCACAGCGCAGTCCCTAGCATCAGGAAGCAGATCATGCACACCGGTGTTACTCAAACCTCAACACGAATGTTAACAGAAGGTCGACAGTAAGACTGAACAGCCTGGAGATCATCAGATAGCCCTGTCTGTGTAATCTGTCCATGTCCTCTCTGCCACCACTTTCCCCCCTCTACACTCTTGCAGTTCATTTTCAGACAGATGGAGAAAAAGATGGCTGACCTTCTATTGACTGGCTTAGTGCACAGTAAAGATCTTTTAGTACCAGACTGCTTCATTACCTGCTCTGCACACATCCCCTTGATTGAAAGCAAAGGCCAGGGGTCATCAGCGTGGATATTAAATAAAGAATCATGGCCAAACAGCACCGCTACATGGAACTCTGTGGGTTTTGTTACCCTCGCATTGAAGACAAGATGGGATGTTCAGCACAGTCTGTTATGAACCCATTAAGCCAGACTTTAAGCTTTTGTTAGTTAAGCCACATACAGAGGGCTTGCCAAAGTCTCGAGACGAGCTCAAGCTGCCTTGTGGCTGTCTTAGCATGATTAGAATTCCGATCTGATCGGTGGCCTGGCTCGCTCACCAGTTCTTCAGTGCTCGGCGTAACCTGGAAAACCCAGACTTGACTGTACGTCCCAGACACTGCATCACAAATAGTTTATCGCAAGCAAGACATCAGCCAAGACTCGAAACATAATGTCAACCTCTTGTGTAATCATCTAACTTTCATTTTAAAAGGAAAGTAAATGAAATGCCATGGCTACCGTGTGCTTAACACTGAACACGTGTTTGCGTCCAATCTTTTTGTTATGGAGGTGTAATGGATGTTAAAATGACTAAAGGCTACACTCTTGGGATTGGGGGAAGGGTTGGTCTGTGCAGTGCGGTGGGGGCAGGTAACTCTCCCTTTTCACAACAGCTGCCGTTTGCTGTGCAAACCGATGTTCCTTCGCTTCCCCCGGTGTGTTTGGCTACTCAGGAACAGCTTTGATCTCTATAGGACACAAAGCTTTTTTGGACAGCTCACTCAAATTGCTCCTGTAGGCGCCGTGGCCTAGGGACTGTTGATTCTTCTGAAAGATGAGGAGGGAAAAGACACTTTGTCTTGGATATAAATGTGCAGCGGTCTCCGAGGTCAGCCCAGAGTACCTTTCTCCCAGCTGCTGGGAATCTTGAGAATGTAAGTAAAGAGGGTGTTCAGATGAATGACTAGCTACTAATGGATTCCTCTTTTATACTGCGCTTTACAAACTATACTTCCACGCTGCTATTTCAGCTACGTGCCACTCTGCCGTGTTTAATATATACCTGTATATATTATAATACTAATTGGTTCTTCGGAGCAGTCGACATTGTGTAGTAGTGTATAGCGTTGTTTGAACTGCAGACTAGTTCAGAAGAAGCTGTGGTTTCTTGGTGGTCTTCACAACCTTCTTAATCACTAGTCCAGTCCAGTAGTTATTGAATGAGAGAAGGTATGATATGGGCTGTTTCATGGTCAGGGTTGTCTTTTTAAAATTATACAAAGGACCCCTTTAAGTAGGTACTTGCATACTTTATGACCGTCTCTTGTTTATTGTTGTATTTTGTATTGTTTATTGTTTAGAGGAAGAATAGTCCCAGCTACACTAGTGAAATCTTTTCTCAATTCTGATAAATAGTGTTATCAGAGGAAAATATTGCTCAAATTTTGACCAAGTGCAAAATTCAATTCTCTCCACAGTAATAAAAATAGTAGCTTTTACCTGATAAAGTTCTGCATTGCCTCCTAATTACTAACTAACTTTTACTTTCGGAGGGCTATTTTCATACAGTCTAGAAAGGTCTTCTGTTTCTTGTAAGCTCTGCTTATAAACTAAGTGGTTTTGTCAGGATCCTTTGTCCGTCAAAAATGTCTTCTCCGGAAAGTAGACATTACATATGGAGTACAGAAGTGCTTTTTTTCCCCAGATATTAATTGTTTTTTCTGAAGCAGCATAGTACTGTATAGCTTGCTGAAAAATATAATTGGGATTGAATGTGAAATACTTTCTGTACACAGTTCCTCATCAGCTTGATAAGCATGTCTATCAAAAAGTGTCTTCTCCAGAAAACCACAATGATTATCACTGATGCTGTTGTTACTGCAGTTAATAATATATATAACTGATGTTGCATGAAACCTGCTCAGATAATGTGTTTAATGAGCTTTTATTCTTAATGCCATGAATTCTTTAAATTTCTGATACACTACAAGCAGATGTACTTATTCTACAGACCCTGTACATGTTATACTTTCACCCAGTTTAATTTAGACACCATTAGCCCTGTAGCTCTGATACTTCACACAAAATATTCTAGTCTCATAAGGTGTTGACTGGTAACAAGAAACCGCAAAAACTAGGAGTTTTATTTTTGAGCTACTGTGAACCCACAAAGTACACCCTGATTGTGAAACAGCCCTTGCAGAGAATTCTTCGATCAAGGGGTTTGTTGGCTCTAACAGATGACCAAATAATTCTGTCATACCAAAGCTGAATTCTATAATTGTTTTATTGTTCATTAAATATTTTTTGAAAGTTGACAGTCACGTTATTGTGTCGCACATACCAGTGCTACAGTAATCATTCAACTTATCTGATAGCAAAGATGCAATACCAATAATTATGTCCTGACTTTCCACAAATCAGAGTTGAGAAAATCTCTTGAATGAATGAATGAATAATAATAATCACTTGATGAACGAGGTGAAGTATGATCTGGAGGATTACTCAGATCAGGGGGTTTTATTTGTCGAAGTTGAAGTCATCCTCCTTGAGCTGAATAATTCTTCATATCATACAAAAGATGTATTCTGTATTTGTTTTATTGTTGATTTAAAATGTTTTAAATAAACTTATCTGGTATTAATGGTGTATATGTTGGCTTGATGAAGAATACCAAGAATTAAGTGATGGTTTTCCACCAATCAGAAATGAGAAAATATAATGAATGAGTAATAAACACGGTTGCTCCTTCTCTTGCCACTTTTTTCCTTCTTTATTAAAGTTAATGACCGAAGAACACGCATTGATGGAAATCTTGACTTCTCACTGTGACAAAGTGCTGATGCTGGAGACTCCTTCCATAAATGCTAAATGGATGTGGTTACAACTTCACCATATCAGCAGTTACACATTTTTAAAATACAACCATACAAGCCCTGGTGTATTTGCTGTTACTATAAAAACAAGAAAGTATTAGTGTGTGTGTGTATGAACTTACACTTTACTTTACAGGCAGGATGCTGAACAAGTCAAACTGAAACTAAACTCATCATTGCACATCCAGTATAACGCTGATTAAAGGATGTGAGACGTGTTTTTGAAAAGTCTGGAGTAAATACATTATAAATGGTGCGTGCTCTGAGCTTTGGGTAGGCTGCTCGAAACATCTAGACACCATAGGCGTGAACGTGCAGTGAGCACATTCAAATATGAAAATGCTTTGCCGCAGTTATCGGAAGTGATCGCTTTTAAAGTGTTCATGCATAATGTTGATGAGGTGTCTCATTATTTAAACGCACCGAATGGTGAAATTGTGTCTGGAAAATTGCCTGAGCAAATTAATACGTGCTTGCATGACGTATGGGTTTGCACACCTACTCAATTTATAAAGACAATAGGATCAATTCTGATTTATTTATTTATAAGTGGTAGTGTAGTGGTTAGCACGTCTGCCTCACAGCAAGAAAGTCCCAGGTTCGACTTCCGGGCTCCGGTGTTTCTGAGTGGAGTTTGCACGTCCTCCCTGCACTCGTGTGGGTTTCCTCCAGGTACTCGTGTTTCCTCCCACTGTCCAAAAACTTGCTCAGTAGGCTAATTGGCTGTTCCAAATAACCCCTAGGTGTGAGTGTGAATGGTTGTTTGGGTGTTGGCTCTGCGATGGCCTGGCGAGCTGTTCAGCATGTACCCCACCCTTGCCAGCCTCCTTGCGACCCTAATTAGGATTAAGTGGCTTCGAAAATAAATCAGTGAATAAATAAACTGATTTTTCCTTAAATTACCTCTATAGTTAATCGGTACTGTGATGCCACCACAACGTGCCATGCGTTGATTAGATTTGTTAACACGCCTTTAAAATACATAAAAAGTGCATTTGTCTCTATAAACACTTTCTACTCTGTGAATTCAAACAGTTGTGTGGCTTGCTGTGAAAATGAACACAAATATAAAAAAATTCTGTTTTAAATCTGAGGCTAGACGTGACAAAAGGTGAAGCCCTGCTTCATCCAGCTGACTCTTTTCCTGTGGTTTTCATGTATGTCCAATCTCTGCCCTGCCACGCCACGTGGCTGCTCCCTAAATAAGCCTGTTTCCTTTTAATCTGGCCACCTGAGGAAAAACAGTACCATGTCACCACTCGTACTCTCAAGCATCTGAATTGCCAACAGTTAGTGTTGGTTTGTTTAACTCAGCATTAGGCCTGCACAAATTACATTCGTTAGTTTAGGCAAAATCCTACTATTAGTGTCTCGGTGAGGCTCATCAATAGGGATGTGAATCTAACAGCTCACGATTCAATTCGATTCCGATTCTTGGGGTGACGAATTGATTCAGAATCAATTCTCGATTCAAACTGATTTTTGATTCATAACCATTACAAGCAAAGGGAGCCAATTTCACGAGTAACTACATTCTTCTATAAGCTAGGAACAGCTCTTCTATAAGAAAGAAAGAAAGAAATGATATTACTACACAGCTGGTTTTGTAGATGTACTGATCCGCTTTGCTTGTTCAGAGATGGTTGGGAGTTTAGTGAAGTTGCTGCTCGGGGATTTGAAGTGTTCCTAAAATACTTGACTTTTATTTTGCGTACCGCATATGTCATGTCAAGCTTACGGAGCCCAAAAGGGACATGGAAAAAGCGAGCACGAGAAACTATTGCGTGCGCACCAGTTACCTAAGGTTTCTCGTGCGCATGCAAAATGTAACCTTTATTTTTTTTCCCCATGTCCCTTTAGGGGCGCCGTACAAGCTCCTTCTTACGCGGAAATTATAAAATCCGAAGTGCAGCGAAGACGGCGCTGGCTGTATTTCTTTTTCCTCATCCATGTCAAAGCTAGCTAAAAGCTAGTTCTGTACCCGCCACTCACTGGAACAATTCACTACGGAGGCCATGTGTAGACAAATGGTACGCGTTGTGAATTTTAATCGATTCAGAATCCTAATAAATAAGAATCATGATTCAGACATGAATCGATTTATTATATTTTTTTTTTCCGGCACCCCTACTCATCAAAGAGCTTTCATATAAATAAGTGGAACAGTCTGGTGCTATAAAGAGCTTTCTGCAAGCAATAAAACATTTGCTTATGAGTATGTGTTCCATGAGTTTGATTTGTTTTGGAAATAAGTGTTTCACGTCACGTGCTTAGCACACGTCCACTCTTCAGTCCATTTCCTTTATCTCTTCTGAGCTGATCCGCTGTGAAGAGGCTCAGCTGGCTGGCTTGAAGAGGTTCCTGCCAAGGTTCTTCCTCAGGCAGAGTAGAGTAGCAGCCATGCAAGGTCACTCATGTTAATGGATTCTATGTACTCTGTGACAGCGACATCGTGGACACTGATGGATGCCTCATTAGCGTCACCTCACACCACTGGCGAAGTCAACGCAGACGTGAAGTAGCCAAGTTGGTGTAGATAGTAGATGGATAGTTTAAACACACCTTAGGACTAAAATAATGTTTGTGTTGCCCTTTTTATTGATTTGACCAGATTTCTTGATTTTAACCATCAGCATGTTCGTCAAACGTCGATCGTATCCCCCGGGTTTCTCTGCATATAGAGAGAGGACGTGCCATAAAATAGTTTAAATAGACACTCTGTCTGCTCTCGCACTAAGAGCCCATCAGGACAATAAAGCTTCCCTGATCTTTAACCTTTTCTACCTCCCGCGATGTCACGCAGGAGGTGGAGTGGTCATTAAAAGATACCCAGACCAACCTCTAATGCTACAAGATTTATAATCCTCCATGACCCTGGATTAGCCGATCTAAGAGACGCCTGTACACAGCAAAGCAGCCATCAGAACGGGTGATAAAAGCAGAACTTCATGCCATGCATATTTGTTCTTCACATGGTGGTGGTGACCATCAAATGTATTTTATGGCAATGTAATTAATATGACTAAATATTCATGTTTGATGGTAGATTTTACTGGAAACGTTTGTAAAAGATGGGGTGTATTTTAACCAATAAAAGGATTTTCTACTGACAATTTGGTATTGCTTTATCACGTTTATAATGGAGAACATACTGGGTAACTTCGCTGACTTTCAAGAACTCAGGATTTGCTGTTCTGTACTCGAGTTAACTCTTCGCAAAAAACGAAAGCAGCACAAGTTGCAGGATCACTTCAAAGTCGAGTATGCTTAGATGAGCCACGGACATTAGCCAATTCCGACGGTTCATCACGCCTGTTCTAGGCTACTTTGAGGCTAAAAGCCAGAGGATTTTGGCCAGACGGAACCCATGTTCCAAGCCAAGGCTGTATCAGGGTGGAAGGCGGAGTTTATTTCTTTATTCTATTACGCCCTATGATGTAAACGTATTTAGCACCATAACATCTTTAGTAATTTGTGCTCAAAAATGTTAAGCTAATTGTGATACATTTTAGGTGTATATAAAGACACGTGTAGTGGTATATAACTGTATTTTGTTTAGTTACCTGCTAGCTCAGCTAAATTACTAATAGATCAAAACATTAATATTTCCCATTTATATTCTCTCATGGCGTCTCTGGATTAATGTCTCTGAAATTTCCATTAGCTCTCCATTGGATTTCTTTGTGTACGTTTATCTGTAGGTCAGATATCAGCAGGGTGGGCGGGGTTTGCAGTGTGTACACTGTGTTATTGGGAAACTACTCCGTCTGTAAGCGCGATTCTAGATACGCAAATAGGTTTTCAGCTTGAGGCTTGTATCCCAAGACTACAAGTCACTGGTAGCCTTGAGGCAGCCCTGGCTCACCCTGGTATGATAGCGGAGCAGTGGCTATTCTACAAGAGCATAGAGCTTAATTTCCGCTTGCTCGAATACACTTTACCCGTAAGACAAGGTTCAATTCCTGGCACCTCGATCATGTTTTTATTGAGAACGCTTTCTCAGGGTGCTCTGTACGCCCGGCTCGGCCAGCCTCATGTACTTCAGTAGGGCTCACGAGTGCCGTAAACAGAAAACTGACCACAAGGAGGTTACAGCTAGCAGCACACAACAGCAATGAAAATAAACAGCTGAATAAAATGTTTGGTGGTTCCGTTATCGCTTTATATAAGTCGCTTAGTCATTTTACAATAGGTACTCCTGGTCAGTCTGAAAAGTGAGTAACCCATACGGAAGTCCGTACCGGTTGAATAAAGTAGAGGTTCCAAATGGGTGTATGATGTAATTGTGTAACGCAGGATGAATAAAAGGGGAAAAGCTTAGTGAAAACTCGCTGCCTAGTGTTGAAATCATTTGTTTCCTTTTACTCTCGTTCCCTGTGTGCTTTCAGTGAAAAGGCTCCAGGGCTCTCACTTCTGCTCTAATCTAGCAGCTTCTATACACCATGTTTGTTAAAGACTTGCAAATACACCGGGTACTAGATCACTGTACATTTGCATGAGTGTGTGTGTGTTTGTGAGAATGTAAGCTAAAAAGAGCTTGCTATGCACACACGAGTGTGTGTATGTGTGTGTCAGACTGGAATGAGTCAGCGGGGGGGTGGGGGGGTGGAGCTCCTTGTCTGATGGACTCTGTGACACCACGTGACGCCCACACAACTGTGACACGGTCGGCCTGGGCTTTCTGACATCTCCACACCAAACGCCTCGTCACTGTCTTGTTTTGCTCTTTCCGAGGCTTACGTACCAGCTCTGACTACAGCCTACACCCACTGACTGGAAACCCAGCCGTTGTTCTATCGGTCCACATCTTTGATTCATAGCATGTTCACATCAAAGTGTGTGTGTGTGTGTGTGTGTGTGTGTGTGTGTGTGTGTGTGTGGGCTTGATTTCCTGGAAAGCCAGCTGCATTTACTTGAATGTCCTCAAATCTTTGACTTGTTCTTACTCAGTATTTGGGTTAACCAGATTTGACCATGTGTGCAGCTGGACACATTTCTACTTACTTACTGTCCATGAACCACAAGTCCGAGATCAGACCTCAAGTGTTGATGCTGGTTAAAAAACAGGGATTCTTAGCTGCCATGAATGAAGTGACTTTTAATGCCGTGTGCTGCAGGTGGGCTGATTATTTCCTCCGGCGCTCCTCTTGCCGACTCTAAGCTGGGTGCTAGAGACGGATTCTCGTAGCTCTATTTAAAGCTCCGAAGGCCATGCATGCAAACTGTGTCCTGCGCTCAACGTGTAAACAGTTTTGTCTGACACCGGTCTTGAACACTGATGAATCACGTCGGTCAGGTGTCCAGAGTCTTAGCAATCAGTGTGAATATCAACAAGGTGTAAAATCTCATTGTGGAGAGGAGTTTAGGCTAACAGTCTGAGCTGGCCTATGAAGGCAGTGTTCATTATTCACAGCTAGAAGTCATTGGTTAACTCGGTGCAGGTGCACAAGGTGAGACAAAGGGCTTTCGAAAGAATGGGACTGTTTGATTTGGCTGTTGGTTTTGTTTTAAAGGATAAAAAATTTGCACCCAGAAAATGGAGTGAGAACCTTTCTCTACCTCTCTTGCACTCGTGATGCCCTGCAGGAAGTCCTCAGCCATGTCTCTATTGCTCAGCATTAGAAAAATCATGTGACAAGGCAGGGCCGAGGTAGGCTGTCTGTGCACTTGTCTCCATCAGGTGCTTGTGTCGCCATTAATCAGGCGTACCATCAGTCAGTCAACCTGTTTTTTTTACCTCCCCTTTACACCACTGAAAGAGAGAAAAGCCATCACTGTGTGCAGAGTGAGTCACGTTGCAGAGGAAAGAGCGTAGGGAAGCGATGGGGGGTAGGGGGGGGGCACTGAGTGTTGAAGTCAGACAAGTTTATAAAGCAGAGGCCCTTGAACGAACCAGCCGACGCTGCTTTTATTAAGGACAGTCAGCGGCGTAACAAAGTCGTTAAAGGGGAATCAATACAATGTGGCTCCATTTGCATCTGGGCTGCTCGATTCAAAGCGGCTCATGCAGGGAAAATGAGTTCCAGAGTGCCAGGAGTTCCTACATTGAATGAGTTTTGATTTGGGTTTTTATAATGCACAGGATATTTCGCTGACATAACGCAAAGATTTGGCTTGATTATGATTGGACGGGTCATTGTAAATATTATTACCATTGCCATTGCAATCCTGTATAAACACTGACCAATCACTGTCTTGCATTTCTCTGGGAAATATCCAATCAAATGATCCCGTGTCTGCCTGCTCATGCATGGACCACACTGTGTATGAACCAGAGGTCAGAGCAGAGCCTGAGCATGTTGGGGCAGCGGAGGGGTCAGGTGGAGCCCTGTAAAGATGCTGATTTTGAAGTTTTGCTAGCTTCCCAGATTACGAACTTTAGCTTTAAGTATAGCTTTTCAGTATCACAGGGTAGATGTGTGTACCATCCACGAGATACTTGAAGAATTAAAGCTCAGATTTAAATTTTTAAGATTCCCGAGCTTTCTACAGAAGTCACATGATTTACGTTTTCTTTTTTTTGTTTGTTTCTTTTTTTTTTTTGTTATGTTGTGCAATAAAGTACCCGCAAAACAAGATTAGCGCTGAAGCCGTTTTGCTTGATCTGTATAAAACCCATCTTGGTATACAGGTGTTGGCAAAATATTCTTGAATCTCCTAATGAGTGTAAACAGTATTACCCATTTATCTTATCTGCTATTGTTATTCACCTGATTTACATAAACCCGGTTTGCTTTCATTTCCTGTCTAAACAAGATAAGCAGTCATTTGCAACTAAAGCATGTTACAGCAAGGTGAGCTTTTTTGTTTGGGTTTTTTTTTTTTTGTTTGTTTGTTTAAATATCAGTGTTGCGTCAGCCCAGTCCACTCCCACTCCTGAGTGAGAGTATGAGGGAAAGCAAAGGTATGCGAGATATTCTAAAAGTGTACTAGCCTTAATTCTGTCTTTAAAGTGACTAGGGTGGAGCCGGAATAACTTTGGACTCATGAATAGGGTGGAACAGTTGACCTAGAGAACACCCTTACTGCACCAGTAATAGTGCTGAGTAGAGATAGTCTCGTTCCACTCTGCTGCTGCAGCGACTCAGCCTTGGCTCGCTGCCTCTCCACGAGACACAAACAAACTTACAAACCACTTACAGATGTCTCGGGAGCAAAATCATAGCCATACGGTTCACTTCAACGTTACGACATGTTACCTGAGGACGCCGGGCTAGACACGCATGCCTAACCGGCTTTTAAAGCTCGCCCTGTGCTACTTAGTGACATCTGATCAGTTTATTCAAAGGGAGGTGTTAGAGGAATGCTGTGAATTCTTATGCAAAGCTAATAACCAGGTTCGTTCTAGTGCGCTCTTAACAGCACCTCTCCGTCCAATATTCTAAACCGCTTATCAGTGAGTGCTGCAAGGGAAGAATTTGGGTAAGATGCTGGTTAGTGGTGTCGAGAAGCTGGTCATTCAGATATATGGTGACACAGAAAACAGACACGTAATATCAAACAATGGACAAATTTCTATCATCTTCCTCTACATCATAACACACAATACATATCTTCTATTGTATACTGGGTACAGTGCACTATACTAGTAAATAGTTTATTAACTCTATGGAGTGTGTACACCTTGGATGGCTGTGAAAATCTCACTCTCATTGGCTTCCTGTGTGTTTGTTCACCTGTTTACCACTAAGGCAACAAAAACATGGACACTGACGAGTGAACCATGATATGTGGCTCAGTGGTTACGTCTCTGTGTTACCGATCAAAAGGTTGGAGGTTCAAACTCTGGTACCAGTAAGCCGCCACTGTTGGGCCCTTGAGCAAAGGCCCTTAAGCTCTCAATGAGATAAAAATGTAAGTCGCTCTGGATAAATGTGAATGTATGTATGGGTATGTTTAGAAACAACTTTGAGCTTCATGACAACATTCAACATTTATGCCGGCTGCTATTGTATTAATATTTTGTGCTTTTTTTGCATTACGTGCCATCTTGAGTTTTCCAAGAAGCAATATGTTAGCCACATGGGAGACACTGCGATAGCCAGGGGAGTAGCAGAAACTACCAGAAACAGCCAAGGGAGTAACAGAAACCGCCAGAAACAGCCAAGGGAATAGTGGAAAATAGATGAGGGAGTGGCGAAAAGTGCCGGAATCAGTCGAGGGAGTGGCGGAAACTGCCGGAGATAGCCGAGGGAGTAGAGGAAATACCCGAGGGAGTAGCGGAAACCGCCGGAAATACCCGAGGGAATAGAGGAAACCACTGGAAATATCCGAGGGAGTAGCGGAAACTGCAGGAAATAAAAGTAGTTTCAGCCCCAACATGGCGCCACCACCACCTGAGGCCGTGGTTTCCCCAAGTGTCATGGTGTCTGTTTAAAGTAAAACCTGTTTACTCTCCACATTGGGTTTGCATTTTGCTCGTTGCCACTTCTCAACCTCTCAATGAACTGTCTCTGAAATATGTGTGCCCAATCAGCACGTATTTACAGACTGCTCCCTTCCCCACCAGAAAACTCAACCAGACATGGGTGACTATCATCATCATTGTCAGGATTCCAGTACATAATCTCCTAGCATACGCTTCATGGCCATAAATTTCATGGAAATCTGTGCAAAATTTGTGTTAGTGTATTCGCAAATATCCTACACCTGACCTAAAAAAAAAAATCACTTGTCTGACGAACCAGGAAACAGTACTCCAGGTGTGATGTTGCACTGCCTCTAGGCCCTGGTGGCAATCATCACAACAGGAACCCTGGAGGTTTACGCTGGAATACAGCAATAAGGAAGGAACTTTGTTTCTATTCGTCTTTATCTGTGTTTAGGTGTTCATGTCTCAGGGCAGGCACATGGTCGTTTGCAGTCTGCTTATAATTGATCCAGCACTCGGGTGTTTATTGCTAATCTAATAACGTTTTAAAGAGGAATCGTCATCATTAATGAGGTGCTTTGATACCCCTGTGAAGGCGGAATTCTACAATTTACAAATGAAATTATTACCAATATAAATACTCAGATTCAAAAAGTGTCTGATCTCGGTTTACTGATGCACTTTCTATTTAAATACGCTGTCTGTGAGTGTCTGTCTGTCTGTCTGTCTGTCTGTGTGTTTGCCTGTGTCTGTCTCTGTGTGTCTGTCTCTGTGTGTGTGAGTGTGTGTGCCTGTCTCTCTGTGTGTGTGAGTGTGTGTGTGTGTGTGTGTGTGTGTGCGTTTGTGTCTGTGTGTTTGCAGGAGTGTGAGTGTCTGTGTGTTCTTGCCCCGCTGTCCTAATCGCCTTAAACCTGTTCTATTTTCAGTGGTGGAGGGTTAGTTAATGATTTTTGCAGTGCTTGTCAAATGTATAGTCAGCCCTGTGTATATGTGTGTATGTATGCAGGAATGTGTTATCAGACCCAGTCTTCCTGTGGCTCCTAATCCCTTTCCCCTTGGTTTCCCTCCCCAGTGTGTCTCTGCTTCTGTGTGTGTGTGCGCGTGCGCGTGTGCTGGAGGCATCTGAACTTCACTCCTCTAGCATGAGGCCACACAAGGGGAGGGGCTACTTCTTGGTCACATCACCAGTGTTGCTCTCAGTCTGGCATGCAGACAAACAGCAGATTTTGGATGGTTGTCCCAAGTGGGTCATTAGCTCATTTTGTGTTTAGTGATGCTCCATTTTGAGTTATTGACTCATGATTGAGTGAGTAGACTTTACAAAAAAAAAACCAGCAATTATTTGCTCAAGCAGGGGGTGGGGCTTCAGAGAGTTTATTCTGAAAAGCTTGGATAGTATTTAAACAGTAGCAAGATCACCAGCAGTGTCTTTAAAAAGAAATTCCAATTTACCAGTGGAGCTTCTCTCCTTTCCACTCCTCTCCCCTCCTCTTCTCTCTTTTCCTCTCCTCTCCCCTCCACTTTTCTCCTTTCCTTTCCCGTCCTCCCCTCTCCTTTCCTCTCTTTCCCCCTCCTTTCCTTTCTCCTCCTCTCCCCTCCTTTCCCCTCCTCTCCTGTCCTTTCCCCTCTTCTCCCCTCTTCTCTTCTACCTCTCCTTTCCTCTACTTTCCCCTCCTCTTCTCTACCTTCCTCTCCTTTCTCCTCCTTTCCTTTCCCCTCTTCTCCTCTCCCCTCCCCTCCTCTCCTGTCTGATATCTTGTTCTGCTCCACTACACTGTTTGCACACTTGAAACACACACACTGTCCCCTCGGAGAGCTGAATCTGCACTTTGGTGTTTAAGAGCGCTGACACACAGCTGTTTCTACGACCTGTCAGAAATAAAAAGGCCTGCAGGGCTTCCACACACAGCCGACGGATAAAGCGGAGGCGTTTACAAAATGCTCAATGCACATGCTTGTTTAATTGAACCATGCATTATCAGATGCCATATTAGATCTTTATTAAAGGCCTGATTCTTTTTTCCACATTTCTGACTTGAGCGTTGCTTCCTAAACTGCGAGCTGAGGACACAGCCTGCGACAGAGAGAGAGAGGGAGGATTGGCAGACACTGAGATTTCACAAGAGGAGGGAGATGTTTGTTAGCAAGTGTGTTCTGGTGGGGGGGGCAGTGGGATCTGGGCAGTGCAGACAAGGGAAGAAATGAGAGATGGATAAAATCCACCTAGGAACGAATGAAAGAAAGAACAGCATGTTCTGTTCCTTGGCAGAGGGAGAACAGTTTGTTCTATTATCCATCTCGCACACAAACAGAAAGTACGCGAGGAGAGACGGAGATCAGGATGCTCAAGTGTGCTGCCTGGGGGCTCGTAAATAAGATCCAGTGGTTTATGAGAAAGTGTGTGTCTGTGTGTGTACGCGTGCTGCCTGCATGGTGCCAAGCTGTGTTGTGCCTTCTTTCGGCTGCCGCCATGACGCATAGCTTATGCTCTGTGCACGTCAAACTGCTCATTCAGAAGGCAGCACGCCTGGTTTGCGAGAGAGAGAGAGCTGCAGTGTGGTCACACATTTGTAGTACTGGTTTGGATAGCTGCTTCTTCGCTGAAGGAGCTCTTGAATACACGGCACTAATAATTAGAGAGGTTGGCTTTTCAAGTGCGGGCCTAATTAAGCACAGACCTTTCTGTCTACCATCCTTTCGGCAGATATTAATTAAGTCAAGACGATATACAGCACGGTGAGGGCGTGCAGGCATTGTGAGGAGGCTAAACCCATAAATACGTCCATACGCTCGTGAAAGTGTTGCAGCATACAAAGACAAAGCTACGTCGGCATGTGGCTTTAAGAGAGGCCAGTGTGAGAACGTTAAGATTATTAAGCCTGCTTTAATCAAGTGGTTATCAAAACACGATTTTGGAGGAGCTCATCTACCAAACAACGCCCTCCCTCCCTCCATCGTTATTCTGTTACTAATCTCACACACACACACACACACACACACCTATATATGCACTCATCACTGCGCCTCTCATTATCCCTGTAGGTGACCCTCTTGTGGATAAACTCCATCTCCTCCCCCAGCTCAACCTCTTCTCCATCCCTCTTTTCAAGCTGTAGGGCGTCTGACCTAAATCTGTAAGGAAAGATAGAGGGAGAGAAGGAGGAGGATGTGTGGGGTGGGGGGCGGGGGTGATAGGTACTGATGTTGGCATCAAATTAGCATGTCTGTTAATGGTGCTTACCCTCGAGGTACAACACACGGAGGAATTGAATGCGAGCGAAAGGATAGGATAGGAGAACACAGTGATGGAGGTGGGGGGGGGGTGTCATTATTTAATGACTACACACATACACACGAGCAAACGTACGTCTACAAAAAGCCTAACAAGAACCAGAAAAGCCACCCCTTCTTCAAACACTCTCCCTTGGTCACTCTGAATAATTGATGGGGGGGTTGAAGGCATTATCTTCAAGGAGGTCTCTCTCTCTCTCTCTCTCTCTCTCTCTCTCTCTCTCTCTCTCTCTCTCTCTCTCTCTCTCTCTCTCTCTCT
>JAQMYF010000008.1:15504516-15518770 GCA_030014195.1 Neosilurus mollespiculum
AGATCCCGAGCTGCTTTTTCCACACTGCATTTTTCTCTTCCTTTTGAAATCAAAGCTCTATAAATAGCCCCCTCTTCTCCCTCCTTCTCTCTCTCTCTCTCTCTCTCTCACTCACTCTTGATGGAGAGGAGGAATCTACAGCCAGCCAGTGGTGTTTGGAGCAGGGCGTACTCGCTTATCCACAAATGCGTCAAATCTATCGTCTCCATCCCTGTAGTAGCACACATGTGCACACACATTCTTTTGTTTTCTCTTTCGTCGTCTTAAGCTTTCCAGCCGGAAATGACACCCCCTCGTCCCCAGCACCGAGGGGAATCCGAGAGGATTGTGAGGTTTTTTTTTTCCCCCTCCCCTCCCGCTTTCTTTTGTGCTCTTTTTCTTTCTTAGCGCCGTGATTGGTGCAGCCCGAGCAGCACTTGTGTGCGAAATGTGTGCTATTGAAGCGTGGGGGGTGAGTGAAGATGGGTCCCAGTGCTCTGCGCTCGGTGATTAACCCATTCTGCCTGAAGTGAAGGGGCTGAACTTCAGCCGTCAAAGTAAAATGCTGCACAACGCCAGTGCACACACATGCCCTCAGTGACTCATAATGAGAGAAAAAAAAACACACCAACACCTTTTGTTTCAGTCAATCAGACATTTTGTGTCTTTCTCTCCTCTCCTCCGTCAGACCGCCTGCCAGGTTGAGGTGATTCGGGGTTCACAGCTGACCCCCACGTTCCTCCGATGAACCCCATCAACTCCATGAAACCTGCCCTGCCTCCAACGCCACACAGGTGCGTGCGGTGTGTGTGTGTGTGTGTGTGTGTGTGTGTGTGTGCGTGCGCGCGTGCGAGAGCAAAACTATCTGCTCTCTTTCTGTGTCTATCTTGATGTGTCAGTACACTCTCTCCACCCCCTCCCTCCCCCACACTTCACCCACACGCACTTCCTCCTCGAAAATGGCACGCTCGTCTCTAGCCCCTGAGTTTCTTGATCTGTCACTCGTGTCCTCACGTTCCCAGAAGCCCCATGTAGCCGATATATAGCACTCAGACGTACAGTGACTTTTTCCAGCACTTAACATCTGAGGGGATTCTATTAACTGTAGTGTGGTGTTTCGTGAACAGATCCAATCTATTCCTCCCTGTGCTCAGGATTTCTTACCAAGTAACACAGTGAAAGTGCATAAGTCATCAAATCTGAAACACGAGTATTGGTTTTATAAAAAGAACCGCAGCGGCAATGGCTTCATGACTCGTTCCGAATCCTTCTCCTGTCATATGCCCAGCCTGGGACGTGCCTCTCCATCGAATTGTTTCTGATTGGCTATACTGTCAGCTCTGTGTTGATTGGTCGGTTTCAGGTTTGGCTCCGGAACAGCGGTTTCCTGTTTCAGTGCGGGTGGGTTGAGGCCGGGGAAGGGGAAGGAGGGGAGGATGGAAGAGCATCTGGTGGCTTTTTTTCCCCTTTTCAGGAAAAAAAACCCTTCATCTTCCTATGGAATGCTTTGTGCCACCGATAGCAAATTGGTTGGCTTGCTTGGCTTCTAAAATCCTGCGATGACCATCAACTGCTTAAGGCAATCACTTAGAGCCGCCATAAAGCCCCTATATCCTGTGGGCCACGAGCCAGCAGTAAATGACCACTGGTTGAGTTGGAAATAGGTTGAGCAGGGCTCTGGAGCTTCCACAGCTATTATAATATTGAGTGTAAAAAGGGCGCTCGGGGTTAACTGGGGATCAGGGTCTCCCCATTAGTTCTGTGGTGAAGAGGGGGAAAACAATTGTGGATTCAACTGCTTTTGATAACAGCCGTACTGTACAGAACCTGATATCCTCTGTGCCACATGGGCTACTCTGACAAATGTAAGTCTGATGGCGACCCGGACACTATTAAAAATACTAAACTTGATGGCAATGGTATGGGCATTTCTGTCTTCAGGATGCTTGTTAATACTGACACTCTGACAGAAAGAAAGATTTCCGTTTAATTTCAAAGCGGCACATAATCATACGCTGATGTTTTCTACCAGCTGTATTTTCTCCACTTTCATCCGCTGCGGCGCCTCATGTAGTTTGGCTAATTTTGGAAAGATTAAATGAGAGCAATCTGGTTTGATCCAGTTATACAGAACACAGTAGGTACTCTAACACACACATCCGCGAGCACCAGCTCTCTCTCTCTCTCACTCTCTCTCTCTCTCACATACCCCTCCCTTGGCATTGCTACTCTTTCCTGTCTCTAAGTGACTGTAGTCGCCATGGAAACATTGCGCTGAGCACCTCTAGAGCATGTGGCTGTAGCACATTCAAGTCACACACAAAGACTTCCAAACACACACAGACACACACAATTTCTCTCTCATGCTCGCACACTGACTCTCCTAACACCATATGTCAGTATCACACGAAGACTTGAGCGTAAAAATCCTTTGTCATTTCAGCCCTTTCGATTTGACCGTCAGATCAGCCTCCAGTAGGTAAATCAAACAGTCACCACCTGCACGGTCACATGGTCAAAAGGAAGCAGCGTGCACGTACACAGAGGAGGGGGGGTGGGGGGGTGGGGGGGGGGTTGTGTTTGGAGAAAAGCTAGCATTTCTGTCTCTTCCACTAATTCTAACCTTGGCGTCCTTGCCTTCTGTCCCTCTCCAACAGCGACGGCTCGTACCCCTATGACCCAGCGTCCTGGCAGCAAGGCTCCAACCAGCCCCCCGGCTCCCTGTCTGTGGTAACCACAGTGTGGGGGGTTACCAGTCCTTCACCTAGCCAGGTAAGCCTGGCATCAGCAATCTCCAAAAAAATTTCAGCTCAAACTGATGTTTGTACCGCAGCGTTTGTTGAATTCTCAAAGTTTTTTGTGAAATTTCTCAGAAGTTTTAACTGTAAATTGAAATCGCAGATCAGTTCTAATACCTCTGCACTACTGTAGTAACTTCTCATTTACTTGTGTGGCAGATAATCTAAATAATGTAATTGTGTTTACAAAAGTTTAAGAAAAGTTTATCTTGCTTTCTGCAAGAAGGTCCTGGGTTCGAGTCCCAGGCTCGGCGAGGGTGTTTTTGTGTGGAGTTTTGTGTGTTCCCCTGTGCTTGCGTGGGTTTTCTCCAGGTACTCAAGTTTCCTTCTAGAATCTGAAGATATGCACATTAGGGTAATGGGCCGTTCCAAATTGCCCCTAGGTGTGAATGTGAATCTCACCTTCACCCCAAGATGGGTCTCGAGCCTCCTTTAACAGGGTTAAGCAGTTCAGTGAATGAATGGATAAACGTCAGGGTGTCAGACAGTATTGATTATATTCCTCTTACATTATACTTTTGACAGGCAAGATTAGTAAAATGGTCTGTAGTAACACTACCTTATTTAGTTAAACATAGTCACACCAAGGATGATTCCAGAGAAACAAATAAATTAACAGTGTACTCTTTCTTTCTCTCATAGGTATTTGGTGCTCCTATGGGCCCGGGTGGCAATTCAGCTGGCGGTCACATGATGCCTGGCAACACCCCTGGCATGAACTCTCCCCAGTTCATGGGGCAGCAGGGCTACCCGGAGCCCAACAAGGGCTACATGCAGCAGGGGATGTATGGCCGGCCTAGCGGCGGATACCCGACCGGACCTGCGTATGGCAGCAGGTGAGCAATGCCTACAGCCCAGCTGTTCATTCAGTCATAAAGAAGCTATGATCAAGCCTCGAGTGGTGAAGGAGTAGTACGACATCACTGTTTTGGTTTCAGCATGACTAGTGCGAGGGCTGAGCATGCTCTCGCCTCGGCATGTGTCGGAGAGGAGTCCCGCCCCTGCACTGACTCACCTACCTACTCACATGCACATAATGATTTGCATAGCAATATATCTTTGGACTCTGATCATTTGCTTTGCTCAGTGGAACACGTGAACCAGGAGGCTTTCTACTTTTGCATAGCAACACGCATAATCAACTACACTCCCACACCACTTTCCAAAATATGTAACATCTGTTGTTGAGTGCAACCTGTAATGAGATGTTGTACTGAATGAGATGATGCGAGTCGGCATGAATAACAGCTTTTCTCCCCCCCCCTCAGTTACCCCAATAATGGTGGAGGATCCCTTGGAATGCCTCCTCACGGTGTCCGGCCACCTACTGACTTCACCCAGGCTGCTGCTGCCGCTGCTGTAGCCGCCGCCGCTGCAACAGCAACTGCAACCGCCACGGCGACTGTTGCCGCAATACAAGAAAAGCAGAACCAGGAGATGAACTACGGGCCTGTAAGGAGCGTGTCCTGTGTGTCTTTGTGTGGCTAGCTATTATCAGGTCATCTTGCTCTTATATGACCACAGGATGTTTTGTTATGTAAAGGAATGTAATGTGACCAAAACCAGATGAGCCTGAGTTTATTTCATTTGAGGCAGAGGAAGACAAAGTGCATGTCATCTGTAACCTTCTTGTTGATGGAGGTGTACAGATACCAGCACTCTGAAAGCACTCTTGTGTTTGAAATCTACCTTGCCTTTGTGTGGTCCAAGCTTATGGTAGCACTCGCTATGCCCCCTGCTGGTGGAACAACAGATCACACAGTGCCAATCCAAGAAAATATGGCTTTAATTAGTCAAAAAGGAGATGTTTTCTCCCCCTGCCTTTCCTCTACACTCATTAGGAAAACAGATTTTGCACACTGGCAGGCCAGTACTAGACATCACATCATAGCCGTGGTTTTGAGGGTGGATTTGATTGTCCCTGATGGTGGCCTAGTTACTGCTTTCCTATCTGTGCCCAGTGCATGTCAGTGGTAGGCAAATCTCCAGCCATTGTTTCAAGCCTGCTTGGTCTGATGGGTGGAGTTGCCCTTTTTTTGTTGTTTTACATCTTTTTTTGCTTTGCAGATGGGTGGTGCTTCCTCTTACAATACTCAGTTCATGCCCCACCCTGGGCCCCGTGGCCCACCAGGCATGGCCTCCACAGGAATGGTGGGCTCCAGACCTCCCTCTATGGGAGGCATGTATGGCTCGCAGGGACAGCGTATGCCCCAACACTCCGGTTACCCCGGTGGGCAGCAGGGACCTCCACCACGACACCAGCAGGGATTAAAGCGCCCTTATAACTCCGAGGTTAGTGAGACGACGTAGTGCTGTTGGCCTCTTACACTTTTAGATGTTGGCTGTAATTTAATATGAACGCATTGTTTGGAGCATCATAATATTGTAAGTACTCTTGTTTTTATAATAATCCCATAACATATATATAATTTCCCAGTAATACTTTAGGGTTAAATGAAGTACTTGTACCTGTCATGTGATTTCCCATACTTCAAGCTGTATGACCTATTCTTTCAGTATTTCTCCTCAGACATGTGACTTTTTCTTTTCGCAGGGTTTCCCAGGACAGCAGTATGGCTCTGGAATGGGAGCAGCGGGTCCTTACCCCGGCCAGCCCATGCAGTACCATGGCCCTGGCCCACAGCGCTCAGCTCCTTCACCATCCTACACGGGCCACAGAATGCCCCTTCAGCAGTCCAACATGGGCCAGTATCCTGCAGGACCAGGAAACCCAGGCCAATATTACAAGGTGAAACAGCCACAGCGTTTTGACAGCTCTCGCAAGCTACTTATAAGCGGCTTGTGTCACTCCATAGGGAGCTAGCAGTGTCAGATTTCATTGTGAAGAGGTTCCTGCTTCTGTCTTTAGTGGTAGACAAACTGCTGCTTTGTGAGAGCAAAAACTACTGGAATCTGATCCGTGCTACTGCCTGAGTGAACACGAAAAGATCTTGTAAATGCTGTACACCTCAAAAGAATCAACAAAAACGAATGATACCATAAATCTGCTGTTTATTGGTTGCTAAATACACTTTAATAATAGTTTCAGTATTATTCTGTGATGTGAGTGTATAACCTTTTCTATTTTAGACTGATCTTAAGATATTTTTTTGTTTCTCTAGGCAGATCAGTTCAATGGGCAAGGGAACAATCACGGGAGTCTGCCCACAGGGGTGGGTGGAGGTGGAGGCTACAACACGTTTAACCAAGCGGCTGTGAACGGGGTCAGTGTCAATTTCTTTTTGTTTTTCTCTGTCACATCACTTTCCTTTTTCCAGTTTTTCTGTCTGTTTACATGCTCTTGGTGATAAGTCTGCAGGTCACATTTAGTTAATATTTACCAATTTTCAAAGCGCCCTGTTTGGACTTTGAGACCCTGTTTCAAAGGAGCACTTCCTCCAAAAATGCTAATGTGGTTACTGAAGCAGTGGGTTAGCATAATACACTTTGCATATGACTAATCTTACTTTTAATAGCATTGGCGTTTCATTGTATGTGCATGTTTTTTTCCCACAGCCTGGACGGGCGATGCCTGGCTACCCCAGTTCACCCCTGCCTGGGAACCCTACTCCACCCATGACTCCTGGCAGCTCCATGCCACCCTATATGTCGCCTGGACAGGATGTGAAGTCTCCCTTCCTCCCTGATGTCAAGCCCAACATCAACACAATGCAGCCCCCTACAGGTACCAGAGCGAATCTTAAAATCACAGTAACTTGGACTGGTCCTAACATAACCTCTAAAGACAATTTGGGATTACTACATTGTTACATAATGCAGTGTGTCATGTAATGAAAAAACGCATACTAAACACAACTGCAATCTACACTTCTATACAAACGACTTGTGTGTGTGTATAAAACTATTGAATTAGGTTCATATACAGTACGTCATTGTTCCACTAGAGAACGTTACTTATTACTATCGATACTAAAATGTTTTGTGGAGAAACATGATTATTTTCTTTTAACACACATCTAATGCGTTCATTCAATTCTGTCTTCCATCTCAGGGAACCCAAGTGATGACCTCCGGCTGACTTTCCCTGTTCGGGACGGGGTGGTGCTGGAACCCTTCCGGCTGGAGCACAACCTGGCAGTCAGCAACCACGTCTTCCAGCTGCGTGACTCCGTCTACAAGACCCTCATGATGAGGTCAGGCACACGGTTCACACTTGCCACACACTAGGGTCTCATTCCTTGACCGACTCGCAGAGAACTGTCTTGTCCTTGAAGAGATTTTGTTGGTTTTCCTAGTAAAATTGTTTGTATACCTGCACTATATTTGTTTGATTAGGCCAGACTTGGAGTTGCAGTTTAAGTGCTACCATCATGAAGACCGGCAAATGAATACCAACTGGCCGGCCTCGGTGCAGGTGAGCGTCAATGCTACGCCCCTCACCATCGAGCGAGGTGACAACAAAACTTCCCACAAGCCTCTCTACCTGAAACAAGTGTGCCAGCCGGGTCGGAACACCATCCAGATCACCGTCACTGCCTGCTGCTGTGTAAGTGTTTGTATTCATCACTCATAATTTCAAATTTATCCCTTGCCATAGTGAAAAGATATTATAATAGCAGTGGGGTTACACAGTTAGGAACATAAGCTAGATATACTGGAGGTGCTATAAATCTGTGTGCATGGAGAAAGACGAGATTAAAGAAATGTATCCAGTTATAGGTTTTATTAAGAAACACTTTTTAAACCTGACCTGCAAAAAAAAATAAAAATCATGTACTCTAATATTTCTCTGGCCCACCTTTAGTCCCAATTTCATCACTTAATCACCATGGTGTCATTTTGACACCTTTATTTCCATCCAGAGTTGGGTTCATTTCTTCATCGACATCTTGAATTGGTGACGGTAAAATAGAACCACTCCATGAAGTCTTTCTGAACATTCTGAAGACTTTCAGTAGGGTTAAGGTCAGGACTCTGAGGGGCCAGTACATACATGAAAATGATTCCTCGTGATTCCTGAACCACTCTGAGCCACAGTTTTATATCCGTGATATCAGAAAAGGAAAAGTCCAATGATGTGGTAACTCGGTACATTCAGGTCGTCAACTGATATGACTGAACATTTTATTGCCGCATTAATGTTGCTAAGCCTCGACCTGACCAATTGAAACAGCAGTGCCAGGGATATTACGCACTGCAATCAAGGATACAAGGTTCCAACAAAATATATTATAGTGCACACCTAGAATGTACCTTTTTTGGGGGGGGCCGGGCAGCATAGTTTACCTTTTGAATCAACACAGTTAAATTGAATCAACACAGTCTTAGGAAGGCAAACAAATCAGGAAGAAATAAAGAAATCTGTAGACCCTGATGTTTTGGCGAACTGGACATTTGCTTTTATTGCACTGTAATATGCTGTCTATGATGAATATACTTTATTAAGCAGGGAGCATGTTTATAAAGGTGTGTTTTCTTCTTCGGTCCAGTCTCATCTGTTCGTCCTGCAGCTGGTCCACCGGCCCTCAGTGCGTTCTGTGCTGCAGGGTCTTATGAAGAAGAGGCTCCTCCCAGCTGAGCACTGTGTCACCAAAAGTAAACCCCTGGTCTTGTTAATATGCACCCTTAGTTTATATTGTGTCAAAAATATATATACATGCCTCATTTTAAATTTTTTTATTTTTTGCTCTCATTCATACATCATTACTTCTCGACCTTCAGTCAAGAGGAACTTCAGCAGCGGAACCATACCGGGAACTCCTGGGCTAAACGGCGAGGACGGCGTGGAGCAGACGGCCATCAAGGTCTCCCTTAAGTGTCCGATCACTTTCCGTCGCATCCAGCTTCCAGCTCGGGGTCATGACTGCAGACACATACAGGTGACAGAATGAGGGGATCAATGGAAAAACATTAAATCCTTGAAGTGTAGTGAGGATCCAGATGTTTAAAAGTACCCCACATCTGGTTTTGGAGTTCCAAAATATATATTTTTTTGTACATTAAAATGGAAAGTAAACAAGTAATCATGATGTCATGTTGTTTGTCGTCGTGTCCCCCTCCCCCGCAGTGTTTTGACCTGGAGTCGTACCTGCAGCTGAACTGTGAGAGAGGGACCTGGCGCTGTCCTGTGTGCAAGTAAGAGTCGTTCTGTTGAGTCGAGGCATTTATAGATTCACCACATTTAACCTCATGTGAACCGAATTAGAGGAAGTACTACCGCCTCTCAGAAAATGGAAATAGTTAATTCATCCCTTGGTTATCGTTAGTCAGAAATGCCTGAGTCGTGCATTTGATAAATGAGTTTATGAAGCAGAACTAACACAGTTACCACCCTGTATAATCATTAACATACACAAACACTGGATCCAAACGGATATTTTAATGTAAATATCAACCTTACCATGAAAAAGTAAAGCTTTTACATTACTGCGTTCTGTTATAGTAGAATGGTTGTTAAAGGAGGATAACAAACATAAATCTGTTACTTAAAGAGTAAAACTAGCAGATTACATATCACATAATATTAGCTACATTATTTTTAGCATAATGTAATTATTATCTATATAAATCTCAAACCTGCCTCACCACTGAAAGTTCACACAGCAAAAGAATACAATGTGTCTGACTTTTTATTATATTTCGGCAATTCCTGGTGTGACATTTGAGTACTTTTGTTAGTTGCTGCAGCTGTAGCTTTTAACAAGTTTAACATATGATTACTCCTGTGTGAGGATGTTATAGATAAACTCTAAAACATAAAATAAACTAAAGTTGACAGCCTTTATTTAATAGGCTATAATTATCTAATCAGGTCAGTGTCAAGGAGTGGCACAAAATGAACATGCAAACGTAACACATGTACTTTGCTTCTTTAATTCTGCTAACCTGTATATAAAGCAAATAACCTTAACTTTTAACCTTTTTAAAGGTATTAAGGGTTAGTACCTCAGAAAACAATGATAACTTAGTCATCTTATATCAGAAGATTTGTCACGGAGTGATACAGCCAGAGTAACAAGACTAATAATGCCTGACATTCTTATTTGGAACTAAAGAGTCATACATAAAAGAAATTCTGTTCATAAACTAAATTTATTATGCATCTCCATATGAATTATACATATAAACATATATTTAGTAATTATGTGTGTTAATGCAGTTTATATAAATAACTGAAGTACATTTAAAACCAAATATATGCACGTGGTCAGTTCTTCTGTTTTTAATCTCCTGGAATATTACTACCAAACCTTAATAACTGATAACCTTAACCTATAACTATAACCTTAATAACCGCAATGAAATTCAAAATAAAAAAAATCGAATAACAAAATCCCTCTAGATTTACATTCACATCACAAATGAAATGAATAAGATATAAACAAAACGACTGAAGCTAATGAAACTTTTTAGGTTATCATTTATAATAATTTTTTGCTAAAAGTTAATTTGAAAATCTTGTACCCATGGACCACTTTGTGTGGAAATGCCTGTTTAATATTGAGGCACTTTACAACTGAAGGGCTGAGAACCAAAGTAGTCTAACCAACCGAAAGCTGTTTTTGAGAAAACGAAATGAAAGTTTTTCCAATATATAAAAATCAGGGATAATGCTCACGATATGATTCAACGTCATAAGGAAGATGAAGGGACCGTTGTGGCATGCATAGGCCTTATCCACATCTGTCAAAATTTGACCTTATCTCATTTTTCAGTTTTTGCGGGTTATACCACTGTGGCTGTCAGCCCTTCAAATAATATGAAGTTTAAATTCCAAACTATTTTAATTATTAGCTAAGCAGTATGACAATAGAGTAGCATGAATTAACTAACTATCCTTTCGTGTATTATTGTCTTCACTGACTGATTCGCACCAGCCAGTGCCTAGCCAACAACTGGCTGATCTTGAACTTGACCACCAGTGACCTTTTCATAAACTCATTTGGTCCCAAGTTGCTACCCTGAAAACTTGACGGTGATACGTCAAGCAGTTCTTGAGATATAGGACGTAGCTACAAATGCACAAAAAAATTCCCCAGGATGAACAGTATGGAGCCTGTGCGGTACACATGGTTTAATTCCTTTAATCCCTAGAAATCAAAACACATGGTTTATGTCCAAATCTGGTGAGTTAATCCAATGTTGAAGCAGACACTTTAATTCCAACCAGATCCAGCATCACGTTTTAATAAATTCCTATAAAACTGCTCACATCTCTTACGCTGGTGTCTGCAGTAAGACCGCTCTTCTGGAGGGACTTGAAGTGGATCAGTATATGCTGGGCATTCTCATCTATATCCAGAAGTAAGTTATTCTACATCTCAGTAATCACGGAAACACTTCCTACACAGTGCTCTTTAACCTGAATCTGAACCTGGATTTGGTTTCTAGTTCAGACTACGAGGAGATCACTATCGATCCAGTGTGTAGTTGGAAGCCGGTCCCTGTGAAGCCTGACCTGCATATTAAAGAGGATCCTGATGGTCCAGCGCTGAAGCGATGTCGCACCCTCAGCCCCAGTCACATGATCCTGCCCAGTGTCATGGAGATGATCGCAGCATTGGGCCCGGCATCGTCGCCCTACCAATCCTTACCACAAGGTGGCAGCAGTAGTACACCTGACTACCCCAGCCAAGGTTATTCATTTTTTATTTAGTGATTCATTTATTTATTTCATGCAGTATTGTTTGTATTATGCATCTAACAGTTCACAGTATTTGCACATCGTATACAGTGGCAGGAAAAAGTAAGTGAACCCTGCAAAAGTACCGGCATTATATGTATTAAACGAACGCGTCCTGTTTTAATTAATAACTCACAATTATAATTTTTCATGTTCTTATTTTTATCCCATTCACAGTGTTTGTGAGGGGGAAAAACTAAGTAAACCATTGGATTCAATAACTGGTCGAATCTCATTTAACAGCAATGATCTCAAACAAGTGCGTCCAGTAACTGAGACCCGCACAACGTTCAGGACGAGTTTTAAATCATTCTTCCTGGAAAAACAGCTTCAGCTCAGCCATATTCTTCAGATGTCTGGTGTTATTGTTTCTCTAATGGGTTACACTCTGGTCTCACTGCACCTTTTTTGTCCTGTTGCATCACCCAACTTCTTTATTCTCAATGACAGTAAACAGTCCAGGTCCTGAGGCAGCAAAACAACCATGACTTGTAATGCTCCCTTGATCATACTTTACCATTGCCCTTTTTGCTCCTCTGTGGTCTCTTGGCGGGGACATCGTACGTGGTCAATGTTTTGCACATGATAAACCACAGACAGTGGTATTGTTTCAGTTCCAGGGATTCCTTCAGGCATTTGGCTGTTACTTTATGGGTTGTTGTTTCCCTTGAGGATTCTGCATTAGGTTTCTGGAGTAATCTTGGCTGGGCACCCAGTTTTAGGGAAACGAATCACAGTTCTTACCAAGTCATGACTATTTATGGACTGTTTGTCCGACTGTGGACTGATGAATATCTAAACATTTAGAGACTGCGTTTAACTCTTTCCAACTTCATGAACATCAACGAATCTTGACCTTGGTGTTGTAAGATTTCTTTTTGTGAGGCATGCGGTCCATTTTTGAATGTTTGTCTAAATACATCTGTACATATATAGAAGTCACAAGTAGGTGGGAGGAGAGATATAGAACGTTAGTAAACATAGCAATATTGGATATTGAAGTCCATGTTTTTAGCACGAGTACTGATTGATGTACTTTTTTTTTTTTTTTTTTTTTTTTTCTTTTTCTTTTATACGGTTCATGATATTCCAGTCAGCCTGGCTTCTCGGACTTCCCCAACGCCCCCGGCACTCCAACTTTGGGGGAGTTTTCCTCGGGGCCTCCACCCCTCTCCTATCAGGCCGACCTTCCCAGTGGCCTACTGACCCCTGAGAAACCTGTGGGGCACCCCATGTCCGGACAGGTAGCACATCTACACCGTTTGCGCCTCCTTTTTTCCACGTTTTACCAAAAACATGTTTTAGCTGTTTTAATATCACCCTATAGTGAAGGTAGATGGAGGATATCCAACTGTGTATTTTGTATGTGAGAGTAAAAGCTCCTGGTTTTGAAGGTGACAGTGTGACCTTATACACCTCAAGTCATTTTACTTGAGACCACATTTCTGCTTTTGAACACACTTTGTGTCTCTGTTTGTAGATTCCACACTCTAGTCGCATGGATCCATCCCACAATCCCCTCCAACAGCAGCAGCAACAACCACCACCACCACAGCAACAGCAGCATCAACCTCTCCACGGCAGTTCCAACCTGAGTGGTCCAGGAGGACCCATGCACTCGCGCAACTCCAACCAGAATCCCCGGCTGCACACCGACAGCTTTGGGCTGGGCGGCCCCGGTGGGCCAGGTGATGTAACGGAGCCGGGTCTTGATGTGAGTCATTTTATATTCACCTCACTTGTTAAAGCTCGTATCTCACTGAGCGGTGAATGCTGACCAACATAGCCAATTTTGGGCTTCGTTAGAGTTCATAAAAGGTTATAAAACTGTTTTTGGGGTCTTGTTTTTATGTTTTTACAGATATTTGAAAAAACGGGTGTAACACAGGTCGCCAAAGTTATTTTTGGTTCGCCAAGTAGTGAACACAATTCAAGGGAAGGGTTGGCTCACCCTTTGATTGGGTTGGGTTCCATTTCTTCTTCTTTCCTTGTCTTTTCCTGAAGGATAGCTGCAGCAACAGCCAAACATAGCAATTCCTCCTGAAGGGCAGCAGCATGTTGGGCTTCTTCCCAACAGAAACCCATTTCCATATCCTGGAAGTCTATTTTACCAGGAGTTGGCAATAGGTCCCATACAGTAGCAAAAAGTTACTAATCATCGCAAACACTGTTGCTAACAGTCGCTAAACTGCCTTTTGAAAACATTCAGGCAAACTAAACATCACTAATTGTCGCAAAATGACCAAGATGAACAAAATTGGTCAGAAAAGTTGGTGAATCCAAAATCTGCTATGTTCGTCAGCATTCTCTGCTCTTTGAGATACAGGCATAAAGAGAAAAATTTCTGACCATCAACAAAATCCCCTAACACTGTGTTTCCTGCTCTGCTTCTTTAGCTTCTCCCAGAGCTAACAAATCCAGACGAGCTGCTGACCTACCTGGGTCCTCCTGACCTCCCTAACAACAGCAACGACGACCTGCTCTCGCTGTTCGAGAGCAACTGAACACACACACACAGCTTATACACCACCTCCAGCTTAGCCACACAATCCTTAAACCCCCCACCCCTGTCTCCCAGCAGTACACACTCTTTAACACGCTACAAGGAGGTGTGGGGGGGGAGAGGGGAGGAATCCTTGCAAAAAAAATGTTTGAGTCCTCCTCTGTTCCTTTTAGACTGGAATACAGAAACATTACACAGAAGGCACAGAAGATTTCATCGGACTTTGACATCTCTGGTAGTCCGCTTCGGGAAAATGTCATTGTTTTTACTGTTTTGAAATGGGTTTTTTTGTTTTTGTTTTTTTGGGTTTTTTTTTTTTTAAACAAACAC
>JAQMYF010000008.1:15518870-15541575 GCA_030014195.1 Neosilurus mollespiculum
GGGTTTTTTTTTTTTAAAAAAAACACCCCCCCCCCCCCCCTTTTTTTTTTTTTTTTTTTTTTTATTATTATTTTTTTTAATATATATAAATTTGAAGAGTCGCTTTTATATTTCCAGCTCCTTCGAAATCCATTTGTAGAAAAAGAAAAGAAAAGCACCCCATCTGATGTCTAACATGTGCTTGGTGTAAATTACATCACGTTTGTCGTTTATGGAAGTTGTCCATCTGTTATTTCTTCTCGATCATGTTTTAATCCAGTGTGATGTACTGTCGTTCTTTAAAATGCAGAAATTTGATTTAAAGGCTCTTTAAGAATGATATCAGAGAAAAAGAAAAGCCAAATACGTCTGGCCTCTGTCGTACCTTGAATGCATGTAAAAGTTGGGAATGCCAGTCGACCCTGCAAACACAAGACACAGACATGCCTTACCTCACCAGGTTTAAAAAAAAAAAAAACAAAAAAAAAAACCTCAACCTCACCAGTTAAGCTAGCATGCTATGCTCTCATACCCACCCGAATCATTACTTGAGCTTATTATTAGAACTTGAAGTCCAGGAGTTAGTTTATATTTTATCTAAGGAGCCTCTTTTCAGCGTGCATGCTCTTGTCCATCACCTTGTTCAGAGATGCCGATCTCGCTGTAGCATCAAAGAAACGTACTGTACTCGTTCGCCGAGAAGGGATTGGATCCTGCGCTGTCCGACAGCCGCTGTAGAGAGAGAAATCAATCAGTCCCTGGGGGTGTGTTCACACAAGACATAATCAAAGAAGCACAAACTACAGCAAGTGTGTTTCCGTTACACACCCTACTCTCCACACCTCACACCCCACTCTGCCAATCGCAGCTCTTTGTCTCCTCCTTTCTCCTTAAATATACAAAAGTGTCTTCCTGTGCTGGTGGCACAAACCCCTGTGCCGATCGATTAAACACAAGACGAGGAACAGTTCTTTACACCGCCCTCACACTACCTTCTTCTGGATGCAATTTCCCATCAGGCAGCAGGACGAAAGGTCTCGCAGAGCACAAGCAACACAAGTCATGTAGAGCGTATGTACAGGGTATAAAAAAAAATTTAAATAATGAATGCACAGTCAATCTCACACAATGGTGCACTGTTCTAAGGGTGCATTCAGGTCCTAAATTTTCAGTCTGACATTTTATGACATCCAGATGTTTTAGTTTTTTGGCGTCTGGCCAGTCTGGTCTGTGGTCGCAGTGCGCCATTGTTACTGATGAGGGCACTGTGTTGAAAATATGTACAGATTTCGGATCGTCGCTGTTCAGGATGTATACACACACTACCCCATGATTAAAAAAACACACACACACACTCGAAACACTATGATAAATATTCCTTATTACATCCGGAAATCATTCCTTTATTTTATTTTTTAATTTTTTTTAAGTTTGGTAGGTAAAGAGCCTCAATGGAGAGAGGAGGACTGTGTGCTGCCCCATATCCCATCTCATCATGTCTTATTACTTCTGTTATTTATGATCTCACTCTGGATGCCGTCGGCTCTGTGCAGTTTGTATCCTAAACAATCCAGGGAGGGTCAGGAGTTCTTGGATGTGCAATTTTTTTTTTTTTTTTTGGGAGACATTTGTGTATCATACAATTTTATCTTTTGATGATATAATTATTGTTATTATAATAATTCTAAAGATAATTGGTGGACCTGTATGCATCTCTCTCTCTTCTTTCTCTTTTGTGTGTGTGTGTGTGTGTGTGTGTGTGTGTGTTATCTAGCAAAGTTTATGAATTTGTTAAAAAAGAAAAGGAGAAAAAAACAAAAAACAAACCTTTGTTTCACCATCAGAGCTGTGACCTTGAAGGGTTTCAATAAGAAAGTGGAGGCATGGATTTGAGACCAGTAGTCACACTTTACTGTTCATCCAACTGTTAAGAAGAAAAAAAATGTTTGACCGTCATGTGTAGGTGAATCTTTTACGTTTTAACGATTGAATTAAACTTGTAAAATCTTAATCATTTTTTTTTTTCTAAAGATGTGAAATATTTCCATTATGTTTTTTAAGTAAAGACTTTAATCCCCATCCTGGTGCACAGCGTTATTTATAATTTGTGAAAAAATCCTTTCTAATAGGCCGTGGACGAAACACCTGGATTCAGAAAGGTAATACTTAATTCCTGCAGCTAGGTCCATAAGCATTTGGACAGCATGTCTCTGTGACAACTCTCCATTCACCCTGTGACCCCTTGGAAGCTAAGGGGGTGATCACGCTAGAGGTGCGATAGAGAAGCAGCTGAGGTGAATGGTAATTTGTGGCTGTCGCTTTTCATTCTCAAATTTGTCTTGCGACATCCGCGGCAATTTTCGCAAATGTAGCAAAGTGATTTGCCTTTTATTTTTATTTATTTTTTTTTTTTTGCCAAACATCCTCAAACCAATCGCAAGCCAATTGAAAAACAGATATACGTACTTAAGCCGCAAAATATTTGCTTGCATGTGGGATCTCGATCAGAATTTTTTATTTTCATTTTTAACGTGAATAAAGTGCAGACTCTCAGCTACAACTGAAGCATTTTAATCAAAAGCTTTCAGGAATAGGGGCCAGTGGAGTAGTGATTAGGGTGCTGGGCTCATGATCGAGAGCTTGTGGGTTCGAATCCCCGTTAGACCCCCACTGTGCTAAGACTCCTGGGCAAGGTGTTAACTGCAAGTGAGCCTCTGTCCATCCAACAGTATAAATGGGTACCAGAAAAAATGCTGGGACGGTAACCTGTGATGGATTAACATCCCATCCAGGAGGAATTGAACTCTTAGTTGCTTCACAGAAACACAAACTGGGATAAGCTCCGGCTGGGATGAGCCACTGGGCTCGGGTGTAAAAGTCCAACAGACCTTACCCACTAACTTTCAGGAGCATAGCCGTCATGATGTTTTACATCCATCCATCCATTCATTTGCCGAAACGAGTAATACTACTAAGATCGGGGGAGGCTGGAACCTATCTATGTGAAGATAGGGTACACACTGAACAGCTCGTCAGTCCATCACAAGGTAATTGGCAGTTCCAATTAGCCTAACGTGCACGACTTTGGACTCTGGGAGGAAACCGGAGTACCCGGAGGAAACCCACACAAGCAAGGGCAGGACATGCAAACTCCACCCAGAAACACCATTGCCGAGCCTATAACACAAACCCAGGACCACTTCACCAGCGCGCCTCCCAATTTAAGGAGCTCGATGCTGGAAAAACATTTAATGTCTGTGAGTGGAATCCAAATAAAACAAGGGGTTGGTGTTCCATCTTTAATATTTTGTTAATAAAATTGTACAATTTTTGTGTAAGGTGTTTAAAAAAGAACAGGAATAAGGACATTAAAGGAAATGAGTGCACAAGGCTGACGCTAGGTGTTGAGAAGAAGGTGGGTATTTAAAGTTGGCCGCAGTCAATCATGAGGACAGTATCAGAACAATTGCTGCTGATGCTTCCTTTTGTCTCAATGGCCCTGATGACCTCCATCCCTTCAACAACACTCCCGAACACAACATGCTTCCCGTCCAGCCTGATCACAAACAGAGAGCATAATGAAATGGGCAACGCTAGTCATTCATTTATTCAATTAGCCAATCATGTAACAGGAACGCAGTGCAATGCATAAAAAAAAATCACACAGGTACAGGTCACCAACTTCAGACAGGCTGCTTATTTTATAGAGCGTCCTACTGAACTGAACAGTGCCTCATCTCCAAAAATTAAAACCCTCTCAGGTTCCTGCTGACTGGATGCAGAACATTAATTAGTGCATCTCTGTGTTTCTACACTAAAACAGCCCACGAGACTTTTTAACCTGTAAACTGGCAGGGTGGTGTAGTGGTGCTGGGCTTATGATCAAGAGATTGTGGGTTCGAATCACCATAAGATCCCCATCACGCTAAGACCCCTGGGTAAAGTCTTAACCACAAGAGTGCCTCTGTCCATCCAGCAGTATAAATGCAGGAAGGTAACCTGCGATGGAATAGCGCCCCCTCCAAGAGGAGTTGAACTACATGTTGCTTTTCACCACAGAACCCACGATAAGCTTCGGGTCTAATAAGCCAGTAGGCTTGGCTGGAAAAGCCCAACAGACTTTACCCACCGATGCATTTTTATTTTTTTTTTTGTGTTATTTAAATTTTTGGATGAGGTTACTGTTGCTCTATAACACAGGCTGCTCGGTTCTGCTAACTAACACACTGCATCTCAGCTGAAACACACGCATGCAGTTAGCTCTCGGATTTACAACTCAGAATTGGGAATGTTATTAACCTTTGAAGAGTCCCATCTTTTCTAAATTATGCTCTAACAAGAAGGTCCTGCATTCGAGTTCCTGGCCCAGCTCGAGCATTCTTGTGTGGAGTTTGTATGTTTTCCCTGTGCTTGCGTGAGTTTCCTCCAGGTTCTCCGGTTTCCTCCCACAGTCCAAAGACATACACTTTAGGCTAAATGGCTGTTCCAAATTAACCCAAGGTGTGATTGTGAACGGTTGTGTGTTGGCCCTGCAATGGTCTGGCGAGCTGTTAAGGGTGTTCCCCGAACAGTTCAGCAAATGAGTGAGTGAGAGCAAGTTTTAATGGTGGTAAATAAATTGTGATATTTTTTGTTATATAATGACATTCTTGTCTTCAAACTAAATTTGACTTAAAACTGCCAGAGCTGTGCAAGTAATATTCAGATCTCACGCACACACAGTTCCTCCCATGAGACTTAATTCCACTGCTTTTGTAATAAGATCCATTTAAAAGAAATGTTTAAAAGTGATGGCACTGCAGCGTGATTGTTAGTATAAATGTACATAATACCAAGCCCAGGACTTGAACCTAGAACCTTCTAGCTGTGAGTCAGACATGCAAACCACTACCTGTGCATGGATTTTCACTAAACATGGTGAGGTCATGACCCAACCCGGGCACCAGAGATGATATGATTTTGAAATGTCTGAGTCAACGGTCAACGTCACTGTAACTATCAACACTAATAAAAATATATATAAGAACTAACATATTGTAAGAAAGGACATGGGTAATTAAAGCAGTACCTGTATAGGGCTACATTATCCATGCTGTGTAGATTAAGTACCTTGTACTCGATGAATGCCCCACTAGTTACCATTATTAATATTATTAAAATTATTATTATTATTATTATTATTATTACTTCGACTGCCTTATACTGAACCGATGAATAAATTACATACACATTTACATATACATATAGACACAATTACATATACATATAGACTGTAATTAGATTACTTTCTAACTGAAGTTTCTATCAGCCACAGTATTTATTTATTCATTCATTCATTCATTCATTTATCTATTAATAATAATAATAATAATTATTATTATTATTATTATTATTATTATTATTTTATTGGTCATATTTAAGCAAAGGACTTTCTTTTTCTCACCTCCATCACAACCCTTCCTCCACTTTTCCCATCAATGGTGTTGTCGAAGAAAACACTCTAGGGTTGGCCATGTCGGATACGGAGATGTTCTAATATCTAATACTAAGAGGTAGTGATGGAACGCTCTGTACTCTCTCTTCAATGCCGTGTCAAGTTTCTGACACACAGGTCCTCCATGCTTGGTTTAAAACACCCATGTCACATGACCATGTAGAACCATAGCTTCAGGTGTGTTTTTACATGAGTGACAGCATTATTAATGAGTGACAGTTCTTCATTTTCCCATACTGATCTTCATTTATAAATATGGGAGGTCATAGGAGGGGTAGTAACAGCAGTCTTGTACATTTCATATTAGACATAAAGGAAAAAGTGTTTTTTGTTGCTTTTTATGCAAATTTCCCAAACAATGTCAAATAAATCAAGTTACTCATCATCCATCGTCTGTTATTGACAGGCATGAGGCCAGCCGAGTCTCTTTCCTGTGGCAATCGCCAAAAGGTAAATTATGATTAAAATGCTAAAGGTCCTATAAGGAACTACCAACTGCCAGAGTTTAGCTCATCACCCCTCACTGTAGTGATGGGAAAAGCAAGACTTTGTGAAACTGTGAAATGTTCCAAAAAATGTTTTGCTGGAATTGTTTCAAGTTTGAGTGGCACGGTGGCATAGTGGTTAGCACGTCTGCCTCACAGAAAGAAGGTCCTGGGTTTGAGTCACGGGCTCTGCGAGGGTGTTTCTGTGTGGAGTTTGCATGTTCTCCCAGTGTCTGCGTGGGTTTTCTCCAGGTACACCGGTTTCCTCCCACAGTCCAAAGACATGCACATTAGGCTAACTGGCTGTTCAAAATTGTACCTAGATGTGAGTGTGAACAGTTGTGTGTGTTGGATTTCCTCTGGAATTCTTTCCACTACCAAAATATGCCTTACTGACTGATCCTAGGGTCTCATGGTGATGTAATGGTTAGCCTCAAAGCAAAAACATCGAGGGTTCTAGTCCCAGGCTCGGCAAGGGTGTTTCTGTGTGGAGTTTTGCATGTTCTCCCCATGCTTGCCTGGATTTCCACCAGGTACTCCAGTCTCTTCCTTATCTGGGTGTTCGAAATCCTAGGTGTGAGTATAGGTGTGAATGGTTGTGTGCGTGTGTGTGTCTGTGTGTGTGTGTGTTGCCCTGTGATACTCTGGGAAGCTGTTCAGGGTGTTCCCCGCCTTCGGCTGAGCTAATGTTGGCCACGATCCATATAGTAGGATTAAGTGGTTTGGCAAATGAGTGAGTGAGTGAGAGTGGTTGTGAAGGCTCAGTGGTTAAGGCTCTGGGTTACTAATCCAAAGAGAGGGGGTTCAAGCTCCAGTACCACCAAGGTGCAACTGTTGGGTTCTTGAGCAAGGCTCTTAATCCTCAACTGCTCATTTGTATAAAAAAAAAAAAGGTAATTCACTTTGGATAAGGATGTCTGCTAAAATGCCGTAAATGAGTATATAAATATATAAGAAATAAAGTTTTCGAAACAATCCTACACATTTCTCCAAGGTGACACCAAGTGGCCACTTTTACTTTCTACACATTAAATAAATCCAATATATATTTCTTTTGCAGGACTAACACAGACACAAACAACCATTCACACCCACATTCTCTCCAATGAGATTTAGAGTAGCCAGTAGACCTAAAGTGGATGTTTTTAGACTGGCGGAGGAAACCGGAGTACCCAGAGGAAACCCACACAGAAAGCGCCATGGTCATAATTAAGTTGGTTACTGTAGGATTCTGGTTGGAAATCTTATCTCCATCACATGAACAAATTTAATAACCGGGTATTAATTATTACATTATTAACATAATAAGTTAGCAATTATTAGCAATGCTGTTTATCATTCATTCATTCAGCTTCTTCTGCTTATCCGAGGTCAGGTCGCAGAGGCAACAGGTCTAGGAGGGAAACCCAGGCATCCCTCTCCTCAGTGACACACTCTAGCTCTTCCTAGGGGATCCCGGGGCATTTCCAGGCCAGATGAGATATATAATCCCTCCAGCAAATTCTAGGTCTAAGCGGGGCCTCTTCCCAGTTGGATGCCGCATTCTAATCACATGCCCGTACCACCACAATTGACTCCTTTCGATACCGAGGAGCAGCAGCTCTCCCCCGAGATCTAGCAATCCATGGTACTCGATATTTAACGCCTGGTCAATATGTCAAGTTTAACAGCAATACATTGCTGCCCCCTACAGGTACCAGAGCTAATACCTTCCCAAAACATTCTCTTACAATCATGCTTTACATGTAAACTACAGCCCTCATTACAGCAGTTCACTACATACAGATATATTTTTAAACACACTTTCAGTGCCTAGAAATGTTTTTTTTTTTTTTTTTAAACATATTTACAGCATCATTATATTTGTTATATCAGTTACTATCGGGTGCTTCCTTTTCATGCCAATATGAAATTAGTTTATAATAAAGTGTTTGCTGTAAAAACTATTCTGACTGACATAAAGACCTAAAATCACATTTGCCTTCCCCAAAGGTTCTGTGTATCAGAAATACATGTCTATAAATTACATGGGTTTAAAATACATAGATTTCTGGTTTCCTCCCACAGTCCAAAAACATGCACAGTAGGCTAATTGGCTGTTCCAACTCACCCCTAGGTATGACAGTGATTGTGAATGGTTGTATGTGTGTTGCCCTGCAATGGTCTGGCAAGCTGTTCAGGGTGTACCCTGCCTTCGCCCAGAGTCGGCTGAGATAGTCACCAGCCTCCCCACGACCCTAATTAGGAATGAATGGCAGCATGATGGTGCAATGGTTAGCACGTCCAATTACAGCAAGAAGGTCCTGGGTTTGAGTCTTGGGCTTGGGTGTTTTTTCTTTTTGTATGGAGTTTGCATGCTCTCCCCGTGCCTGTGTGGGTTTCCTCCAGGTACTCTGGTTTCTACCCACAGTCCAAAGACATGCACATTAGGCTAACTGGCTGTTCCAAATTGCCCCTAGTTGTGGTTGTGTGTTGGCTGAGATAGGCTTCAGCCTCCCCGAGACCCTAAGAGGATTAAACGGTTAGGCAAATGAGTAACAATGATGGGTGGACCCCCAGACAGAATAATGGACCCCAGACGGCACAGTGGGGCCAGAATACATGTTGTGTTCCCCATGCATTTAATAGGTCTTTTTCATGTGCCATGCCTATTCCAGGCTTCAGCTGCCACTGAGCACCAGGTGCTCATGTCCGACTATACATATTACACAAGGGTGGACTGCCTTTGCCATTTCTCTGCACCCCCTTGCACAGCATCTGGCATTTCTATATGGACTGTCTGCCATCCAAGTACTAACCAGGCCCATTCAGGGTGTACCCCGCCTTTGCCTATTGTTGGCTGAGATAAACTCCAGCCTCCCCGTGACCCTGATAGGATTAAGCAGTTCAGCAAATGGGTGAGAGAATAAATGGTTATATTAAAGCTTTTTTGCCTGGTCATTAACATTTTCAATAATTATTCAATCATTCATTCATTCATTTGCCAAACTGTTTAATCCTACAAGGGTCGCAAGGAGGTTGGAGCCTATCTCAGTACACTCTGTGCGAAGACAGAATACTCACTGGACAGTTCGCCAGTCCACTGCAGGACAAACACACACACAACCATTCATACTCACACTTAGGGGCAATTTGGAACAGACTGTTAGCCGAATGTGCATGTCTTTGGACCCATCCAATCATGACAAGAACATGTAAACTCACACACAGAAACTGTATCACGCAGTCATAACATACCTCATACCAGTAGCATGCTTTAGCTGCATTAATAGCACCATACCACCATAGTGTGTATACAGATGGAGGCTTTAAAACTCTGTATGCTGCATGTGAGAGTAAGAGCTCCTTGACTGGTTCTGGAGGCGACACTACGATCTGTAACATCCTCAGTCATGTCACTGACAGCTGCTCCTTTAAACCACAGCTTTCACACACTTAAAGTTTCTGCTTTTAGGCACACATTCTGTTTCTCTGTATGATATTACAGTTTCATAATCACATCTATTGCTCTTTGGTATTTCCTAGTTACATGAATCTTTGATGGTGATGTTGTACCCTGCCTTCACCCAGAGTTGGCTGAGATAGGATCCAGCCTCCCTGCAACCCTATTAGGATTAATCAGTTCGGACATTGAATGCATGCTTAATTCTACTAGGGTCATGGGGAGGCTGGGGAATATCTCAGCCAACACTAAGCAAAGGCAAGTTACACCCTGAAGAGCTCTCCAGACCATCGCAGGGCCAACATACACACAACCCTTCAAACTTACACTTATTTGGAACATACAGTTATCCTAATGTGCATGTCTTTGGACTTTGAACCGGATTACCTGGAGGAAACCAACGCAAGCATGGGGAGAACATGCAAACACCACACAGAAACGCCCTCACCAAGCCCAGAACTCAAACTCACGGCCTTCTCGCTGTGAAGCGGATGTGCTAATCACTACACCCCTCTGTGCCGCCCGTTGTGGAAATGAGCAACACTTTATATATTATTAACCACCTTCAGTCATCCAACTATATCCAGTGTGTGTGTGTGAACCCCTTCCTAACACGGGTCCTTAAGTTTGATTCGACTGCCATTTTGAACCACTGTATGTTTGTACATATTCGAGAAAATCAGACTCCTTTAAAATCCCATAAGAAAAGCAGCAAACAGGTGAGTCACACGTTGACTGTTACACCATCGGGTCCCTTTAAAGGAGCCCATCAATTCCGCAGGTATATTAAATAAACATATACACAGCCGAACCACTTAATCCTACTACTAGGGTCATGGGGAAGCTTTGCCTATCTCGGCCAACACTGGGCGAAGACACCTTGAACAGCTCGCCAGACCATGTCAGGGCAACACACAATCATTTACACTTACACTCACACCTAGGGGCAATTTGGAACAGCTAATTAGCCTGACGTGCATGTCTTTGGACTGTTGGCAAAAAACTGAGTACCCGGAGGAAACCCAAGCCAGCACGGTGAGAACAGGCAAATGCCACAGAGAAACGCCCTCGCCGAGCCCAGGAGTCAAACCCAGGACCTTCTTGCTGTGAGGCGGACGTGCTGACCTCTATGCCACCGTGCCGCCTACAGTGTTATCTCATGCAAATAAAATAGAATCAGCAAAAATGTATTTCTGAAACCATTTGTTCACTCCTGCACCCCAGTCTCAGTGACCCATGATATTACTAAATATCGCCATCTTTTACATTTTTTTTTCTCATATTATTTATTTATCTCGAAACGAGGATAACCTATCCATTTATTTATTTACATTCTACTATCCAGGACAACAAACACGACTGCCCTGCTGAAGATACACGAGATCGCTTCTCTGGTCACGCCATGGTTACAGATACAGAACCAAAACAAGATGCAGCACAGGTAAGAGACACTAAGCCTGTGAGCTGGGGTGGTTTCACCAGGAAATCTTTAAATCTATCCAAAATGATCTGATAATAGAAGATAAAACACATCAGATATTCAGTAGTAAATGGGAAACTTTAATATCCAAAACTATGAAAATGATCATTGCACAACCTCCAGGGAACAAACACCTCTAATCACTTCCATGATTCATTCATGATTATATCTAGCAATAAACATTCCCCTGTTGTTTTCTTTTTTACTCCCACACAATAAAAGCTGATTCAGAGAGATTTGAGCAACACACAAGTCCCTCCTGTTAAAACTTTCCACACTTGATGAACAGTACAGAACTCTTCCTGTTCATCTGGACCATAATGGCGAATTTAATCGACGGCCACCGCCCTCGCGCCATGACACTACAGCACCGACCGCGCGAATATAGACACACACCTCCACCGTTCCCTTAATGCCTATTGGCTCAGAGTTACTGTCGTCATTGATGCTAAGTGCGGCCGCCCAATCAGAAGCTGGCTCATGATAATTGGCACTCTGCAGGCATCTGCTTGGCTCTGATTGGCTGCAGCGTCTGTCCGTCATCCGTCTGACGTCTACATATAGTCCAATAGGACGACACTTCCGCGCTTGTGCGGCTTCTATATATTTGAGATTTTCGGTTGGTGCTCGGTCCGCTTACATCCTGTTCACGGTTCGTCTTTTAGTAGCGCAGATCAGAGCACGTCCGTGTCCAACATGGCCAGAGACAGAGTGTTTTTTGACATCGAAATCGGTGGAAAGAGTGCAGGGAGGATTGTGATGGAGGTGAGAGGATGATGTGGGCTGCAGGGGAATAATTTAAATGACAAATGCACCTGAATAAGTGGAAGACGGGCTGGGGGTACACCAGGACATGGGGTTAATAGTACTGCGGTAAAATGTGGGAATTAACCAACTTGATTATTTATGATTTATCAGTCCACATGTGTAAAGAAATACCTGGAGCAACACTGAGTTTCGTTATATATATATTTTTTTATTATTAATAATAATTATAATGAATGTTGGTGGCATCGTGTCTTTTTCAGTCTCAACCCGGATTTAACTTCTCAGGTGATTTATTTCCCTGAAGGCTTTATTTCCAGGCCTGTTTAAGCTTCTCCATGTTAAATAAATAAAATAATAATAGTAATTAAACGGTGCATGTTTTCTGATGGCCGCTCAGCATCGAGACGGTCACGTGCTCCAGTTGAAAGCGCAGTAAAGTTTGCTCACAAGCCTCCAATGCACGTTTTTATCACAAATTACCGACGCCATCTTCACTTCACTCGGTGCCATTTTGAATCGCTGTTACACTACCCACATTAGCATGTTATATTAATGGATTAAAAGTGGAAAAAAACCCAAACATCCAACCTGACTTTGTGTCACTTAACTTTGTACTAATGGGTTCAACAAGAGTTTTATTAATAAGCGCTCAATTTATCTGCCTGTGTAACTCATGGCGCATGCGCGCACAGCTTCTGTCCAATTGTTCTATTAATAACCAATAATAGAATATTTAATTTTGGTCAATTACGGCACTATCCACCTTTTATCCTTTATAAACCTAATGATGTATGAAACCTTCCAAAACTATTAGACTCAATTAGCAACATCACTCTTTTTTCACTCGGCCGCCGTACATGCCAAAAAACGACTCTTCAAATGAGTCAGATTGGATCGAATCCTTTTGATTCGGTTGTTTTGTGATTTCAAAAAAAACCCTCGTTGACGTTTTATTCGACTGGTGTGTCTAGCAGTAGAAGTGTTCTCTCGAAAACGTCTTTTGGAAAAACTAAAATGATGATATTGGCGCACACCCCGTATGTTCACATGAGTCGACTCTTTCCGGTGAACCATCTGGCCTGGCTTGATTGTCATGATTTTTGTAGACCCCCTTAAACTCCCGTATAGTGATGTTTTGTATACGTTGTCTCTCTAGTCTTTTTGTTTAATGTTTGTAAGCACATGAGGTATTAAATTAAATGTTGGTGTTTGTCACTGCAGGCTTGTGGTTTTACATTCCTTCTAAACTGGTTTTATTTGAAGCAGTTACAATAAGGGAGTAATTTGGGAGGGGTAGTGTCGGTTCACTCAGTGGAATCTGAACATTATTCCAGTAGCTGTTAGGGTTGGACAAGAGAATCAGTGTCTCTTGGAGTTGAACTGATTTTGTATTTAAATATTGTGTGAAGAATATTAAGATGCAAAAAAGCAACTGTCACAGATTGAAAATGGAATTAACTCCCTTAAGTCTACTTGATCTTGTAATTAACCCTTTAATGAGCTAAAAAAAAAATCCTGTTTGCTCTAGGAAGTCAGTCCACAAATATTATATATTATATTTGTTATTGATGCATGTTAAAATTGTACAGACGTGTGTACAAATGTAAAAAATATTATCAGCACTTAGTTAAGGTATTGGTGTTTAAACATGGTTATATACCCAAACACATTGTCTTCACATGTTCCTTTTGGTTACAGACTTAAAACCTGTTTCTGTTTAAACACCACCAAGAGGAAGGTTCTAGGTTGAATTCCTCAGTACAAGGGGTGAAAAGTTCCTTTAAATATTCCTGTTATTAAATATGAAAAATGCATCAAAATTAACTGCCCTGTTAATCAGGATCACAGATGGTAGATGTTCTGGACTGTTTGTGGGTCAGTTGGTGACTTGGTCCTATTCCTCTTATTTTTATAGGTTTTCTGGTGTTTTATAAGTAATGTTTTCTGAGTTACATTGGACATGTAGTGATGGTTTATGAAAATAAATGCCTAAAGTGTGGTTTTGTCTGTGCCACCTTTTTGGTTTACTTAATGGTGCTGTGCATGCATGAGTGCACTTGTTTTAAACTGGTGTGGTGTATGGGTCTGGTCACAGCAAACAGGTAGTGAAACAGATCAGTGTTTATCAGAGTTCTAATTTTTTTTTTTTTCCCTTCCTCCCCTCAGTTGAGAGGCGATGTGGTCCCCAAGACTGCTGGTGAGGTTAATTATTTTCTGGTATTTGTTTCCTTCTGTAATTCAGTGTTTTACTTAAATGATTTCTTCCTGTGATCACTTCTATACAGAGAACTTCCGAGCTCTGTGCACTGGAGAAAAGGGTTTTGGCTACAAAGGATCTCGCTTCCACCGCATCATCCCAAGTTTCATGTGCCAGGTAAAGATACCAGCTTTTTCTCTGACTGTAAAGTTTTATCAGGATTGTTTTTGGCAGAACATTAAAACATCCAGTTTAGTGATGGGGTCCAAATCACAAACATTTTTAGGGCGGCGACTTCACAAATCACAATGGAACTGGTGGGAGGTCCATCTATGGTAACAAGTTTGCAGACGAGAACTTCACTCTGAAGCACACGGGACCTGGTATTCTGTCCATGGCTAATGCAGGACCCAACACCAACGGATCACAGTTCTTCATCTGCACTGCCCAGACTGATTGGTGAGGAATTTCCTCTCATTCAATAGGCCTTCTTATAAATGCTATATCTGGTGTTTTACTTCAACTACAGCAATATGAACACTTATTGAGGAACATGAAATTAAACTCTCACCCCTTGGTTTTCAGTCGTCCCCCACCAATTAAGTTTTGTATTATACTCTCCCTCTTTGAACAGGCTGAATGGGAAGCATGTCGTGTTTGGAAGTGTTGTGGAGGGCATGGATGTCGTTAAAAACATGGAAAGGCAAGGAAGCAGCAGCGGAAAGTGTGCTCAGACAGTAACCATCGCCAACTGCGGCCAGCTTTAAATACCATATCTACTCAACACCTAGCTTTGGTCTTGTGCATTCCTTTCCCTTTAATTTCCTTATTCCTGTTCGTATTGAAACACTTGTTACACAGAACATGAATGTGATGGATGCATCATAAAAAATTTCTTTAACAAAATATTAAAGGTGGAACAACCCTTTTGATTTTTTTTTTTCTCTTCCTACAAGCATAATGCTTGCCCTTTATATTTGGGAATTTCTAGGATCAGTGTTTGAATTGTATGATTTTAGAAGTTGTCCAAGATGCTGCAAATAGATTGAAAAACAAGTTTCTGTAGGAATACTTTAAATAAAACAGTACAAATTGGAAGCCAAGAGTATAGCTCTTGTGCCCTTTTGTCAGTCAAACTGCTCATTCCTATTAGGGTTGCATAGGGGGCATGAGCCTAGATCAGCTGACACTGGCTGAAGGTGGGGTACACCCTGAGCAGCGTACCAGACCAGGGTCAACAAGTGTGTCCAGACAAAAAAATTGTTTTATTTAATGGAGCTTTCAACTCATCTCATGTTTAACAGCTTCCTAAAGTGTAATCAAAGAGGCATGTATCTGTCCAAACTTCCTTGTGGGCACTGTATCTCCAATGGATTTTGACCTGGTAGTCACTGTTAGAAGGCCCATAAACTGGTAAAGCTGTCAGGTGATTGCTCTTTGTGTCACAGGCTTGTTGGTGACGGATCTGAGCTGTGATAATTTGCTTAGACTTTTTACTCTATTTTGCAGAACCATCTGTTTCAGCCGTCTGTTATCTCTCCTGCTGGTGGCTGTAGGTCTTTAGGCAGATCCTTAACCAGTTTGGTGAAATCTAGCACCGGTGCTCTTGATGGTGGACAGTGGAACAGAAACTTTATCCTGTTTCAGCAGATTGCGAGCTATACCACTGTCGATGTGTAATTTCTTCTGTGTTCGAAAAGTCCAACTCGAGGTCAGCGGGCCCGGAAACGTGTTGCGTATCATAGCTGTTTAATTTATATGGTTATTTATAAATCTAGACACTGTTATAGGATGTGGACAGGTGTTAAAGTGTTTGGTTTGTGCTGGTTTACACCAGTTCATCCAGTATGTTGTTGATGTGCTTGTTAGAAGCACCGATAAGTTTGTTGCACATGGGACACACCGGACGCACCTCCAGCCACTTTAAAACACACCTGCAGCAGAAGCGCAAGAACATCAGTACTGTGACTTGACATCAGTGATGCTAACACAACTTGGTTAAACAGTCAAACAAGAGTGTTTAGTACTTGTTCTTATCTAATGTATCATGAAAATTTAAGGTAACATACTAAAATTATTGAAATGGGAAACAGTAGGTATATACACAATGTTATATTTTAAAATCACAACTGTAGGCAATGGGTTCGATGGGTTTATCTGAATAAAATGGGTCAATGTTTTGTTCTGGTGCAATCAATAATCGGAGAGCCACTCTTGCTTGAATTAGCAATATATTTGAAGTCTTCAAAGTACCACTTTAACTGCCATCCCAAAAATACAAACAAATAAATGTAATATGGCCTTTGAGTTTTTCAGAGTAAAAAACCTTTTATTAAAAGTTCCTGTAATTAAATACACACTTTAAAACTAAAAATTTACCATAAAAATCTCATTTTAGTTTGCTGTTCTTGTGTAGTATATACTAAAGGAAAACTAATTCGTTTATTTGACCTTGTTGTAACCTTGAGTTGGTTTGCATCACTTCCAAAATTTTATCAGTTCATGAACATTCAGCCATTTGTTCATGAGATACTGCATAAACAAGAATCTGAGTTGGACTAACAGACAACCCAAAAATAGTGGCAGAAACATGGAAATTGGTGGTACGGGCAATTTGCTGTGCTGTAAACTCAACTTTGATGAAGTAGCAGCTTCATCACTCATTATTTTATTATAACTTCCTATCATGTTTTATTGTCACGTGTAGTATAAATCAGTTTTATTGGACTTAGAGGGGTGGCATTATTCCAGTTTTTTTGTCCGCAGACCCGTGGGCTTCTATTTATTTCCAATCTACAATTTCTTAACACAGTGGTGGCCTGGTGGTAGGGTGCTGGATTACTGATCCCAAGGTCGGGGTTCAAGCCCCACTATCAGCGGGTTGTCACTGCTGTCCCCCCAGTGCAGCTAACTGGGTTATCATGTCTCTCACTGTCTATGGTGGGAGGCATGTAAAAGAACCATTGCTGATTTTCGTCAAGAGTCAGCGTGTTTCTGCCCTGCGATGGCCTGGTGACACTGCCCTCCAGGGTGTACTCTGCCCTCGCCCGGAGTCGGCTGAGATGTGTGCCAGCCTCCCCGCGACCCTAATTAGGATTAAGCGGTTCAGAAAATGAATGAATGAATTTCTTAACACAGTGAAGACCCTGTGCATCTCTTTAGCATCACTGCAGGTTACCTTTTGTGAAAGCTGTGTTGGCATGACAACATCGCGAGTTCATCTTTAGTTCTGAAGTCCTCCAAACACACAGCGCACGTTTGCTAACGGACAGAAGAAAACAATGCAGCCTGGTTACTGAGCACCTCTAACCTTAAATATTTAAACTGATATATTTATTTAAAAAAATTTTAACTCACCCCATGAATATTAAAGTGTTTTGTCTCATCTTTCAGTACAACCTGCAACAAATAACAAAGACGTTTAAGGGTTTTTAAGTAGCTCTTTATCCAGTGGGCTGTTTTTGTTGTGTCTGTTGATTCATACTCACCAGCTTGTAAGCCAATCTCTCAGGCTGGGCTTGTTGTTGCAGTTTTCTGGAAAAACACAAGAGCGCAATGAGTCAGAAGGACAGGAACAGAGAGCAGAGGTTTATAATTAGATGAGTGCTGGGCAATTTCAACCATCCCACAGGAGTGTTCTGATTACCATCTGCTGTTTCTTCTACGTTTTTATTTAGGAAGAACAGAAATGCCCATTATTAATAGAAATTAATGCATTCTCGTTTGAAATACATTTGTGTCTGAGAAATTTTACAATTTCAATTAGAGTACCTGTGGTAAATTTGTATTACTAGCTCTTTAAACAATTATTTGGCTTTGGATTTGGCTTACATGTAATAGCTAATAAGTGTTACTAGATGGCACTGTTTACTTTGCTATCTGTAAATATTCCACTTACAAAACAGACTGTAAGATGCTACCAGAACAAAGTCAGACACAGACCACTACAATGGCTTATAAACCCTTTTTTCCTTTACATGGATTCATCAAACCAGGAGAAAAGGCTGAGTACCAAAAATAGCTTCAGGAAAAGCGGTCGGAGGATATGATCTGCAGCTGGATTGTTTCAGTCAGGAAGTATCTCAAGCTAGAGGAAGTTCCTTGATTCACAAATTACAGTAAAGCAACAGAGTGGGATAGTGGTATAGTGATTAGCATGTCCACCAGAAGGTCATGGGTTTAAGTCCCAGACTCAGGCGTTTATGTGTGGAGTTTGCATGTTCTTCCTGTGCTTGCCTGGGTTTCCTCCAGGTACTCCACTTTCCTCCCACAATCCAAAGACATACCTGTTAGGCAAACTGGAAAATTTCCCAAGGTGTGGATGTGAGCGTGAATGGTGGCCCTGCGATAGTCTAGCGAGCTGTTCAGGATGTACCCTGCTTTCGTCCAGTGCCGACTGAGATAGGGTTAAGCCGTTCAGCGAGTGAGTAAAGCAACGTCCACGACACACGGAAGAAATGTGAATCGCTTAGCCATTGAACTACATGCAAATTGCCTTGCAAGGGAAGTGAACTGCTTTGCTGTCAACTGTTGCTTAGGTAACCCTCTCACATATTTCCTGTTTAGAATTTTTTCCAAATGTAACTGTGAGCAGCATCAAGCGACTTCCCTACAGTAGATCTGTGAGAGCTTTTATTATTATTATCATTATATTATTTATTGTATTTTTATTTTACAATTTTATTGTATAAATGGCTTACTGTTCATTCATTCATTCATTTTCTGAACCGCTTAATCCTAATTAGGGTCGCAAGGAGGCTGGTGCCCATCTCAGTCAGCTCTGGGCGAGGACAGAGTACACCCTGGACAGCTCACCAGGCCATCGCAGGGCAGAAACACACTGACGGCAACCCAATTGCCTACTCTTTATGAACGACAGCAATGGTTCTTTTACATGCCTTCCAACACAGACAGTGAGAGAAATGGATAGATTGTTAACATCATTATTATTATCACATGGTGAGTACAGGATGAAGTCTTGTGCATTAGGAACCGGTAAGAGTTAAACGTATATATATAAAAATTCACAGGAAATGCCGACCATTTCAGAAATATGGACCCAAGCATGAAGTGTCTGGTTATTACCCTGTAAAATTTCTGTTTCTGTGTGCTGTCATAAAGGGCACGACAATAATTAGCTGCTCTTCCATGTTGATGTAGGCCAAATCTGTCAATCAATGCTATCCTTAAGCTCTGATTGGTTACTGCTTGTAACCGTCTCGTGAAAGTTCAGCTCAGTTGAACAGATCCGTACCCGTCCACTTAATGCTGCTTGAGAAAACTTATGTTTTTGTTTCTGATCCCAGCACTCTTGTATCCCACTTGTACCAGATCAGCAGATATTTCCCAAACTCCATACTGCCAAAAATATACTACACTTGGTTTACAAACTTAGAAAGCAGAGACATGGCAAAAGCACTGAGCAGACCCTGTACATGCCAAGTGTTGAAATGTCTAACAATGTCTGAACAAAAGCTGACCCTGATGCTGGATGTATAAAGACAGTGAGCCACTGTAATGAAATTTACCTTATAAAACAGCAGCAAAATATCAGGCTCGAGATGAAGACAAATATCCCGGTGCCAAAGATGACAATATAGATATTCAGCACTAGGTCATGAAACGCAACAGGCATAGTGCTCTCCGTAGTAGATCACCCGATGTCATTTGAGGTGCCCTAAGTAAAGAAAGACAAAGCAAACGTATAAGACTGATGCTCGTAGATATGCTAAGATTCTTTTACACTGAATACTGAAAATACACTGATGTACTACAGGTCAGAGACCACCATCAAATAGACATTCAGTAATTACTCTTAATCATTTCATGTTAATAACTTCACGTGGCGTATCGGTTAGAATGTCTGCCTCACAGTAAGAAGGTCCTGGGTTCTAGTCCTGGGCGTTTCTGTGTGCAGTTAGCATGCTCTGCTCGTGGTTACGAGGTGGATCCAAATTGCCCCTAGGTGTGAGTGTGAATGGTTGTGTATATGTCTTTGTCCTGTGGTGGATTGGCCTTTGCCCTTTGAGATAGGCTACAGCCTCTACGCGACCCTAATTGTAGGGTTAAGCAGTATGACAAATGGGTGACTGAACTTGGGACCAAAGGCTGAAACAAATTTATGAAAATTTCACTGTCGTTTAAGTTCAAGGTTAAAATGGCCACCAACTGTTTATGATGCCTAGGTAGTGAATTCACCAGCAACCCTGATAGGATTAAGTTGTTAGGCAAATGAATGAATGAAATAATTAATTTGGTGGCAGGTAGCACAGTGGTGTAGGGGTTAGCACATCAGTTTCACAGCAAGGAGGTCCTGGGATTGAGACCCGTGCTTAGCAAGAGCATTTCTGTGTGGAGTTTGCATGTTCTCCCTGAGCTTGCGTGAGTTAAATCCAGTTTCCTCCGAAAGTCCAAAAACATACAGTAGTGTGCAGTGAAGATTATACACCACCACTCTTGTCTAAAAGGGCTCCTAACAAAATACTTAGAAAATGACTATTCTCTATAATTTTTTGGTGAAAATGTATTAATGTAATAATCTATTGTAGGCAATGAGAACCAAAAAATAATTCTGACAAGTATTTTGAGGTAAAAGTATGGCTAATAAACAAAAACACTGAAAATAACAATTTTTCAGAAACATTGAACAATGTTATTTTTTTTTACTTTTGCATAGCATGAATGTACTTCTAACCATATGGAATGGTTTAGCGAGTGAAGAAAGTATAAAAATATGTGAACACTATGACTGAAAGGTTAAATGCTGTAATCAAAGTAAAGGGTGGTCAGGAGTCAGGCGAAGGCGAAGGTTTGATAGGCTTGCAGCACGAGTAGGATAAAGCGTTTCGGCAAATGAATCAATGAATAAATGAATTAATTTAATGGCAAACAATAATGAAAATGTGGGACAAATTTTCCGTACAGTTTTTCCATTTCCTAATTTTATTATACACTAAACAATCCCACAAATAAACAATATTTGCTGCATGGCGATGTAGTGCTTATCATATCCGTCTCACAGCATGAAGGTGCTAGGTTCGAGTCCCGGGCTGGGGCGTTCCTGTGTGGAGGTTGCATGTTCTCTCAGTGCTTGTGTGGGTTTCCTCCAGGTACTCTGGTTTCCTTCCACAACAAAGACATGCACATTAGTCGGACTGGCTGTTCCAAACTGCCGAAATATGAGCGTGAGTGTGAATGGTTGTGTGCTGCCCTGCGATAGTCTGGTGAGCTGTTCAGGGCGTACCCCACCTTCGCCCAGTGTCGGCTGAGATGGGCTTCAGCCCCAAGGAGTGATTTACAGGTATTATTGTTACTGCTGTTGTGTGATGCTCATTACACAACAATAATATAATACAAATGACATCAGTTAACTGTTTATTTGTATAAATTAGTACTGAAAACATAAATAACCTACATATTCTCATTATAACTATTACACACCAAATAATTAATAATAAACCCTGTTCACTGAAAACAAATAGCGACTGTGTGCTGTTTACAAACATACATGAGGTAAAAACAACAACAATGACTCGGTTTATTATATTCACACGAAGCTACAACTTTTTAAAGACCATGTCTGAATAACAGACTATTAAAAAAACAACAATATAAAGAGACTGAAGACAGCAATAACGTCCTTTTCGTCAATAAAACCGTTTTTTTTTCCGTTTGTTTTTTTGTGAGAAACACTTAGCAGACGTCATGAAAATGTGCGCGTGCGTTGCTAATAATAACGGCTAATCTTTAAAATAAATACTTAAATGAATGACTCACCATTCTGAAAGGATCCGTCGAATATTAGGACGAGGATGCGGACTCTGTTTATTAAACAAACACTGCGGTCGATATCGATGAAGACAAGGCATTCTCCAGCAAACAGACTCCGGCGTTTATTAGCCAGGCTCCATGTATCAGTGAAGGGGAGGAGGATGCGGTCACCACTCACTGATGCTGCTGTTCATGATGGCGGTGTGTAACGCCAATAATTCTCTCTAAACACTTCATGTTTATGCCTTTCTAACTCATAATAACGACTTCACACATTTGCTGACCCGCTTAATTCTATTATGAGGGTCGGGGAGGCTGCTGGAGCCCGTCTCAGCCGACACTGGGCGAAGGTGGGGTACACCCTGAACAGACACAACCATTCAAACCCACATCCACATCAAGGGGCAGTCTGGAACAGCCATTAGCTTTATGTGGAAGTCTCTGGTCTGTCAGAGGAAACCGGAGTACCTGGAGGAAACCCACACAATCACGTACATGCAAACTCCACACAGAAAACTCCTCAATGAGCCCGCAACGCAAACCCAGGACCTGCTGTGAGGTGGACGTGTGGACAACTCTGTGATGGCCCTGTTCATGATGGCGGTGTAACAAGGAGAAGGATATGAAATGAATAATCACCTTGAAGATGGTCACCTGATGTTTGTACATTTTTTCCAGAGCAAACCATCACAAATGATACAAAACTGTTTCTATTTTATGGCTGAATATTCAAGTTTTAAGGGAAAAAAATACATCAAACCTAACCAGCGGCGCTCCGTACTTATACAAATGTCGTAAAGCCACGAGCTCGATTTTTGTTATTGTGTATTTACTCACATGCCAACACAGGCAACCTGACGCTGTCGGCGCTGAGTGCACTTGCTTTTTCTTCATGGAAAATTTTGTTTAGAATCTGAATCAGAATACTTTATTGATCCAGAAGGAAATTGTATATAGTCAATAATTTTTCCTTTTGAAGAGAAATAAGTTTTCAAATAACACTTTAAAAAACAGGGCAGTGGTGGCCTGGTGGTAAGGTGCTGGATTACTGATCCCAAGGTCGGGGGTTCAAGCCCCACTATCAACAGGT
>JAQMYF010000008.1:15541939-15572827 GCA_030014195.1 Neosilurus mollespiculum
TCGGCTGAGATGGGCGCCAGCCTCCCCGCGACCCTAATTAGGATTAAGCGGTTCAGAAAATGACATGACATGACTTTAAAAAACAAGTTACAAGTTCATGAAAATGAATGGAACCATTTTCGGATCTCCACTTTTAGGCAGTGACAAAATATTTATATTAGCATCTATTTCTATCATGTCTTGCAGACATTAGGAAATTATGGAGGCCTATTTCCACTACTACGGGGAAAAAACTCACTGATATAACTCGCTGATAATTAACCGCTTAATCCTACTACTAAGGTTGCAGGGAGGCTGAAGCCTATATCAGCCGACAGTGGGCGAAGGAAGGGTACACCAATGAACTGCTCACCAGATCATTGCAAGGCAACACACACAACCATTCACACCCACACCTAGGGGCAATTTGGAACAGCCAATTAGCCTAATCTGCATGTCTTTGGACTGTGGGAGGAAACCAAGTACCTGGAGGAAACCCACACAATGTGCATGTCTTTGGATTGTGACATGGCCCCATTATAACTGCATGTGCAAATCAGATCTTGGCAGTAGAAAGCATTCATTTGATACAAGTTGAAATTCACAATGACATTTTTTTTTATTGTTGGGTCACAGGAGTGCAAACAACAACTCAAAACGTGACAATCATAAAACACATAACTGAGTGACAGTGAAATTAAGGTGTTTCTTTTGATTTCTGTTACTGCAGTAAAACCTGACAACAACAGTGATTTCGTATCAGGATCACGAGGTGTCAAAAAATGACAAAAACTAAATTTTTTTGCAACAAGGGACCATTCAGTCTTGAGCAGCACTGATGTGAAATACACAGCTAGTCAACATTTTAATATTACTGTCATACTTATGGGATGAAACAGAATAAAGCAAGCAAAAATACAGGAAATATAAAGACATTAACCTTCCCATGTAAGTACAGCTGTGCAGGCTCTAAGACGCTACCCAAACGTTATTTAAACTGTTTTTCCTTTCTGTTTTTTAAAAAACAAAATCCATTTTTTTCCAAGCGTGCCACTGAAACACCAAGCTGAGCATTTAGAAATGTAAAAAAAAAAAACAAAAACAAAAAAAATGTACAACTCCATTAATAACCCAAAAGGGGACTTAAATTAAAAGAGGTGAAAAATAAACTGATTCTGTGGTTTTTAAAATGCCCCATGTTGACGACGCAGAGTCAACAAGCTGTTAGTCTCTCTCTGCTTTCATGTCCCTCGTCCTTGTAAGGCTTGTCGTCTGTTCAGAAAAAAAAAATAAACAAAGTATATTCATTTCATCTCTTTGAAAAGAAAGGAAGAAGGAAAAGAGGACAATTTATCAGTCTGTACCTGATCTACCATTTTCTGCATCTTCTCAATGACGGTGAGCATGTGACCTGCGTTCTCTTTCAGATTCTTCTCGTAGGTTTTGTTGAGTGCTTCGATTTTCTCTAACCTGCTTTTTAGCTGCTCCTGTTCATCTGAGACTGGCTTTGCCTTGGCTGCCTCTGTAAAACACAAATATGCAAAAAACTTTAATCGCACAAAAGCACTCCCGTTCTGCCCCGATCCCACAAAAGCACTCCCGTTCTGCCCCGACCCCACAAAAGCACTCCCGTCCTGCCCCGATCCCACTAAAGCACTCCTGTCCTGCCCCGATCCCACTAAAGCACTCCCGCCCCGCCCCGATCCCACCTAAACACTCCCGTCCCGTCACAATCTCACCTAAACACTCCCGTCCCAATCCCACTAAAACACTCCTGTCCTGTTCCCTCAAAAGAACTCCTGTCCCAATCCCACAAAAGCACCCTGTCCCATCCCAAACCCACTAAAGCACTGGAAGACCATTTTTATGGAAGCCTATCCTGAGAAATGAAGTGGTGAAGATTTTTCCTCACATGCTCTACTGCATCAACTCTGGACACTGAACCGCGCAGAAAGGAAGTGACCTCATTTCCCTGCCCTACCGAGTTTTGCCTGCAGGTCAACGAGCCGTTTCTCCATCTCGTGCTGTGCTGCTTTGCTGCTTTCCAGATGTTGCAGCAGGTTGGGGATGTTCAGAACCGTCCCTTTGTAGTTGATGACATCTGGGTTCACGTTGCTGGCTGAGCGACGGGAAGAGCCTTTCTCCTTCCGAGGCACAAACGCCGACAGCAGAGATTTATTTCCTGATAACAGACATGGTGATTAAAAACAAGCTGAAGAACATACGCATTCTTTCTAAGAAGTGTGCACTTCGACAAGTTGTGTCTCTCTTTACACCATACCGTCTGCACTTAGGTCATAGGTCACCTCGTCTGTATCAGTCCAGCGAGAGCACAGCTTACGGTACATGCATATCCCCTTCACGGACATCTTTCGGACCAGATCCAGTGCCTGAGAATTAAAAAAGTAATTGTTCTTCAATTGTTTATTTAAAATAACAAATGAAATCCTTCCTTTTGCTCATTTTGAACTGAAGAAGACCTGAGCGGTGGTGAGGCAGAGCCCGAGGGACAGCAGAATGTTCTGAACATCCTCTTCTCTCAGTGAACCAGAGAGCTGCCTGTCGAAAAACACCCAGGACAAAAGGACCCTACGGGGAAGCTCCTTTAAAAGGAGGCCGAGAGAGAGAGAAAGAGAGAGAGAGAGAGAGAGAGAGAGAGAGAGAGAGAGAGAACACTGAATTTTATTGTAAAAACAGGCTGGAAAAGCTTTGCTGTATTCAGAAGTCGCTCATTTCTTTATAAAAGACTGCTTTGATGAAACGCCGCTTAATCCTTTTTTTAGGGTCGCAGCGAGGCTGGCGCCTATCTTAGCCAACATTGGGTGAAGGCAGGGTACACGCTGACCAGCTCGCCAGACCACTGCAGGGCAACACATACAACCATTTACACTCACACCGAGGGGCAATTTGAAACAGCCAATTAGCCTACTGTGCATGTTTTTGGACTCAGGGAGGAAACAGAGAAAACCCGCACAAGTACGGGGAGAACATGCAAACTATACACAGAAACATCCACTACATGTTAAAGAAATCAATAAATTAACGTTGATTAATTTCCTGTAACAGCATAACCTGATAACTGATAAGGTATATTTGCTCTTACTATGTCTTTGAGTGACTGACGGTCGAGTACATCAGCGGTCAGTGCGTCTTCAGCCTCCATGTGAAGCTCGGCCTCGTCCTGATTCTCTGCTTGGTGTTCACTCTGCTCCTGCTCTTCCTCCATTCTGATGTCTCCTTCCTCCTCCTCCTCTTCTACTTCTTTGCTCACCGTTTTCTCAGCATTGCTCGCACCTTTCTGTCCCATGTCCTTACCTGGCTTTTTTGCCTCTTCGTCCTGATAGACAGAACGAAAAGGAGAGACGGTTCGAAAATTACAGCGTACCGTGACTTTAAATGTAAATGAAATTTAATGAAGGTGAGTATATTGTTTAGAATAGTTCACAGGACAGGTGTGTGTGTGTGTGTGTGTGTATATACCAGGGCAGCGCTGCAGTCCTCCGCCTGCATCTCGGAGTCAGGAAGAGTTGAGGCCTGAGTCTGAGGCAGGCTGCTGAGGGAGTGATACAGCTGCAGACCGAAATCTCTCTGCAGCATTTCACTGAAGAGCTCACTCACGAAACCCACCTATCCCACACACACACGCAGACATATATGTATTTACATACACACAAACATATTTACAGGTACACACAAGTACACACACACACACACACACAAGTATTTAAATAGACAGACACCCACACATCCGCCCAAACACAAGTATTTACATACAAACACCCAGACACTGCTGTGTTTTTATAGCCTGAGGTGCGGATACAAACCTCAAAAGTGTCCCTGCTCTGTGACATCCGCGGCTCCAATAATGAAGACAGACAGACCGAAGACAGGGTGAACTCAGGAGAGGGCTGCACTAATAACGAGGGTACATCTGGGAGAGGAGACTCATCTTCCTGGAAAAACCCCCACAATCAATATTCAGAATTACATTCTGAGATGTGATGAACATGCAGTATGTTGGTAAGTACATATTCTAACCCCTCGCTCTGCCTGTAACTTGGCCCACTCTTCTGATGTTGGCACTAAGTTCCACACGTCTGGCATCAGGATGATGATCGTCTCCGTTTTATCCCCAGACAGTAATCTCAGCTCGGCCAATTTATGCCTTGGACACGGAGACGCCGTCAAAAAGAACATATATATTACTCAGAAGCGGAACATGCCCAAACACATCACGGCATATTATGCATGCATTGTACACAGTATTGTACACAGTATATTTACTGACCACTGTGTACAAGCTGAAAGATCCAGAGTCGTCTGTTCCTTCACTGAGCTCACTGCGGTGTGTATGATGCCGCTGCTGTCTTTAGCCGGACTGGACCCGTCTTCTTTGGACCACAATCCTCCAGGAAGCTGCAGTTCTCCTGCTTTGTCTAGTAACAGAAACTGATACAGAACGGCAAACAGGAAGATAAACAATTCCTTCCTAAACAGGTCCTTCAGTGGTCCAAGCCCCACATTTCAGGCAAATAACAAAACAAGAAATCATAAAATTTATTTAAAGTCTAGGCATCGTGGTTAGCACAACCGCCTCAAAGCAAGAAGTTCCTGGGTTCAAGTCCCGGACTTGAGGGTTTTTCTGTGTGAAGTTTGCATGCTATCCCCATACTTACATGGGATTCCTCCGGGTACTCCGGTTTCCTCCCATAGTCCAATGACATGCACATTGGGCGCAGCTGCAGTGGCCATATTGGATATTAGGCCGTGACAAAAATAAATATGCCTGTATATTTACCCAGTCCCAACATCCACACCAAAAATGTTGATGACGACCGGTAACGACGTTTTTGAGCTAGTGAGCGGAATGCAAATTCAAGATAACAGCCACGGTAGCCAGATTGGATATCAGACCATGACAAAAATAGGTAGGCTTGTGTGTTGACCCAGTTCCAACATCCACAACAAAAACTGATGATTGGTGATCGAGTTTTTGGGCAAGTGTGTGAAAAGCATTTCGTGACGGCTGTATTGGACATGTGACCGTGACGAAAATTGGGATGTTTGTGTAGTTATCCAGTTCCAACATCCACAGCAAAATATGGTGATGATCAGTGATGGTGATTTTAAGACGGACAGACGGGGGCCATGGTGCGTGACAATACCCCTCATGCACATTGGTCATGTTCTTCAGAAATGAATGTTTTGCAATTTAGGGGTTTGTCCCGTTATTTTTGCCCAGCAGTGTACAGTAGAAAACCCAAACACTGCATATGAAAATGGTCTTGAAGGTGCATCCAAAACTGAGAAAGGACGGAATGTACTAACCTTGAACAGTGCTGTTGGGTGGACCGCATCTCCGTGTGCTTTTCCATCCTCTGAACAGTTACAACAGTGAGCGTAGAAGTCCTCAATGCCAGGCATGGACAGTAACAGCACCTGCAAGGACAATGGGGAGAAAAACGTGAGCAGTGTATTAGTGACAGTGTAAGCCCGCCTTTGACTGAACATACTGATAAATCCTCATGACATCACCTTAACAGAGAAGATGGAGTTGTCTGTGCATTCCGGAGACGGAGTTGGTTCGGTTTTAATTTGTTGCGAGCCTACGTGGAAGTGACAGGGCCCCGCGAGTGGGAGCGGCTGGCTGGGAGGGAAGCTCTCAGGCCAACAAAGCTGCACGTGAAAGAGAGACAGAGGAGCATGGAGGTGTGGGTATCGCCGCTGCAGCTCCAGATTATCACAGGCCTGACTGAAAAAGGGAAATGAAAAGAGTGCTGTGATAACGTGTTCTTTTATTAACCTCAGGTTGTTACGCTGTCAGCCGACCTACCTGTCTCGTGGGAAAAAGGAAAAGAGAGGAGAGCTCGCAATGGGTTGAGCGGTGCTCTTTTTGGATACTTCGTCCTCGGATGGGACTTTCCATCGCCGCCTTTTTTGATGAGCAATGTCACCTCCCCAAGAGCCGCCGGCTTCCTCCCTAAATCAGTGTTATAAGGTATGTGAAATAGCTGATCAAGGATTCACCATTAAAGAAATTCTTTTTCTAAATACTGTTCATATAGTATTGAACATACAGCAGGAGTTGACAAGCTAATAAAGTAATGTTTATAGCGAAGATGTCCTGGAAATCTATCAAAATACCCAATACAGTAACAGCACTGCTCACCAGTGTCGGCCCCTTCGTCCAGCCACGCCCTCATTGTGTCGCTTCCTACTTCCTCCACCACTCCATGGGGCAGACCACGGCAGATTTTGATGGTGGGGTATCTGGAGCATACCACCTGAGAAAAGAAAAGCATTGTACTGTATATAGTATAGCAACTTGTTTTAGATATAAACAAATCACCATACACTATGACTGCTGGTGTAGTTTACCTGGATTGGGCTGCATGCCAGGAATCAGAGGTGGGATTTTTGGTGATTTTAGCAGCGGTTGACGCTTGTTTCCCAAAATTCCCGGCGCCAGATTGGGAGTCGTGGAGTGAAGAAGCGGTGGAGGCGACTTAAACGGCTTATCGGAGAACAAAATAAAGGTAGTAATTCAATAAAAAATTTGAGACAAACAGTACAATAAAAGTCTTGACAAGATCATACCTGGCCATTCAGCACCTGCACTCTTTGTGCTGTCCACTTGTGAGACCGCGAAATATCCTGCAGCGCCTTCACCAGCACTTTCTCACCAACCAAGGGTGCCCTGCCTACAACAACACTACGGGGGGAAAAAGTCTGAAGTAAGCACACAAACCCAAACTTTACTACAAAGCATTTCAGTCCTCCTTGAAAGCAGACCTCATAGAAAAGTGGACATCCCGGTCTACAGTCCCATGGTGATCCTGCAGATGCGTCACAACACCAGTGAAAACTCGCTGCCTCATCTGTGAAGACAATCTTTCATTAAATCACACAACTGCTAAGATTTTTAGGTACACAATTCACGTCTTGTGTTCTGGTAATAAGTCATCATGACTGGATTTGTGAGGTCAGCTTGATTTTTTTGGGATACATCTGATAGGAGTAGTGAAGTGTCTCTCAGGCTCACAACAACACATTTTCACTCACTTCAGCTTAAAAGTATTGATTATAAATTTAAACTGATTAAGAGTTGTAGTGTTGATGATCTTGAGTGCGCATGCGTTAACAGGCGTGCAGCCTTTTCAGATGCTCCTGCCCTTCCCGTACTTTTAACTTTATTTTCTTACTTACTTAAACTTTTTTTTGTACTTATTATTTTACACAATTTCCTCCGGGATCACCAAAGTATGCTGATTCTTAGAGAAATGAGAATTACTGTGGGGGGAGGGGCAAGAATAAACATCAGTAACGTCATGCACCCTGAAAATAGTGCATTTATATACAAATTAATAATACAACCTACCTGATTGCTCTTTCCAAATGCAACCTCAGATTATCCCTAATCCAGTTATTGTTCATGCTAGCTAGCTACGCGCTAACTAGCTAGCTAGTCACCGAATGGTATTTGTTATAGCATTTATATATTCAGCTGACTAGAGACTGGACATTTACTACATTCGTTAATGTTTACTCACGCTGTTTATTACAGATATTATGAAATTTCTACAAATTTAATACAAAAACGTACCTCAATCCCGTTTATGTATCAATTAGTCTCTATTGTGGTCTTCTTCTGCGTCTTCCTCGCCTTCGTCTTCTTCTTCTTCTTTTTCTTAGCTTGAACTGTAACGAGTAGAATGGTTTACACAGCACCGCCCCTAGTGGTGATAAAGGGTATATCAGTTATGGTCTACTCATTAAAGAGCACCGATACTGGTCATCCTTACAACATAATTTGTAATGTAAGAGATGCAGATCTTATTTTAACATAAATGACTGAACCAGTGCGGAACAACCATTTCTCCCGGAAGTGACGTGAACTCGTTGGGCTGTGCAGCACAAGTAAACAATCAGCAAGCGACATTTTATGTGATAAAACTCCCTGCATACTAAAGGCTCTTACCTTTTACTGGTTCCTTTTGGTGAGGCGCTGCACCGGCCTGTTGTCATCGTTTGACTTTTTATGAAGGAATTCTGTAGTAACACTGTACGTAAAGTTAGACGTAAAAGCTTGGCCTTTGTGCCAAGTAGTTCTGTCTGGAGGGAACTTTTTTTTCTATTGAACAAGATCCTAAAGTTCTATTGAAGTTTTTTTTAACTTCTATAGAACTTATTTCTATAGAACTTCTTTAGAAGATGTTTTCAGAGTCATGCCGATAGCAGGTCAGGTTGAAGTGGTCTTTGTAGACTACTGAACTGCGTCCAAAAGGAAAGAGTACGGCCTGTGCCGATGTTATGTTTTCTGTGATTTCCGCGCTTGTTGTTTGTGCAGCCGTGTGCGTTACACTCCGCCATTTTCCTGGTGACACAGCTCAGCACTGACCGATAACGTGCTATCTTAAACTGGTGTCTGCTGCACCCAGCCCAGCCGATAGGACAAAACAACAAATTTGCTTCACTACCAGAACAGCCAGTAAAGAATGTCGCTGCACTTGCCTAGTAGTAGTAGAGTGGCAGCACTTGCCAAGACTTGACAAGAACCAACGACTGACATTGCCTGATGGAACCACTGACGTTATACGTGATCATTTTAAAGAGCCAGTAATACAAATTCACCACAGGTACCCTTTAAGTCAGTGTCTAAAGCCCCATTTGGTAGTTATTGTTAAATAATTGTTACCTGTAGCTGTTTGGAAATGTGACTATTATCTATTATACAGAAGTAAGTTTCAATCTTCTTATTTGATGTTCTAAGTGTACTGCACTGGGACATTTTTCACCATTTGTGTCACTCTGCTATTTTGCATTTGCCAAATAAAATTTGCATTACACTAACAGTCCTACTGAAACCTTTATTACACTAGAATTTGTGACAAAGACAAAGGAAACACTTTTCATGAAAATTGCTTCTAATTCAATAATAATAACAACAACAATAATAATAATAATATTAATAATTAATAAAGTAATTAATTAATTAATGAAATTTCATAGGGTGGCACAGTAGTGTAGCGGTTAGCACATCTGTCTCATAGCTAGAAGGTTCTGGGTTTGAGTCCCAGGCTCGGCGAGGGTGTTTCTGTGTTTGCATGCTCTCCCTTTGTATGTGTCATTTCCTCCAGGTACTCCGGTTTCCTCCCACAGTCAAAAACATTCACATTAGACCAATTGGCTGTTCCAAATTGCCCCTAGGTATAAGTGTGTGTGTGAATGGTTGTATGTGTTGCCATGAGATGGCCTGGTGAGCTGTTCAGGGTGTACCTCACCTTTACCCAGTGATGTCTGTGATAGGCCCCAGCCTCCCCGCTACCCTATAGGATTAAGAAGTGCAGCAAATGAGTAGGTCAGTGAAAAACCATAGGATAAAAGCCTGGATTGGGGTCTATTTCTGTTCATGGAGCAAGAACATATAAATTATTTTATTATTTTAACCACACTCTTGTTTGTGTGATGATCATTTATTCATTCATTCATTCATTCATTCACCGAAACACTTGATACTACTTGGAGTTTTGAGCCTGTCTCAGCCAACTCTGGACGAAGGTGGGGTACACCCTGGACAGATTGTCACTTCATCACAGGGCCAACACACACAACCATTTAGCCTAATGTGCATGTCTTTAGACTGTGGGTGGAAACTGGCGTACCCAGAGGAAACCCACACAAGCACTGGGAGAACATCTAAACTCCACATAGAAACTCCATTGTGAGGTGGATGTGCAATGTTGCTTAAAGGGTACCTGTGGTGAATAAGTGTTACTAGCTATTTAAAACGATCACATATAACATCAGTGGTTCCTTCCAGCAACATCAGTCCATACCCAATTTCAAAGTGCGCTACGTGTTGCGACTCAGCATGCTCAGATTTGGGCAGATGTTGCCTTTCTGATTGGCTGTTCCAGCCTGGTTGTGGCAAGAACTCCTTGGATTGGCTGGGCTACCTCACTGACCCATGAAGTGTAACACATTATCGGCCAGTTTTGTGCTGCACAAACAACAAGTGTAGAAATCGCGGGAAACATTTATTTTTGTTCCTAAACCAACGGACGCCAGGAAAACCAAGTTGGCAAAACATTAGCTACATAAACTATTTTGGATCTACCATCACACTCATCTCTGGCAACATTCTCATCCTCAGAGTCACTAGAATGTGACATCTCACTGTCTCCTCAAGAGGTTTGAAACATCAGTTCAGGGGAAAAACGAATGCTAACCCACACAGTTCGGGATAGAATTACCAGTTTTGTGCTTTTTATGGTCATTTATTTTAAAATAAGTGTCTGTATCGCTTAAACGTATTACATACACACAAGATATGCTGTAAGGATGACCAGTACGGGTACTCTTTAAACATTTCTGGATTTTTTTCAGCACTATCACAATCTTCAATGACTGTGGAAAAACACGTCGGGAAAGACTCTACTGTATTCTAACCTTCCATAAAATAACTAATAGAAATAATAGCATGAAGCTCAATCTCTGTTAATGCAGCAGGACAGCACTTTGAAGCGCAAACAGCAAGTTGCTCTCTGAATGACTCAATAAAAATTATATTGGAGTTTTGGAGCAGCTAAATTTGAAATTAACCCATTTGAAACAATAAACAGACAGTTCATGCATAAAAGTCTAACAATGTGACTGAAATTAATGATTCTGAAAAGAAGAGATGTGCAGTAATCCTCCACAGCCATGTGTAAGCCTGATTTCCACTTATTGGAAGGGCGATTATTAGAAGTGGTGAGGAAGGACAGGTGAATGGTGAGGAATGCAAAGGAGATGGAGACTGAGAAGAACAATGGAGATGGAGAAGAATGATCCACTGTGGCTCCTTTAACAGGAGCATCTAAAGGAAGAATAAGAAGATGAAGTGCTTGGTTGTAGTTCTTGTAGCTTGTATGTCCTGTCACTATATTCTTTCATCACTCACTCATTTGCCGAACCACTCAATTTCCCTGTTAGGGTCGCAGGGAGGCTGGGACCCCAGACAGCTCGCCAGACCATTGCATAGCCAACACACACTACCATTCACACTAGCACTCACACCAAGGGGTAATTTGGAACACCCAGTTCACCTAAGGTGCATGCCTTTGGACTGTAGGAGGAAACCGGAGTATCTAGCGGAAACTAATGCAAACATGGGGAGAACATGCAAACTCTACACAGAAACACCCTTGCCAAACCCAGGATCTTCTTGCTGTGAAGAGGACGTGCTAACCGCTACGCCAGCGTGCTGCCCACTTTATTCTTTCAAATAGGAAACAATTACTTCCAGTTTTAGAATGATTGGGTTAAGTCATCCAAGACGTCTAGCTAACATAAGGTACCAGTCAAAGTTTGGACACACCTACTCATACATATGATTCGCCCACAAAAAGATCATGTGATCTGTCCAGATTTATCCTATTCCAGAGTGCTGGGCGTGTAAGTAGGTAAGTGCATGAATAGAAGTTGCCATCATTCACAATGGCCACTGTAGAAGCCTCTGGAGGCGGTGTTATAACCTGATCAGTTGGCCAGGTAGAGGCTCAGCAACAGTAATGTGTCAGCTGATTCCTTGAATGTACTGAAGTATGAGGCTTTTCCAATAATGATATCTGATGGCATGGGCATGTTCCAGGACTCAGACAGTTCGGGGAGCATGAGGAATTATTTTCACATAAATATTGGCACCCCACAGACACCTGTCGCCTTGGTAATCCTGGTGGGGGTGTTTTGGGTGTCCTGGAAAAGATTTTACGCACTGATCTTGCACAATATCTGAAGATTAACACAAATCTGGACTAAAATCAAAGAAACAAGATGTAATAATCGTACGACGTAAAAGTCCCCCCGCTCCGTTTCCGTCTCCGGTGCGTACAAGGACTTGTGCGCGTGCGTACAAACAATACATGTGGAACAAGCCATCATGGCTAACGAAAAAGTGGAGTTCTACGAAATGTCTTTAGATGACCGGCTTTTAAAGGTATTTTTTATCGTGATTGAAGCTTTATCAGTTTCGTACGACACAAACAGCACCATACATAAAATAATCAGTTGTCATGGAGAGCTGTTGGGAATCACGTGTTAGCGGGCGTGATGATGCTAAATTAGCTTCAGCCATTCGGCTACTGAGAAGGTTTTCCACTGAAGTAAAGCTGTAATAGTTAGTAAAAGAAATAACGAGTGACCCGGTGGTGACCTCATGCCAAGTTATTACAGTTGTTATCACAGCAAGAAGGTCGTGGGTTCGAGTCCCGGGCTCAGCCTGGTGGTTTCTGTGTGGGGTTTACATGCTCACCCCGTGCTTGCATGGGTTTCCTCCAGGTGCTCCGGTTGCCTCCTACAGTCCAAAGACGGTCATATTAGGCCACCTGGCTGTTCCAAATTGCTCCTAAGTGTGAGTGTGTGTTGCCCTACGATGGTCTGGTGAGCTGTTCAGTCACATACATGGAACCAGGTCAGGTGAGTAGGGAGGTTGGTTCAGCACGGTGGTCTTCTTGGCCAGAGAAGCAGCCATGATTTGTATGCCACAGGATCTGTTTGTAAGACATGATGGTTGATCGTCGAGCCCTGAGGCAACAACTCAATGCCCCTCGCACCGAACAACGTGATCAACATGCATTTGACTTTGGATTTTGACTGTCTTGCTTTCCTCAGTCTTGGCAACTCTGCACTCTTCCACTGAAGGCTTTGGCGCTCAGTCTCCGGGTCGTATTCAAAGATCCACAACTCCTCACCGGTGATGACTCTCCCCAGCAAGTCCGGGTCCGGTTTCCAGACACTCGAGGATGTTCTGACACACATGCATGCACTGCTCCTTCCGGGCATCGTTCAGCAGCTTCAGTGCCATCTATGCGCAGATCACCTGCATACCCAAATCTTTGTTGCTAATCATCTAGACATTGTCACTGTTTATGCCTAGCTCACTTGCGATTATTCAGTCAGTCGAAGACAGGTTAGCATATGAGGTAACCCGAAAACTTTTGGCCTACTCTGACATTCAAAGCCTTAACGCCAGACATTTTCCCTTAAAAACACCAATAATTTTTAGTTTTCCCCAGACACCAATAATTTCTTGGATATTCAGATTGATTGTGAGAGCCGCGATATATACGAAATACAGAAATGCCCAAAAAATAAATAATCAAACAGTTTAATGGTCTGTCAAAACGGTTTATTAACTCAGGATCCTTTTAGCTTAAAGAACATCAATTAAAAAAAATATTTTTGAATCTGTGATCATGTTGACTGAAGGACGGACATTATCATGACTATCATTCATATAAGCACATTTTCACAATATCATCTATCCCCAATACATGAGTCTCCAAATATTTTTTTCCATTCAGTCTTAATTACTCCAACTCTGCATTGAATTTAGATATCATCTTAGAATTGGCATTGTACGCCTGCTCCTCATTTATTATTGCTATCCTCCCAATAAGCAATCATCACTACCACCATCATTATCATCACTATTATTATTAATGTTGTTTTTGTTATTATATACCCACCAATGTAGGTCAATGAGAAAAACAGTAAAGCGAGTCACAGATCACGGTAAACATAGACGCTGATTCTATACAAACTATTAGAATAAGTGAGCGATAACATACGAAATTGCCATAGAAATTATCATATCAAGAAGCAGATCGGCTGTATATCAAAATGGAAACCCGGATGAATCAAAATGGCGCCAACCTGTGATCGGTGTGATTTCTTGCTCAAATCCGAAGAAAATGTAGAAAGGTAATCTGCAAATTCACATATTTTAACCTATCAGCGATAGTGGGCGTCGCAGAAGTACAACACATCGGTTTTTACTTCTCTCTTTTCGGTCACATTGCGCATGCCTCACTCGCTCAACACTGTCCTCAGTCCTCCTTGTCAAAGGCCTTCGGCTCCTGTGGTTGTCTTCATTTGTGCGTCCTTTAAACCTCATGTACCACTCAAAAACGTGTGACCATGACAGTGTCTCATCTCCATACACATCCAACCGGATCAAAAACTATAGGTTGGTTTGTTGCTCTGTGTTCATCGCTTGACGGGGCTTTTCAAAAACACGTTCAAGGATAAAATGGCTGCCTTGTATAACGCCTGCCGGATATAACGTAACTTGGTGACGCAGCCCGCTAATCCCTCCTCCACTTTTATTCGTATCCAAGTTGTGCCACTTTTCTGCATATGCCGCCTGTCAAAGCCTCTTGAATTAAATGCTTTTTCCACTTTTTTGATTTATAAATACTGGTACAGTGTTGAATAGCCGTGTTAGACAACAACAGAGTGTCAAATAACATGGTTAGCTCATGTTTCAGTTTTCCCTCTTGGCTGTTTAAATTGGCCGTGAACACAATGCTAAACACAATGTAAATAACACACCCTTTTAAATATGGAAAATGGGTTTGTTTATGTTAATGGTAGTGTATGTTGTGTTTGCAGGCGATAGCTGATCTTGGATGGGCCCAGCCAACCCTCATTCAAGAAAAAGCCATTCCAATGGCTCTGGAAGGGAAGGATCTTTTGGCAAGAGCTCGGACCGGTTCAGGGAAGACGGCTGCCTACGCTGTGCCATTGATTCAACGGATCCTCACCTCGAAGCAGGTAGGGCGTTATCTCTGTAGGGGTCCAAGCTTCAGGTTGGAACCCCTGTTGTAAATACTATTCCTCCAATTTCACTTAATTTCACTGTCAAGACTATATTTTTTACAGAAAAGTAATCAAATGGCCTTGTTTATAACTAAATATATAATATTGTAGCAAATATAACATCATATTGAAAATGTAAAAGCATCATTCAAGGTCAATAATGCCTCTGCAAACATGGCTATGATCGTACCAGACTTCCAGGTGCTTGTCATGATGAATAATGTCCAGCAATTTTCTAGATGGTCAGTAACATAGCATGGTGGCATAGCAATATGATACTGAATTAATAATTCATCTAAAATATAATTTTTTTCCCTCCATGTTTCTGCTAATAACAATTTCCATGTGTTAGGGCCTTGGTAAGCATGTCATGGGGTTCTAGCTGTGTCTTGTACAGGACCTGGATGGTGGATGGTGACTACTGCAAGAAATATGATGTAGAGTTCACGCTGAAGCAGACATCGCTAGCTATGAGTCCTAATGGGGCTTTTGAGGGAGTCATCAGGAGGATAACTACAACTTTTGTGCAGCTAGTTGTTTTGTGGATAGTTTTCCTTGCATGATCTAGCTACCCACCTATGAGTACCAAGGGTACTGAAAATCTGAAATTTCTTACTACTGCTTGCAAATTTTCATTTGCTTTTAGGAGATCTTGAAGGTTTCTACAGTTTTTGCAAAAAAAGATTTAATGAATTGCCTGAAACCTGCTTTAATACCTGTATTATGTGTATTTAAAATTAAGCACTTTTCATTATTTTTTACTAATTTTACTAATTACCTTGATCCAGAATTTGATGTTACGTGATTGCGACAAGTCTTTTGTCCAGCATAAAATGGATATGAAAATTTATTTATACTTGTTACAGCCAATAAAAGTTTATTAGCTGTAAAAAGTATAAATAAATTTTCAGTTTCCTGTTGCTTTCACAAAACAATCTATATACTCGTAGGATTAATGTAAGGCATAGCTGATGAAAATCTGTTAATCAAAATTGATGAGTTGTCAGTACAGGCACACATGCGACAACGTTTGTTGATAATTGTATATGTATGTAGACATCTGTATGTGTGTGTGTGTGTGTGTGTGTGTGTATGTATGTATGTAATTTTTCTTGTATTGAGACTTTATCTTTTTACGTTATTCTTACTTGATATGGAGCTACTGTGTGCACACTATTTTTTTCTGTGATAAATAACGTATTCTGATACCCAAAGGGAGCACGTGTAGAGGAAAAAAAGCAGCAGGAATAGAACAGAACCTTTTGGAACACCAAACTTGACATTAGAAAATTAAGAGAAATCACCGTTTACATCTACAAATTGATAACACAAGTAACAGTAGTACCGATTTTAACACAAGCAGGGAGACATGTGGAGTGGGTCCCCTCTCATGGAGGGCGTCATCTTGCACCGCCATGTTTCTACATGAGCCCAGAACTGTACAGGCTTCAGGTGGTTGCAGTCTGGAATGTTAATGATAGATGTTACTTGATGGCACTAAATCTTACCTACTGTACATTTTTAATTTTGTGAAATTAAAAGGTACAGTAGGTAAGATTTAGGCCACACACCTACAACTGAAACATTTCCATCATACTTAGTGTTATACATTGGGTTATAATACTGTGAATGTGATGGAAATGTTTCAGTTGTTGGTGTGTGGCCTACTGAAAACAATTTACCCATTATTTAATTGCTACTTTAACAAAAAAAAAAAAATGACAGTACAGGTAAAACCAGTAAAGTTTTATATCTTATATCCTATATAGTTTTTATAGGATCATGGCTGTCTATTAGATTGTAAAAACTTGTTTACAGTAACTGATGGATGTTCAGAATGATTTAATGCTCTATTGTGTATCCTGTTTACTTTTTGTGATAGACGGTGCGAGAGCAGGCAGTGCGAGCTTTAGTCCTGGTACCTACCAAAGAGCTCGGACAGCAGGTACAGGCCATGATTCGCCAACTCACTGCCTACTGTGTCAGAGACGTCCGCGTGGCTGACATCTCGGGGAAAACTGAGTTATCAGCGCAGAGGTGACGACGAATCTGGAATTTTCTACACTCACTCATTCATTTGCAGAATTGCTTAATACTCCAAGGGTAGCGGAGACACTCGTCCCTATCTCAGCTGACACTGGGTGAAGGTGGGGTACAGCCCACCAGACCATCGCAGGGCCAACACACACATAACCTATCACACTCACTTAGGGGCAATTTGGAACAGGCAGGATTAATGTGCACATCTTTAGCCTGTTGGAGGAAACCGGAGTACCCAGAGAAAACCCACGCAAGCATGGAAAAAACATCCAAACTCCACACAGGAGCCTGAGCCACACACGCCTGAGCCCAGGACTCAAACCCAGACCCTTCTTGCTGTAAAGTGGACATGCTAACCACCATGCACTGAAATTTTCATATTTTGGGGAAGTATAGAAGAGATTCCAAATTACCCCTAGGTGTGAATAGTTGTATGTGCAATGAAAGCACAGCTTGGTGCAAAAAATGTTCCGGTTGTAAAATTCATTGTGCACTTGGCAAGATAAGACCGGCGGGAACAAATATTTATTTATTTAAAATTATAATTTTTTAACATCGGTGGAAACGAGGAACTATCCACGACTGGGAGTCTATGGGAGCTAATTGTCTGAGCTCTCTCGTGAGAGAAGGATGGCATATGCTCATTTCCCTGTCAATCACAGCAATCACCAACCAATCAGGGGCGTCTGTGAGCTTATTTGTGTAAGGTACGGATAGCGATTTCTTCGAGTGTGTTAGGCCACCCCTAAATACGCATGCGCAGCAGTTTGTAAAGAGGCGGGTGACAGCATCGCATGTGATGGAGGGGCCATGTGCATGCTTACGCCCCTCACTCGTTGGTGATGGTATGATAGAGACATGCTGCCATTTTACCAAGGACAAAAATCTGCCATTCCAGTATGATGGATGTTGAATGTTGTCCAACAAGTGAAATAGTATCTCTAAAATGCAAGGAATAACATTTCACCTATAAGAATTGTATCTACAGAAGTGCTATATAATAAAAGGCTGTTTATAGCCCAGTATAAAAATCGAAAGTCCAAATATTTGTTTAATTTTACTTGTCTTATGGTATTTTTCCCAGCACATATAACAATATGACTCAAAATAAAACGCAAAATTCCTCAATTATGCAGCTTGTTTACATTTATAAAGCCTAGTTGTCAAGTGTAACCAGTCTCTGGTAAGATGGTGGCAACTTCAGGCACTGGCTAGCTGAACTTCCGCTTGGTGCATTCAGCTCATGATGGCGTCTGTCCCACGGGCAGTAGGAGACCCTGATAGCTGCTGGCTAGTTCCTCGGAACAGGCCAATAAAGTTGCGTTTCTACTTTCATTCAAAATGTTAACTGCTAACTGTAAGCTTTGATAAGCTTTGGTGTAAGCTTTGATTGAGACAAAGTTTTTACTTCATTTCACGCCAATGAATTTTTAATAAATGTGTGTGTATATATAATCAAATAATCTCCTGAATGCCTTTGTTATACCTGCCAAGACGTTAAGGTGCTGTGTTTTCTAAAACCATTCGCCATGAGGTGGGCTAAAGCTACATGGCTGCACACTTAATCAGAGAAAATGTACAAAACCAGCAGCCAGCTGTCGGATTCTTTTGTTTTTAACCTCAGTATAAGACTCCGACCTCACCAGCATACATACATAGTTCTCTTCTAGTTGAGTCAGAAGTTTATTAAAGCGTCTCAAAATAATACACACACACACAAACTACCTACAGTGTATTGCTCTGTTATGTCCACAATCCTAAAACTTTAATGTTGTACCATTACAACATTGGTATTGTAATGGTACATTACATTATTGTAACAATAAGTGCCTCACCTTTCGGATTATTCCTCAGAGGTTAAACTGTGTTGGTTCCTCGTTCAAACATTTCATCAACGCAAAGTAAACCGGTTTTTGTGCTGGATAATTCACACTTCTGCTGGCGTGTATGCGGGGTTTTATCACAGGTCCTCCTCTCATGTGAAGATTCAGCCTTACATCCTGGAGCCTGCGATCCAGGCAGTACCAACCAAGTGAAAATCAAAACTGAAAGTCCTTATAGGGGTGACCGATTTGATAATCTGGAAATAATCAATAGCAGTAATATTATTATGATTATTATTATTATCAGTATGAGTATTATCAGTATAAGAAAAACACACCGACTTGTGTGGTAGCACAGTAAGTGTCACAGGCTGGATCAGAAGCTGCAATTAGGAACCAAAAACCAAAGGTGTTTTACATGCTGGATAAGAAATGCATCGCTGTTGGTCGTTGCCAAGTAACCTTGGGTATTATTTGCTTACATTATCCGTTTTGTAATGTGAGCTGTCGCTTGATCCATTAGCATAACCTGACATGTAAAAGGTTGGATCGATGGATGGTTGATGGGCCCAACAACAACAACTTTTTCAACCTCCACTTAAAAAACCCAGCCCCACATAAAAAAAAGCCTACTTTTCAAGCTCCACCCAAAAAACCAAACCCCTCCCAAAAAATTCACCCCAAAAACAACCCCTACACAAAACACAAACAAGCCCCCCCCAAAAAAAATACAGCTCCATCCAAACCCCCCAAAAACAAGCTACACCCCAAAAGACCAAGCGCCTCCCAAAAAAACTGCTTTCCAACCCCCACCCAAAAAAACCAAGCTCCACCCAAAAACCCAACCCCCCCCCCAAAAAAAACACATTTCCAAGCTCCACCCCAAAAAACAAACCGCCCAAAAAAAAAAAAAAAAATTATTTCCTGCCCAAGCAAAAACCTCCCCTACACACCAAAAATAGTTTTACTACTGTTCTCACCCTTTACAATGATTTCTGCTGCAGTCTTTTATAAAAAAGTTTTTCAGACTGCATGCAGAAAAAGTGTCGAGGACTCACTCGTGTTTCCTGTCCCTGATTATTTTTATGATCCTGTTTTTGTAGGCCTATACTGATGGAAAAGCCAGATATTGTGGTCGGAACGCCATCTCGCGTTCAAGCCCATATCAAAGCCCAGAACTTGTCGCTGAATGCTGTGGAAATGCTCGTCATCGATGAAGCCGATCTTCTTTTCTCTTTTGGCTTCGAAGATGATTTGAAGAACCTTATTTGGTGAGTGTTTGAAACCCTTTACCTGTTATTGTGGATTAAAGGAGCACCATTATGATGTCTACCCAACTTGAGTTGTGAAAAAGTCACCTAAATATGCTACGAATGTCCAAAATACTTTGTTAAAAAGTCTTTCAGCATAGTGGTGTAGTGGTTAGCATGTCCGCCTCACTGCAAGAAGATCCTGGGTTTGAGTCCCAGGGCTCGTCAAGCTGGTTTCTGTGTGGAGCTTGCATGTTCTCCCTGTGCTTGCGTGGGTTTCCTCTGGGTACTTCAGTTTCCTCCCACAGTCCAAAGACATGCAAATTAGGCTAACTAGCTGTTCCAAATTGACCCTATGTGTGGGTGTGTGATAGAGAGTATGTGTGTTTGTGGGTGCGAGAGTAAATGTGTGTGAGAGTGTCTGTGAGTGTGAATGGTTGTGTGTGTGTTGCCCCGCGATGGTCTGGCAAGCTGTTTAGGGTGTACCCCGCCTTCACACAGGGTCGGCTTAGATAGGCTCCAGCCTCCTCCTCTTTAATAAGTGGTCATTGACCAGGCTCCGCCCCTTTAATCATTGGTCACTATGTACTTTATTCTCTGTTCTGTGCACAATGGAAATTAATTGGATGAAATCTTTGATCCCCCCCCCACAGTTACTTGCCTAAGATCTATCAGGCTTTTCTGATGTCTGCGACACTCAGTGACGAGGTTCAGGCCATGAAGGAGCTTGTTCTACACAACCCTGTGAGTGTCAGACACACTGTTTATCAGGGAACAAAAAACACAGAGGAGTTAAAATGATGCTACTGAATGCTACTATTTCTAGGGTATTAATACATGTTATAGATAAGTACCAAAGGGGAGACTGTACTCTTAAATTTAGATTTTGTAAATATATTTTTGCCAACATTAATGCCGTACCATCCATCATATCAGTTCCAAAAACACGCTGACGTGTGCAGTACCTGGGGCCTCATGTACAAAGGGTGCGTACACACAAAAACGTGGCGTACGTCCTTTCCCACGGCAAAGTTCAGATGTATCAAGAGTGAAATGTCCGTGGAAATGTTCCGGTGCTTCACGCCAACTCCAAGGCTGGCGTACACATGTTTCTGCAACTGTTGGTGCTTTGGCGACACTTAGAGGTGATGCTGGGAAACAGTTTATAATGTGAACATTAGTCCTCAGAGTTAATTAAAGCGCAATTTGCAGCGAGAGCCTGTTTTCATAATGTAACCGGCACTGTCGCACACACATTGCTATAAAAGCGCCATCACAGGATGAATTTATGTGAACAGGAAGCATTTTCATTCGATCAGTGTACAGATGATATGTGATGCGTAAATGCAATTAACTAACATTGTGGCGAGGTTTCCTGGTTCAACGCACGATTTATAACAGCATGGTTAGGAACTACAAGCTGGTACTGTGCTTGATGGGTGATTTCAACCATTCTCCAATGCATTTATTGAGTTACTGATATTTATGAGGATGCCTATGAGCAGGCGGTCATTTATGCCACCGATTGCACAGCACAGCGCAGGGAGGACACAACCAGTCGGGCGGGCAGCAGGATTCCCCCGGTTCTGTGACGCCAGAGCCGCCGTGGATGGTGGATGAATCCCCGAGTCTGTGGCTGCGTGTCCTCCGTCTCACTGTCTGTTTTAAAAATAAATAAATCATACTTAAACATGAGTCAAAGTCTTGGATATCCTCTTCCTTGTACTGGCATGTTTAAATTTGCCAAACCAAAGAGCATGCACACATTTCCGCATGAACCTCGATCTTACAGGGCTGTGAGCTTGGGGGTAATCGGAGACCTCACATGCGCTCCCACCCTCCCTGAAAGAGCAGCGTCACCTATGATTGCGGTGACTCTCTGCTCAAACTGGGTGAGGTCCTCCTCTCCTGTCCCCCCGCCGGATTGGGCCAGACTTTGGCGGTGGGTAGCCCGTCCTCCGCTTAACGGCCACCTTTAAATCTGACCACTTCTTTTTTTAACTCCGCGTGTGTGTGTACGTGTGTACGCATTTCCGACATCACAGCATTGACTCCCTCACACACTCTCTCTCACTCAGACCTCCTGCGGTTGTTGTTAATGCATGCGTACGCACATATTCATACATCTGGATTTTTTTGTGCGTACGACATTTTCTGGATTTAAGCTACGCCATTTTTCAGTAAGAATTCCACGCAAGTCTTTGTACATGAGGCCCCTGATCTTTTCCCCTGGTGTGGTTTATTATTCAATGCTAAACACATTCGTATTAAAAGTTGTTGCTCGGATTATAGTAAGTCAGACTCTCATCCGGTTTCCTTCCTCCATGTCTGTAGGTGACCCTGAAGCTCCAAGGCTCCCAGCTTCCAGACAGCTCCCAGCTGCATCAGTACAGCGTGAAATGTGAAGAGGAGGATAAGTTCCTCCTCATCTACACACTCCTGAAACTGGGTCTGGTGCGAGGCAAAACCCTCATATTCGTCGGTAGCCTGGACCGCTGCTACAGGCTCAAGCTTTTCCTGGAGCAGTTCAGCATTCCGTCCTGCGTCCTGAACTCCGAACTCCCTGTGCACTCTAGGCAAGTGCTGTCAGATTAATGTGTGAAAAAAAGACTATTGTATCTGTACACTTAGTGAGCACATTATTAGGAACACCTTTGTTTGTATTTAATCAGCTAACAGTAAGAACATCTGGTAATGTTGACTGTAAACATCAGACTTAATGTCACATGACCTGCTCACACCGATGTCCCCGAGAGGGCGCTACCACCTTGTGAGCTTTACCCACTGCTTCTAGTTCCTTGTTTAATATAAATTTCTAATCTTGTACTTCAGGTGTCACATCATTTCCCAGTTTAATCAGGGATTCTACGATTTCATCATAGCTACAGATGAACAAGGTGCCGACAGCTCGGCTGCTGATTCCCAGAGTGTCGGGAGCAGTGGGAAAAAGAAGAAGAAGAAGAAGACGACAAAGAGTAAAAAGTAAGCTTGGTCTATGGCTCCTGAGTGGCACATCAACCAGGTGCGCGACTTTCCATCTTGAGATCGCCATCTGTTACCCGGAGTCCATGGGAGCGGATTGGTTGAACTCTAATGGGATATGTTAACCGAAACCAAAATGTCCCGCAAATCCAGGGGTTAAAGTGGGCCGGAGCTCTCCGGAGCTGAGCTCTGCCACCTTAGACAAATAAGTAATTCAGTTCAAACTTACAGTAGCGCCACAGACTACAGATCATTTTAACACGCGACATCTTCCCACCACAGCGTTATTCTTGGCCCATTTAATTTGACCAATTCTCCTCCCGGAAGTGCTTTTGCCGCCTCCCATTGGTCCATGCCTCTTCCAAATGCCTCTTCACTCTGAGTGCAAATCGCACCGGGCCTTTATTTCATTTGAGTGAGTGCATTGATTCATGGACTATTCCACGAGAGTTTAAAACGGCTTTTAAGCCAAAGTAAGTGGGTAAAGATAAGTTACATCGATATTGAAGTTTTGTAATATTCAACAATTCAAACAGGCCAATAAGAAGGATTTAAATTTGAAAATGGCTAGCTGCTTTAGATTATGTGCCAATGGCAAAACCTTAAGGGTTATTCCAATTTAAAGGTAGAAGCTGTCTATATAGGCTACCTGTGGCTGTTACTGGCGAGATTATGTTCATGAATATTTATTTAGCCGTTGAAAAACAGTGTCAGTGCTTATGTTTATCAGTTGGCCCTCCTCTGCACAAATGGAATAAAATAAAATATGCACAAAATATGCACATGGATGTTGAAAAGATGATCATGTGGCCTGTTCACAAAGAAAACGACCACACCATGGGTCAGAGTACAAATGTATATGAGAGCTTTTTAGACTGCATCATGTGTGAGGGTTTGTGTGTTTTGATGGTCTGCCCATCTGATTGTCTGTGTCATTTCATGTCATCTCAGCACAGAATCAGCCGTCACGACTCCGATTTTCACGAAACTATTAGGAATGATTGGGACCCATGAAAAATGTCCAGAACTGAAATATTTTTGCAAATGGCCTCCTAATTAGTGAGATAGGCGCTAATGAATTTTTGACTAATTACTGCAACATCACGAATTAAAACGTATATCTCTGAAACTATAGCACCTAGAGAGTTCTAATTTGGAGTGTGGGTACAGAATATGTTCTAGATGTGCCTTTTGGGGGTAACGTGGGGCTGCTGTGGGGATTTGCCATTGTTCGATGGGTTTTGTTAATTATGAAATGGTTTTGATTTATTCTTTTAGGAAATGAAAAATACTGTAGAATATCATCACTGTCATACTTCCCAATATTCTGCAACTGTTCAGCCAAATTCATGATTGTTTTTCACTTAATTTTTATGCCCACTTCCTGGTTATGTGAACACGAAAATTCGTGTTCTCACAGTACCACTGAGCCAAAATAAATGAATACAGTTTTTTTACAATCATTTGTGTCATTTTCCCTACTCCGCTGCAACACCGAATTTTAGGGCCCCCCCACCTGTCAAATCCTACTTTAACCACTGTTCAAATCGATCACCAGCCAATCACGTGCGAGGGGGCAGATAGCGTTATCCTCAGAGTGTGTTAGGCTGTCGCTGAATATGAGGAGGCATGTGGCAGCATCACATCACAGAGGGGGAACTTCCTGGTTGGTGGAGGTGATGATACTTGATAGGTGGGAACTGAATACATCTAAATTTGGGCAGAAAAGTGGGGTGGGTTAGGGGTCACAAAAAAGAATTATATGCTTGATTTTGAGTGCCTTTTAAAATGATTGGCACCCCCGATTCAAACAATAGGGTAGTATTTTATTTTGTTGCCCCACTTTGTAGGCTAGTATGTACTTCCTCCATTCCTACTGCTCATGGTGTTTTGCAAGTCTATCTACCCTCTTCCACATACATTAATTCACAGATGACCGTGATTGGTGAGTATGGCTGTGACTGACAGATAAAAGAGAGAGAGAGAGAGAGAGAGAAAGGGACAAACAAGACCAAACAGGATGCCCTCTTAGATAAGTTTTCTAAACTCTGTCTATGAATGGACGAGATGTTGTCGAGATTCGAACTTGCGATCTTCTAATAACTACTGCGCCACTCAGGAGCTTTGTACTGAAGGAAGTAATTAGGGGTCCAAGCAACCCTCTTGTTAGCTCCTGCCCATTGGAAGCTATAGGAATGGGCTCCATCTGAATGTGACACTTTAGTTCCCAGACATTTACTTGCCGCACTGCTGAAGCTGGGGCTTTCAAACTTGTTATGCTTGTTCACTACAAGGAGTGCTAGGATGAGTGTGTGTGAGTGACCTTGACCTGCTTTTGAAGGTCACAGAGGCAGAACCGTATATTAGGTTTCCGGACATTTACTTGCCGCTCGCTGAAGCTGTGACGTCCAAACTTGGTAATGTTGTTCTATATTGGCATAATATGAAATGTTCCTTTCAGCAGGAGCATCTGAACCCCTGTAGTGTATTTTTCTAATTGGAACTACTTCATTATTCTATTTTATTCACTCCCCTAACAGTTCTTTCTGCCATTCTTCAGAATCCTGTACTTTTCTGGTTAATCGTGTCCACTTACCATATGAGGTTGGAGAGAAATCATCTGTTCCAATTGGAAAACCTAAAATTCTTAAACAACATAAGAAAAAAAGAAAGACAGGATAGTTTTTCTTTTGCACAAATAATGAAACAGTTATAAGAATACATCCACTCCCAGGGATTGGACCCGAGAGCACACACACTGTTCTCCCACGCACGGAGGAGGATGTGAAAGATCCCACAGTTTTAGAGATGTACACTTCATTCTCGTGATCAACACGTTTGAGGTGATTAACGACAGGGTTGAGACGTTGTACTTCCAATTCAACATTGGTAATCGTTTATAGCCGGCTGGACAATAGAGTTCTAATTGTTCTAATAAAGTTCTGATAACCGTGTTGTTGTGCTGTTAAAAATTGCCAGTCAGAGAGAGCAGAGCAGTGCAGAGGAGCGCTTTTACTTTTACCCCAATCCAACAGGGAGATATCGAGGAGTTGACGTATTGTCTTTGTTTTTGCAAATTTCCTTAAAAAGACACTCGCGCGCACACACTTGCATACTCCCTTTCACACGCTTCCTGATATCTGTGATGAATTTCATGTTTCTGTCACGTGCACACGTTTTCTTTTATGGAAGATTTTTACAAACACTACTTCTGAACTCGAGACAAACCCAAAGGGGTGTGTGAGAGAGAAAGTGTGAAATAGTGTGTGTGTGTGTGTGTATAAATAAATATAAACACACACACACACACACACACATATATATAATACACACACGCATAGTAAATGAGTAAAGCTGCGCAGCCCTGTTATTATTAATTGTGCTAATAAATTTACAAACAGTGTTTTGTAGGAGGGAAAAGGGACTTGAAAAAATATATTTTTGTATTAGTGGGGGAAAAGTTATACACATTTATTTTAATAAAGAGTGCCAATAATTCTTAAAAATCCTTAATTTACTCAGATTATGACATTCAATTTTTTTTTTTTTTCAGAGGCAAAGATAAAGAATACGGTGTGTCCCGAGGCGTGGACTTCCAGAACATCGCCAACATCATAAACTTCGATTTTCCCACTTGTGTAGAATCCTACATCCATCGGGTCGGCAGGTGAGCGTCAACTTTTCAGGTCCGTTCAATGTCAGTTGATTACATTGATGGGCATGGCTGATGTTTTGGCGTCTCTTGGCGTTTTTGCAGGACTGCAAGAGCAGACAATAAAGGCACAGCTCTTTCATTCGTCTCCTATTCAGAGCTTGTGTTACTGGAGGAGGTTGAGAGTGCTCTTACATCAGGTGACGCTCACACTGCAACATGCACATTATGAGTTCTGATACTGTACAGGGTGCCAGAAAAGTTACGCACCAATGAGAGGAAAACTTTATACACTGTTGCAGGTTTATGGATTTTGATTATGAAGATCATCCTCATTGGTTACTGACATTCAGTATGTTCTAGACATTCAGTATTTTAAATACCCTCTTTTATATTAACTTATCGGCATCGTTGTAATGAAATGTTTCCCTCTAGTGGGCATCTGGTGCACTTATTGATCTTAATTGTTTTTTGTTTTTCAACATAATCCCACTCACGGATCACCTTCAAAATTGAATGGTTTATTGCTTGTACCACACCCTACTCAAAAAAAAAAAAAAGTCCGTGGATAATTTTTTGCTTTATATTTACCACAAACAGACAGACAAATCACTCTTCCATATTAATTTATGTCTACTTAAGCCAAAAAATCTATGCCAAACTAGTAAAAGGAGCAAAGGTTTCTGCCCAATGTGTGGAAGAGCACTGGGGCCACCTACAAGAGTGCAGGGGGTATACTTCTGAACTTGAAGTCAGAATTTCAGAGAAAAAAGTCAGAGCTAAGTTTAAAGTCTGCGTTTTAAGTCAGCACTGTCCAAATGGATGTCTTTGACACACTTAAGATATATTTCAGAATTAGGTTTATTAATAAGGAGATTCTTTGTCAGTTGGCACATAATCACCACAATATAACCAGTATTCATACTGTGAAACTAAATACTGACTCAGAAATGATGACTTTAAACACCAGTAGTTGGCTCCAGTACACTAGAGAGCTTGAAGTGGAACTCCACCTCCAGCTCGGACTCCACCCAATGTTTTTCTAAAGACTACAAGAGGCTGTGGAGTGAGCAGCCAGCCTCTGGTTAGACGGTGTTTGATGTTCTGATCCATCCTCACAAAGTTCTCTTAGCAGATTTTTTACAGGGTAGGTTGCCAGGTCTTTCCCTAACCCTTCACAGCACTTGGTATTCCTAGGCAGTGTCCCATCCAAGTACTAACCAGGCCTGACCCTCCCTAACTTCGGAGATCAGATGGGATTGCACTTTCACAGAGTAACTGGAGGGTAGAGGGTGTTAACTTTTCCTTTTTTAAATTTTTTTTATGATGTAGAGAAGTATCAAACAGTCACCTCAACAGCAGCATCAGCCTCACAGGTTTCAGAATGATCTTAGCCTGTAGATGTGGTGTGTTTGAGCTGTTTTCAACTCATAACATGGTGATTCTTTTAACAAAAATGACAATTTTGTCAGTACAGAGGTATGATTTCATTTGCAGTTCTAAAGCTGTGTTCACACAGGAAGCAACAAGCGACATGCTCGCTGCTAAGAGAGGAATTTTCATTTAATTGCTTCACCTCTCAGCTCTCGTTGCCTTGGTAACTCTCTTGCATGTTTTTCGCTTTGAAATCTTTCTGAATGAGAGACTGTGAGAACTTTAATTGTCATCTTATATTGTTTGCGTTTATTGTAACTCATTATCAATATATAGAGTTTCTCATCACACAGCGAGTAGAGAATGGAGACTCTTGTGCATCATGAACCGAGAACAGTTCGCTGTCCTCGCCATCTCCTTTCTCTATTTGAGATAGAGCACCACGGCGTTACCCCTCCTGCTGGGTTCACCCAATGATACAAACCTGGTATCATCACTGGGAGAATTATGGATTTGTTCAGGAGCTCTGTTGTAGATGGTGTACACTTTCAGCAGCAGTTTTTTCTACTGATTTATTTATTTTCATTAAAATTTATCTGTTAATATGATTCCATAGGGAAAGAAGTTGGCAAAACCATGTGCTTGAGTTAACTAGCTAACGCACATACATTTCGTGTAGCTCTAAATAAACTTGTATATAAATATAAACTCATAGGAAATGCCTACCGTTCCAGAAACGCTCTGATTGGTCATTGCTCAACTCATGTCAAGTTCAGTTGAACTCCGCATCCGCCCACTTTTTCTTACATGAGAAAATGTCTTCTCTTGTTGCATGTCTTGCACATTATCATTGTATCATGGTTAATTGTTGTTTTTTTGTGTGAATAACTCTTTAAAAAGGGCACAAACTATGAAATGTCTACTTTTTAAAGGCTAATTATTTGTATTTCTTATTCATAGATGGCGGAAATTGCTCCCTGAAGCCGTACGGGTTCAAAATGGATGAAATAGAAGGATTCCGATACAGATGCCGGGTATGATGGTTATTTGCGTCAACATGCACTAGTTTTTCTGTTACCAATGTAACCTGGACAAGTCTTTAAACCTGACTATGCTACTAGCACATACTAACACACCATTTATAAATTCCTGTAGGATGCAATGAGGTCTGTGACCAAGCAAGCAGTGAAGGAAGCCCGATTAAAGGAGATCAAGCAGGAGCTGCTCAACTCAGAGAAGCTTAAGGTTTGTGTGGATAAGTTTCTGAAAAAAACTCAATTTATGTGAGTTTGCGAAGCCCGACCACTACACCACTTTACCTTGCTCTAGGTGTACTTCGAGGACAACCCGAGAGATCTGCAACTGCTCCGTCATGACAAAGACCTCCATCCTGCTATCATCAAACCCCACCTGAAAAACGTGCCCGATTATCTGAGTAAGACATTGTTAATTATGTTTGCCTGCTACTGCAGGTAACATGTTATTATCCCCCATACTTATTATATTTATGGCACTTGGCAAATGCACTTATCCAGGGTGGCTTATATTTCTCTCTTTTTATACAAGTGAGCAATTGAGGGTTGAGGACCTGCTCAAGGGCCCAACAGTGGCAGCATGGTGCCACTGTTGGGCCCTTTAGATCACTTACTTGGATCACTTACTTGGAGCCTAAACCACTGAGCCACCACTGATCCCCACCAATATTTATTGTAGTAGTCATTCTTTCATAGAAATTTCCAGGATTATTGCGGCACGTGTCTTTAAGAGAACCTTCGCGTTATCAGTAATAGTGTGAAATTGCTTTTTTGTAGAAGCATTCAAGTTACCATGGTGATGAAAATCACAAAAAAACTGAGGAAAATTTTGAATATGACATTGTTGTGGAATGATGAAAACAACACCCTTCTTTGGAGCACCGTCACGTCGCCATACTCTATCGTAGAACCGTGGTTCAAATGGGTAACGCAACGTCCGACTTTATTGAGCTAGACTGTCTGTTTCATAACGTTTGTTTCTTTTTTTTTTTTCTTTTTCACAAAATATGCACCATGCTGCAGGCAAACATTTCAAATTTCTGCTGAAATTTTCTAGCGTTAATAATGTTTGTGTAGTTACTGTTGATTTATTAGATGGGAGGGAAGATAAGAGTTTGTGTTGGAGGTGAAAATGTGTTTCCTGATCCCCGTTTCAGTTCCGTCAACAATGAAAAATCTGGTCAACCCTCTCTTACGGCGGAGGAAGAAGAAGGTCAAGCCCAACCCAAAAGGAGTCGTGAAAACTTCCCTCAAGGTGAGACTGAAATGACTTACTTCAGGAACTAACCTTCGGATCGATATTCGACAACAATGATAAATGTAACAATAAATGGTATAAATAGTATGATATACTGTTTTAATAATTATAAAATGGAATGCTTGGCAATTGTTGCACAGTTGTATTTTGTATTTGATTCACCATATATTTGCTGCTAATCCCTGAATAATTTTATGCATGGATATATTTACAGGAATTATAGGAGTGCATCTTGGTGCAAGTAGTCGAGCTACAAAAGCATTTAGCTTTTAGCTGTATTTGATTCTATATCAATTTGTACTGTATTTACAACATTTTAAGTGATAATGTTGTGGAATAATTAATAACAAAGTACCTCCACCAGAGACAAACTGATTTTGGTGACAAGTGCATGAAGTTGAAAAATCGTCAGGTTTTATTTTAACTTGGCATCATAATGAAATGTCTCCCTCTAGTCGGCATCTGGTGAACATTAGTACTTATCTGACCATAATCTTTTTTTTAACATGATCCCTCACATGGATCACCTCCAAAATTTAATGGTTCTTAACTTGTACCACACCCTAATAGAATGTTTTTTTTTAATCCAAATCCATGAATAACTTTTTCAGTTATATACAAACACACCACTGCAGGTGAAAATTATCAACCGAAAACCGAAGTAAATATTGGTTTCGTCTTGGACTATTCATTGAGCCTGGGGTGATTGTTTTAGTATATACTACGCAAGAACATAAGAAAAGCAAAATAAAATGAGATGTTTGTTTGTTTATATATATATATATATATATATATATAAAATATAAATACACACAGTGTGTGTGTATATATGTGTGTATATATATAAAATATAAAT
>JAQMYF010000008.1:15574418-15586174 GCA_030014195.1 Neosilurus mollespiculum
TGTGTGTGTGTGTGTGTGTGTGTATATATATATATATAAATTAAATTTTTATTTTTACATTTTTAAAGCATGGCTCAGTTACAACATTTTTACAAACTTTGAAAAAAGTGTCTCTTATGAGCTTGAAAAACCTGAAGGGCATATTGTGTCGTTTTCTTTGTATTTTTTGGGATGGCATATTGTATTTTTAAGTTTTCTGATTCGGCCACCGTGACAAGTGGCAAGTTTCTGATTCAGGCATTATCCTGAGTTGGTGGGGTGTATAATTTTGATTATCCTGAGATAGTGGAAAAATCAGATGCTGTCTTTCCTGTGTAGTGTATACCCATTTATATCAGTGCTACTGTCAACAGTATCACTTAGTAATAAGTAACTACAATGTATATCATAATTCCTTTTCTTTTGCTTGCAGAAGAATTTCAGAGGGAAGAACCCACTCAAGAGTTTCCGTTACACTGGGAAAACCAGGAAGCAAAACAAATAATTCCACCAGAACATGACTGAATTTTCATTTAAGCAACAAAAAACTGGATGCACGGAGGTTCTGAGGATGCTCAGCATTAAGCCTTGTGCTTGGAAATGAGACTGATTTTGATAACCAAAAAAATGATTAAAGTGTGCTTGTGAGAACATACCAGAGGAATGTGGACACGCCCACTGTGATGGATTCTGACGTAGTGTTGAGATGGTCCATTCTGGACTTGTGAAATTAAATCACTTGTTCTTTTATAGGTTCACATCCTTCATTCAAACTCAGATTTTTCCCTCCTTAACAAAGATCCAGCCTGGTCATTGTAATGATTTACACGTAATCTTCTGTGTTTGATTGATTTATTTTTTAATTAGTGCATATTTTTTCTCCTTTTTTAAAGTGATTGTTTTTTTTTTGTTCTTTAACAAGGGGTTTACTCATACACACACACACACACACACACACACATATTACTAACTACTCAGGTTGTTAAACTAATGTGCATGTCTTTGGACTGTTGGAGGACAAGAGGCACTGAGAGAACATGCAAACTCCACACAGAAACGCTCTCTCTGAGCCCAGGACTTTCTTGGTGTGACGCGGAGGTGCTTAGCTATAATGCTGTTAGATCCCCACCATGCTAAGACGCTTAGGCAAGGTCTCAACCACAAGTGTGCCTCTGTCCAACCAGAAATATAAATGGGTACCAGTAAAAAAAATACTGGGAAGATAACCTGGTATGGACTAGTGACCCATTGAGATTGTTGATACTTTCCCATGATTTTGGTTCTCAAGTCCTCAGATGATTCTCTGCGCTTCTTTCTCTTCTCCATACTTAGTGTGGCACACAGCACAAAGGTTGAGTCAACTTTTCTTTATTGTAACTGGCTTCAGGTGTCATTTCTATAATGCCAGCACCTGTTACTTGCCACAGGTGAGTTTAAACGAGCTCCACATGCTTGATAGAAAATGATTTACCCAGAATTTTGAAAAAGTGCCAATAATTTTGTCCGGCCAATTTTTTTGTGTATACACGCACACACGCAGGGGGTCGACTTGCGACCAACCTGAATTACGTTTTGAGGTCATGAAGCTCGTGCCATAAGTCATTAAGAATTGTTTCTCAAGGAATTGTTCTTTATTTTATTTGTTTCATTTTATAATTCTCAATGTTTTTCTTACTGCTAGTTATGTGTTCATGTGTCATATAAATGTGTTTTTATATCCTAGATCAGGGGTGTCAGACTTTTCACTGAGGGCCACATCACAAAATTTCTTGGTCACCAAGGGCCGAATAATCACTGAACATCCCTTTCAAAAAAGGCAATCATGAAATCTGTATGGAAAAATTATTAGTTTATTATATAATAAAATTAGTTAAGGTATTTGTCCTCTTTTCAATTGATCAGCAAGCTTGCTATCTTTCTTGAGTCATGTTTATTCGGAATAGGCTTATTTAAAATAAGTCGGCAGGCGGGATTTGGCCCATGGGTCTCATGTTTGACACCTGCGTCCTAGGTTATGATTTTGCTACTGCATTAGCATAGTTGAGTGGTGTGATCTGACTTCTGACAGGGTTCTGTTCCTAAGTGCAAGTCGAGGACACCCTGTGTGTGTGTATATACACACATACACATCGTTTTAATATACAACTATCATATTCATAGTGACTTTAGTTTTAATTAATTCACTCTTACCAAAAAAAAAACATTCACATCCTCACAGATTCAGCATTTTATTTCTAAACACTGAAAATAATTTGAATCAGCTGCAGTGTTGATTACATTTACACAGCAACATTAATTAAAAACTACACCTCACAAAGCTGATTAACAGGAAGAAGGTGGTTGGTAATGTTGTTAGAGGCATATATTTTTGCCGAGTTCACAAAACCTGTTGCTGTTCAGACTGAACGAGCTGCAGGAATTCGGGAACAGAAAGGCACCTTGAAGGGTCCTCTGGAGTAGTGTGTAGCATTTCTGACATACCTCAAATTTCACAACATAACCCTTACGTTGCATACACACACAGACTAAACGACAAGCCAGCATAAAGCAGAACACCAATCAGATCACGAAAATCAAACATCAACAACAGTGGAATTTTTAAACACCGCCTCGGTATGAATTTGGGATATTTGGGATCATTTCTGTTGTCCATGAACAAAGAGACGAGTTTTATACAAGCCGTAATGGTCCAGAACAATAAACATTTTGTGAGGAAAAAGGTTTTTAATCATTTATAGTAGATTTAGAGCTTCAGCTCGGGCTAAACAAAAAGGAATCAAGCCATTTTAGAGAGGGCATGTCTGACGTGATCTTAGACGTAACACTGATTGAAGAGCATTACAGATAGTTAAAAGTACAGACAATTCAATTTACTCAGAAGTGAAGGACTGATTTCAGATGACACCACACTTTGACAACTATTAAAGCAAAAATTAATAAAAAAAAATTGAGATATGGCTGCAACTGCTGCCGGAAAATACGTGAAAACTGGCGCGCTGAATTGTAAAAAACAGAAAAATTCCTCACAGGTTTATAAGTAGCTCTCACAAAACAAGTGATAAATGAAAGAATCAAAGCATATGTGCTTTAACTGTAACCATTATTGCGGTGTTTAAGCCAAGCTCTATACCAGGGCTATTCAATAATTTGGAATGAGGGTCAAGTCATAAAAACAATCCCAAATGAGGGAAGGAGAGAGGACACATCAAAAGGAGATTGGTCCACTACAACAGGATGTGACAAAGGGAAGCAGGGCAAATGTGATGAAAAAAGTGTGTGTGTGTGTGTGTGTGTGTGTGTGTGTGTGTGTGTGGTCTGAAAACCAATCCGATTGTAGTCAGCTGATTAGTAATATAGTCAGCGGATGTAGTCAGCCATGTATTTAACAGCTTTATACAACCCCTGGCAAAAATTGTGGAATCACCGCACCTCGAGGATGTTCCTTCAGCTCTTTCACTTTGCAGTTAAAAAAACATCACAAATGTGACAAAAACTTTTTTGGCCTAAAAGCTGTTCATTTTAGTTTTGCAAAAGATACACCAACCTAATTAAATTATTTCTAATAGTTTTTTTAATCAATCCAAACCAATCAGTATACTACTAGGGCAGTGGTGGCTCAGTGGTTCAAGTATTAGCACCACCAAGCTGCCACTGTTGGGCTCTTGATCAAGGCCCTTAACCCTCCATTGCTTAACTGTGTAAAAATTATGTATATCAAGACATATAGGCCCAAAGCATGATGATTAATCAATTCAGTTTAGCCATATTAGACATTTAGAATTTATAACTAACAGACAACATCAACTTCACACATCTGTACCAACAAAAACAGCAGCAGTGTAGTACTGTATTAAATACAATAACTATAATGACATGAGTGTATAGCAATATTATTCAGAATAGTGAATAATAACAATATTAAGAAGAAAAGAATTAAGTGAATATCAAGAAAGAAAAGCAAGGCTTTGAATTACAATAATACTAAAAGAAGCAGTGAATAATAAGACAGAAAGGTTCAGTTTTAAATATTATTATAAGAAAAAGATAGTGTGAATATCAACACACGGGCTTAATACTTTAACTGCAATATTCCACCTCTTTACAATACTTTACTGATTGAGTCACCAACATTTCACATCTAATCAGAGAAGTCTGGTTTTTACAGGTACAGGAGGGGGGACAGAGAGCGTGTGTGTGTGTGTGTGTATAAATGTGTGTCGGAAGAAAGAATACACTTTTATTCTGAGCGCAGCGTGAGTTGTCTAACAAAATCTTGTACTAGTTTTGTATATAATTAAACACATGACAGTGCAACAAGGTCTCTGTCTGACTTTCCAGCAGTATCGGGCATTAACTTTTTTATGGATATGGAAGGGGGGAATAGAGTCAGTGTGCTGGTGCGTGGGAGAGAGAGAGATTACGGGTATCGGCGGGAAGAGCTCGCTTTTAAAGAGCCAGTACAAAGTGGCTGTGTGTGTGTGTGTGTGTGTGTGTGTAAGCTGCACATGCACAAAGATTGCCATTTACTAACAGTTTTAAACTAATGTCTTGCTTTTGGTCTTCTGATTTGAGAATCGTATTTCCAATCGCACTGAGGTTGACAGCATTTGATAGCTAAGAATCTGAACAGTAACAAATTATTTCGCTGTACTGTAAAAAGTGTTTAAAGAGTCATTTAAAAATGACCCTCAAAATGATTTTAAAAAGCTCTATTTTGTACTGAGTTCTATGGAGGGATTCATGATACAGCTGTCAGCCAGAGAATCGCCATTTCACTTCTACAAGTGCTGGTGACCGAAAGTTACATGGTACCAGCACACATTTTCCTATTTTGATGTAAAATTTATTAGTGTAAAGTGAAAATAATGGCAGTAGGAGCGAGTTAAATAAACTTTTTTCAAGATAATCTTCTCTTTTCTCCAGGGCAACTAACTGGGTTATCAAATGCCGGCCATGTATCTCACTGTCTATGGTGGGAGGCATGTAAAAGAACCATTGCTGATTTTCGTCAAGAGTAGACTGCATAGCCGTCAGCGTGTCTCTGCCCTGCGATGGCCAGGCGAGCTGTCTAGGGTGTACTCTGCCCTCGCCCAGAGTCGGCTGAGATGGGCCCCAGTCTCCCCGCGACCCTAACTAGGATCAAGCTGTTCAGAAAATGAATGAATAAATGAATGACTGATTATATTCATTCATTCCTTCATTTTCTGAACCGCTTATTCCTAATTAGGGTCGCAGGGAAGGCTGGTGCCCATCTCAGCCGACTCTGGGCGAGGGCAGAGTACACCCTGGACAGCTCGCCAGGCCATCGCTGACGGCTATGCAGCCTCCTCTTGACAAAAATCAGCAATGGTTCTTTTACATGCCTCCCACCATAGACAGTGAGATACATGGCCGACCTTTGATAACCCAGTTAGCTGCACTGGGGGGAATGACTGATTATATGCTTTTCTTTTTCTAAAGGCTAAATAAACACCTGAAAATGGATTTGATCTCTTGCGTCATGAACTGGACACTTTTCGCCACAACACAATGCACTCTATTTATTTCAAATCATATAAGGAATTTAAAGTTAACATACTGTAGATATGAGCAGTACATTTTCCAGTCCTAACAGACCAGGGACAAGAACATGTTGTGTGAAATGTTCATTATTAAGGCTAACAGTCAAACTGACCACACAGCCACTTAAAGTAAGGCACAATGAAGAATTTACATCCTTATGTCTAAACCTTTCCCTGCCCTGTGCATTTAACCCTCAAAACCCTGCTGAACACCGGGCATCATATAGCGCAGAAGGGAAAAAAGGGAAAAGGGGGAAAAAAAAGTCTACCTGTGTTCAAATGAAAGTGTGGTGTAGTCTGTGAAATCAGTCCCATTATCCAATCAGAGATGGAAAGACAACAAAGAAACCAAGAAAATCCATCCTGGGCACTCACTATAAAAGTCTCTGGAAGTGCTGCATACTGCTTGGGGCCTGAGTCTAGGCTGACAAAGGGACAGAGAGAAATGAGACAAAGAAGACTGAGATGAAAAGGTGTCCCATAGGGGTCACGATCGGTCACGCTGCCTTCATCACATCACGACACAGCAAGAGTTTTGCCTCCGTGCCTGTCAGGGAACACAATCCAGACACAGACCAGGTCAGTGAATTAGCTGAACTCAACATACTGTACATGAGTACAAAAATCTGTGATCATGAACTGTAACTTTCATTAGACCGCATATTATAAACCGCTGACAGCATCTTCAATCTGATTGGTTAGAAGGAGTTGATTAATTCGATATAACAATCCAGCTCGACAATAGTACCAGCTGCGAGGATTACATTAATGTACTCATTTAAATACGTAGTTTCGGCAATGATAAACTGTAGACAAACACTCACATAGCAAACATCAATCTACACAGTGAAGGAATGGTGGTGGTGTTAGCAAAGAAACAGACTTTCCAATTTACGGCTTCCGTGTGTGTGTGTGTGTTTAAAATGAATAAATATTACAATGTTCTTTAAAAGAATTGGCACACACCTGGAGGGAAGATCGCTATATTTCAGCCACTCTGCTCAACCAGGGACTAAAAATAACGTGGGGTTCAGTTGAATCATTAATCGCTGAATCATCATGAATAAATATGTATAACTAGCCATTCATGTAATTTCTACGTCATCGTACATGTCGACTTCTATATTTCTGTGTTTTGCTAACACCAGAGACCAGCCACAATTCTGCAGCACCATTAGTGCTGTACTGTCTTTTAAATACAAAGTGATGAACCAAAAAGGTCTTTCTCCCTCTCTCTCTCGTTACATGATAATGCATCATAAAAAGCAAGGGAGGCTGTGTAATTTATTTAATGACCCTAGTTTATTCTTTTAATTTGTGACAAAGCAAATAATCACACCTTTTGAAATCGAATTTTTGCACGTATGGCTCAAAACACACTCAGGTTGTAAAATAGTTACTCTTTTGCTTGTTTACTTGGTTAGACAAACCCTCTCTTTTAGGAAGCTGAAAATGCTTACTCAAGTGTGCTTTCACATTTTGAAATGTTTTCAATTCCTCTAAGAAAAGAATAATTGCAGCACTGATGAAGAGACCTGCTTTTCCTCCACAGTTTATTCCAGCACTCTGCATGCAGGTCATGATACTAACCGTTTTGTAAAAGGCTTTGGACTGGTTTCCCAGGTGCTCTGATTTCTGTACCAAGTCATCCAGCTTCTCTCCTCTGTCCAGAAGTGACTCCATTGTGTTATGCTGCAGAAGTCAACAGCAGAAACTTAATTTAACATCATTGGTGCTGGGAAAAAAAAAATCTAGTAGGATGGTGTATGATGTCACTATACTGTAAAACAGCAAAAGATACTCATGTGAATCAATTAGAGGCTATGATAAAATTCATAAAATTCTTGAAATTCACACTGCTCACATGATTTAAATTAGATGGAATTATGTTTAGCAGGAAAAATTATTATCCTGTGTAATTATTATTATAGTAATAGTGTCATGGATTTATACAGCCCTCAGCATTGAGAAACCCAGACTGGGAATAGTGAGCTCTCTTTTGGTAGCAGTTCAAGTTATGATATCATCAAAAAACAAACAAACAAACAAACAAATAAATAAAATAAATCTGATAGCAACGAATTGTGGAAAATACCTTCTCTGTAACATCATTTGCCAAATATCACAAGTAACACCACCTATAGTTCTTCATATACAACTGAATAAATACCACAGTCTCTTACAGCATCTACCACACAGTGCTGCCTCAGTCACGTAGACGCACCGAACTGCAGGTGAACATTTTTATCCTGCATACTTACAGTTATAGATCATCGTTTCATACCAAACTACATACCAACAGAACATTCAACTCAACCGACTGGTTCAGACTGTGTGTCTAATTACATACAACTGCTGTGTATGAAATCAAGCACACACAAACTCCACCCACCCGCCTAGAAGTTTCTGTTGCAATAAAATCAAAACTTATTCCAATGACTTTTACTTTTAACAAAAATCTTGCCAATTACTGCGATCACCATATCTGAGATTTTCACACACACTTACACACATGGGCACTTACGCACACAAGCACACACATTCTCTCACACACACGGGCACTCACGCACACAAACACATGCACACACATTCTCAACATTTTCAACAGAATAACGAGAATCAGAATAAGGATCAGAATAACGAGAATCAGAATAAGGAATCAGAATAACGAGACAGCGATTAAAAAGTAAAACCACTTTCAAAGGAGCCATAAATGTCATGCTTATATCATAGTCATAGTTAGTCACCAATTAACAAACGTGCAATTAACACCCAAATCCTCTCCCAGCAGGTTTCTTATTTCACAACATTTACATACCAGAATAATTTTGGTTTCATCCAGTTCGGCTTGCACTTTTGTCATGGCATCAGCTTCGCGTGGGTTCTGTGGGAAAATTTGACTTATATCAGCACAGTTTGTTCCTCTGAATGACTGACGCAAATTCCTTCAGTGTCCGTACACCCTCAGGGTTATGAAATTCAAGGACTTTTCCATGACAGGACAGACAAAATTCTATAACCTCTAACTAATAATTCCATGGATTTTCCATTGACTCTCTATTATGCCTTTGCAATAAAAATTTCACAATATATATCTGCCAAGTGTCAAATGTAAAAGAATAGACAAAATCAAAACCTGTCACTCATTGTATACTATGTATTGATACTCAATATATAATATTATAGTCTAATATTATACCCATTCATCTCACCTGATACTTAGCCAGGTAACTCTCTAAGGCAGTGTACTGAATTGCATTACATGAACCTGATGGCCAGTCTGTGCTGTTTACTTGCCGGGAGAAGTCCTCCAACACCTGCAAACAGAGACAAACCAAATGAGAAGTAGATCTACATATAAAAAAAAAAGTGAAACTGAGAAACAGCCTGAGCAGTTTAACACATTATATACAGCAAATCATTAGTTTAGTTATTAGTTATATTCTGATCAAAATAAAAAAAAAAAAAAAAAAAAACAAAACGATTTGACGTGAATTCAAACTATGCGAGCAAAATAAATGCCTCTTGGTGCTTAGCAGAGCCAGATTAGGCTCTTTCCTTAAAACCGTCAGCCGCCTGAAGATAAATCTTCTGATATGGCTATCCAAGGACGTATACTCAATACGCATTTTATTGACCACAGGTTACCTGAAGGCATAGATTATTAAGGTATCACACTACAGTATCCCATAATTCAGCTGGAGCCACTGGAAAATCAAAGAATAATTCCACCAGGAAAAAATAATTATTGAAAAAAAAATAATTAAGTAGTACATTTTATACACTATTGGCAAAATAAAAAGTAATCTGTGTATCATATTTTAGTATGAGGCCCCTAAATAATTTATTCCATGAACTACAAGCTGAACTATATTTACACGAGTGCTAAGCTAATGCTACAAACACTGGCAAGTAAGACGACTGTATAGTACGCCTGAAGTTTGCGCCTACTGTAAAGTCACTTGCACTCTAATACATCTTACCCCAAAGGAGGGCTGACATTACACACTACACCGATGTCAGTGTAGATGGTAGAGATTTCAAACGCAGCTTGGTGTGAACGATTTTCCCATTTACTTCCTACCTCACCTCCCCCATCTGATGGACAGCCGGCAAAACCCCCTACACTGATCTGATTTCAGTTTTTCGTAAATTATTAACAGGAGAAAACAGAACTTTCAGAAACTTCTGGATACCGTTCGTTACCATACAAACCCACCTTATCGAGCAAAGTGAAGCACACTCTGGAGGGGTACTCATTATCAGCAATCACTACCCCGCCTAGACAGTCGTTCCGCACGTACACGTGACACAGGTATTCTGTGGAAAAGACCAATCAGAAACATGACTTTTACACAGCAGGCTTGAGGCACGCCTGAGGGGAGGGCAAGGGTGGCATTTGGAAGTGGCATTCATTAACGAACAGTGGAACGGCATAATGCAGTACTATGGCCAGAAACACACTGGCATCCCTCCACATAACGAGTGTATAAGACTGTACTAACACTCCTCCAGAAGGTCCAGGATCATGTTACTGCTGTTACACTACACTATGGGGAATTCTGTTGTTGTTGGTACAAGTATTTACTTATTAACAATTATAAATGTGATGGTTGGATTTTATTTATAAAATAATCTGTGCTGGGGTGGCACAGTGGTTAGCATGTCCGCCTCACTGCAAGAAGATCCTGGTCTCGAGTGTTTCTGTGTGGAGTTTGCATGTTCTCCCCATACTTGCGTTAGTTTCCTCTGGGTACTCCGGTTTCCTCCCACAGTCCAAAAACATGCACAGCAGGCTACCTGACCCCTAGGTGTGAGTGTGAATGGTTGTCAGCTAAGAAGGGCACCAGCCTCCCCGCGACCCTAATTAAGATTAAGCAGCTTAGAAAATGAATGAATAATTTGTGCTGTAACATTTTATTCTCTTGCACTTTTTCCCCGTCAGCCAGGTCTTGAAGATGAAATCATAGCAATGATTAAATCTAAACAAGAAACAAAATAATAATAACAATAATCTGCATTAGTCAGTAAATCACAGGGAAAGCAGGTAGCCACGTGACAGGCTCTGACAGCTGGCCGGAGGCAGTCTCCTGCTTAAGATAAACATCATGTGTCCTATTTGTTGAGAGTTAATGAGCTCCCTCATTTCCTCTTCCAGCTGCAGTGAGTGAGTCGCATAATGACTGGTTTGGAAAAACAGCATCTTACAGTGAAAAAAAAAAAGAAGAAAGGAAGTGGGGAGGGGTGTCAGTGTGACACTTCAGCATCATCTAGCAAAGCCCTACTAACCTTGTTCTTTGATGGACGCACGGCTTCCTATTGCAGAGCGCTCCATTATCAGGCTGCTGGTGAATGTCATGAACTCTTGTACACTGAAAGGCAGGATTCGAGGTGCAGATTTACTTTTTTCATTTCACATTGTTCAGAATCATCACTAGGCTACAAACGTATTACATCACAATTCTTTGACCCAATCATAACGACTTACACTGAAAAGCAATAAACATTAGAATACGAAATCACCTTTCTATACAAGTATATATACAGTAGATACTTCTATAAAAAGTACATAATGACAACTGTTTGACATCAGATTGTTACTGTGATTGACAATGTACAGAGGTAAGGAAATACAATGGAAGTATATTTTGTTTTTTGGAAGTGCACAAGGTTGTATGGAAAAATATAAACAGTACCGCACTCCTGACGTGCATCGTAACAAACTGAAAGGTTTAATATTTTATTGTTTCTCTGAAAAAATAAAAAAATAAAAATACCCACCACATAGCTTTGGAAAAAAAGCATACCCTCCTAAAGCAGACTTTCAACTGGATGCCCAGAAATGTGGCTTTTAGTAAAGCATGTAAAATTATAACGTTTGTGCTAGCAGTATGGCTGGATCTATTTGCCAATTGTTTTTTTTTTTTTTTGCAGCAGGATAGTCTACTCCTGGAACAGCCTATCCCGCTTACGGGGGGAAAATCAGCAAGTAGATCTAACAGCGTTACTGCCTTGTAAGAAGTGACATTTTTGTGCTATTTTGGATCCGTATGACCAGGGGGATTAACCTGGAAACTTGAAAATCAACATATACAGTACAGACCAAAAGTTTGGACACACCTTCTCATTCAATGAGTTCCCTTTCTTTTCATGACTATGAAAATTGTAGATTCACACCGAAGGCATCAAAACTATGAATTAACACATGTGGAATTA
>JAQMYF010000008.1:15595687-15626171 GCA_030014195.1 Neosilurus mollespiculum
TATATATATACATTGTATATAGATAATGTTAACAATGGTTAATAAAGTGGAAATCCCCTTCATACCATTTCATAAGCCAGCTCATATGCATCAGGATTGAGAGATGGCACTAAATGGATGCGCACTCCGTTCACCAGGCGACGCACTCTGGGGTTGTCATCGTTGTACTCCTTGCAGAGGTACTGCATAAGCAGTAGTAGGAGCTCTCTGCCTAGAACTTCATTCCCATGTAGACCTGCAGTGTAACGGAATTCTGGCTCACCTGAAATATAGACGAGAAGAGCCAAGTATTTACCACACTTCATATTTTGCAGTGTGTACCTGCACGTCTTTGTCTTTCACACATTTTTTCACATATCTTGAATATTTAGCGGAAGGCTAGTACATTATTCATGTAGTGTTTGGAGAAAATAAGGAAAAATAAAATTTATGTCCCAATAAGCATACCCTTTAAATACAAACATGTTTTATATCAAGTTTCTTGAGAAACTATTACATTCTTCAACCATCAGGTTACAGGTGGACTTACAAGGTTTTTCTAAACACATTGCCATGTAATAATAAACCAAAACCTAGTAAGTGACTAGAAGATATTTCTGTGCTCAATGTAATTTTTTTCCTCTGTTATGGCGCCTCATAGTGGCCCAACTCTTTACTAAGACATGTTCTTTCATGGTTCTTTTGTTGACGGATGTTCTTTTTCCATCATCACTGAGCTATGCAGAGACAGAATGGCCTAGACCTGTCTCGTGCTCTCCTGGGTTGTCGGAGATCTCCATTGCATACATCTTCAGCCCTTGAGAGCTTTTGCCAATGTTGTAAATTCTGGTGATGTTTGGGCACTCTTCGTTTATCACTTTCATCATCTGCATTGAAAAAAAAAAAGATCAGTGAGAAGTCTGATTATAAATAAGCAAAGAGGTAAAAATCAACAAGAGGCAAAGGAGAGCACTGCACATGTTCAAACAGGAGGATTGCCCTTTAACTTGAACACACTGGTACTTTGCATTATGGAAATGCGGCACGTTGGCCTCACCTGCCTCATCTCCTTGTAGTTGTGATGCCTGTAATCCAAGTCGTCGCTGGGTGTGACATCATTCTCCGTTGGGTAACTATCTGTCCAAAACAAGCTTGTTGATGTGCATGGTCTTTAAAAGCAGGATAAATAATACAAATTAAAAAGCAGCTTTGATTGCAGTTGTAAAGCTAAGTGCTTACTGGGCAGGGGGCAGGCAAGCACCTCCACCCTCATGCACAGACTGCCGTTCCAGCTCTGGGGTAAGATTCGGATAAATCGTGCAACCACAGCTTGGGAGAACTCGGTCTTCACCGGAGTGTCTTTGTCCACATTGCCATAGAAGAGCTAGAGAAATACATCTATTCATATTCATGACTAAAACAAGTTTGGTTTTAGTATCGTACCCATGAAACACAAGATATTGCTTGTCCGCCATGACATTATATTTTTGTCAGCGTTTGTGTGTTTGTCTGTTTGTTTGTTAGCAAATTTACACAAAATGTTATGAACAGATTTTGAATAATTTGTTGGGAGGGGCGGAGTCTAACCCAAGCAACACTCTTTTGCATTTTGGTGCTAATCCAGATCATGATCCAGATTTGGGAATTTTTAAAAAGATTCTTTACTAGGCGCCACGGTGGCGCAGTGGTTAGCACATCCACCTCACAGCAAGAAGAATCAGTTGAGATAGGCGCCAGCTTCCCCGCGACCCTAATTAGGATTAAGTGGCTTAAAAAATGAATGAATGAGGGATTCTATTCAGGGATAGGGGCCATTTCAACAATTCTGATTTCAACTCCAAAAGTAAAGACTACAGTGCCTCTACATATATTTAGCAAGTGAAGAAATTAGAAAATACAGTACACTTATGGTTTGAAGTTCATTCATGCTATGCAAAAGTAAAAAAATAAATAAAAATGGCAACATCTTTCAGTTTTTCTGAAAAATTGAGGGTTTTTTTTTTGTATATTTTAGTGTTTTTGTTTATTATCCATACTTTTACCTCACTATACTTGTCAGATTGATTTTTTAGGTTCTCGTAGCTTACAATAGCATTGTTCAATACATTTTCACTAATAAATTATAGAGAAGTAATTTTTTTACTTCTTTTTATTAGGAGCCCTTTTACACAAAAGTGGTGGTGTATATTCTTCACTGCACACTTCTGTGTAATGAAAATAAGAAGGGAAATGAGCTGTCTTGGAGGAGACTTGTGCTCTCTAAGTGCTTCTAGTTACCTAATTGTGCAGTGTAAATTAGCTGAAGTAAAAGAAAAAGAAAGAAATCTAATCACCCATTCAGCATAGCCATCGTGAAGCACCGTCCATTCACGAGAATCATTACTGAAGGATACGAAATACGATGAAACAAAGTCATCGCTGCAAGAACAAATTTCATTTGGTTAGAAATCCGACTTTTTTAATTGTATCATCCTGGACCTCATGACTTCAAATATTTAAAAACTTGAAACATCTGTATTTATATTCCTTACTGTGTTTCGGCGTTCCTGCCCTGAGTGATCACCCCGGTGTACTCCACCTCTCGTCGGGCGTCCAGCTGAAACCAGTGTTCCTTTTCCTCAGTGTCTGCACACCACGCCCCTCCATAAACATCTTCTTCATTATCTGAGGCCTGAAAGAACAGACCAAAGTAGATCAAGCTTTTTTAACCCAGTTAAAATCTGAGCTATTTTACATAATTTGCAATATCCTTCCATCCATTTGCAAAACTGCTGAATCTGACTATGTTTACGGATCTCAGGCAACTCTGGGTGAAGGCGGGGTACACCCTGAATAGCTCGCCAGACCATCACAGCTGCAGCACACATACAACACTCACACATTTTTGGGGCAACTTGGAACAGCCAGTTAGCCTAATGTGCATGTCATTGGACAGTGGCAGGAAACCAGAGTACCTAGAAGAAACCCATGCAAGCACAGTGAAAACAAGAAAATCTTCACACAGAAATGCCCTTTCCGACCCCAGGACTCGACCCCTGGACCTTCTTGCTGTGGGGCGGATGTGCTAACCACTACTCAACCGTGCTGCCTAGAAATATATCACTCACTCACTCATTTGCCAAACCGCTTAATCCCAAGGTACCTAGGAGGGTGGAGACTGTCTCAGCCAACTGGGTGACGAGTTCAGGACATCGCAGGGCCAGCACACACACACACACACACATACACACACAACCATTCTACCCTTACACCTAAGGGTAATTTGGAACAGCCAGTTAGCCCAATGTGCATGTCTTTGGACTGTGGGAGGAAACCAGAGTACCCAGAGAAACCCATTCAAACACATGGAGAAGAGGCACACAGAAATACCCTCACTGAGCCCAGGACTCGAACCCAGGACCTTGCTGTGAGCCACACGTGCTAAACAATAATCCAACATATCACCCAAAAACATATAGGTAGTATGCACATATAAAGAGAATTAGAAAGAGGACAGTACATTAATCAGTGGGGTCAGCACCTGCATATTCAAGCGTCCTCTCTGGGCTGCAAATCCATGATGGGATGTCGATGAGGACAAGATCTGGTCATCTTCTACACGATGCGATTCCATGCCCATGGGAGGGCAATCTGTGATGAAATAACAATGTTTTACAACTCTGCATGCTTTTTCTGTAAGCATGGTCATGTATTTATAGGTTCGAATGAGTAATACAAGTCCTGCTTTGACCGACTCCATCTAAAGGCATACTCTTTGCTCATGGTTATAAAAACCCTGTCAGTGTTCGTGCAGGACGAGAATGAGGGATCGCTCTGACTAATTGATTCCACCCCCGAATGAGAGAGAGGCCTTTTGGGATGAGGAGCTCATTTGAAATGAGAACAGGATGGAGCATTAGCCAACAGAAACGCTGGCTCGTACTAAAAACATCCAACATCGGGACTGACTCAGGCACTACAGGCCTCACTCCAACTGGACATGAAACAGACTGTGGGGGAAGTGAAGCTAAGAACTGACATTTACTGCAGTTTGCACAAGTACTATACCTAAAACCTTTTAAAATGAAAAGCATGTTACGAGTGGAGTTTGTAGATATATCAATTCGGAATCATTCCTGATTTATTAGTAGCGCTATATTCCGTACTATAATCAGTGGGTTTGGGAAAGACTTACTTTTTGGTTTGACATAAACAGGAATTTGCTTTCTTCGCTCTTCCTCCTCCTCCTCCCATTGTTTTCTGAGTTTTTCGGCTGTTTTTTGGGAAAAAATTTTTGGAGTTTAATTTTTAATATATAAATAAACTAAAGTTTATTCATAAACAAAATTATCAAAAACGCACACACTTTAAAATCTGAGGTGAATTAGGTGCTTAAAATCTGACCATTAATCACAAAGCGACAAATAATAAAACTCAATGCACTCCAATGCTTACTCTCTTACATCACTGTACACACAGTCATCCAAAGTCTGCAAACGTACTGTCGGGGCAGTACAGCTGTGTAGTGGTTAGCACATTTGCCTTACAGTAAGGGCCTGGGTTTGATGAGGGCATTTCTTTGCAGAGGTTGTGTGTTCTCACTGTGCTTATGTGGAATTCCTCTGGGTACTCCGGTTTCCTCCCACAGTTCAAAGACATGCACAGTAGGCTAATTGGCTGTTGTAGATTGCCCCTCGGGGTGAGTGTGAGTGTGAAAGGTTGTATGTGTGTCGGCCAGGGTGTACCTCGCCTTCGCCCATAGTCGGCTGAGATAAGTCAGCCCCCTCCCACCCTAACCACAACCATAGTAGGATTATGTGGATCAGTAAATGGATGAATTGTAATTTTAAAAGAGAAATATAAATGCATATATATATATTTAGACCCTTTTCCTCCTTTTCTTTCCTCCTTTTCTCCGTCTCCTCCTCCAGCTTCTTTGCTACCACTGATCACACACACACACACACACACACACACACACACACACACACACACACACACACAGAGAGAGAGAAAGAGACAGAGAGAGAAAGAGAGAATTAAACATTTCACATTTTTAAATATTTACACTGAAATCTTCATTTATCACAACACGAACTGATCATTGGTGTAAACGTACAGTCACCATAATCAAATTCCTCATACCAGGGGGGTATAAATGGTGTGGCTGTGATCTCTTCTACACACACACACACACACACACACACAAACAAAATAACAAAATTACATACAGTTTATAAAGAGTATGTCTCAAACTTTTTTATATATTGGAGGATATGCGGGTTTTCCTACAAGCCGTCTCTCCGCCCACACCACACCACTTAGCATAATTATCTTCAGACTACCTGGAATGGGTAAATATATGCTGGGATCCTCAGTGACTGGGTTGGGTTCCTTGATTTTAGGTGGAAGATCAGGTTCTATTACATCATCTATCAGGAAAATAAGAATAAATCAAACTCATCTGCATCCTAGTCTTCATTTACTGAATACTGTTATACACCCATACATACAAATAAACTTACATCTGGCATCCCAGTAATCAGGGTCATGCTCTTTAAGGATTCGGGTAATCGGAGTGGTTGTTGGATCCTCTTTCTTCGGAGGAGGAGCTGAGAGAGAATTGGGTGAGAACAACATCAGAAAAATCTGTTAGTTGTAAACTATCATGTCAGGAACGTCTTGACATGAACTTTATCTTTCAAAGCATTAGAGGAGCTTACTTATTTGCATCAATGTGTTTTGCTGGACATTTGAATACAACAAAAGGTTTGAACTGAATGTTTAAAGGGCGGCAGTAGTTAGCACATCCGCCTCACAGCAAGAAGGTCCTGGGTTCGAGTTCTGGGCTCAGCAAGGGCGTTTTTGTGTGATATATGCATATTCCTCCACGCTTGCGTGGGTTTCCTCCGGGTACTCTGGTTTCCTCCAGCAGTCCAAAGACATGCACATTAGACTAACTGGCTGTTCCAATTTGCCCCTGTTTTTGAGTGTGGATGGTTGTGTGTTTTGTCTCTGCAATGGTCTGGTGAGCTGTTGAGGGTGTACTCCGCCTTCGCGGAGTGCTGGTTAAGATAGGCTTCAGCCTCAAGGTGATTCTTGTAGGAAATGAGTGAGTGATGAGTAATTGGTTATCAGAATAGCTGATATTGCTTGCAATAACCAATGTTTGGGTTGCCAGAAATTTAAAGTGACCCATTTAAAATTGTTGGTGCCACCAATCAATACTGGTTGTTACTGGATTGGGTAAAATATTCTTAAGAAATAAATAATGATGTATTATGGTTAGGAGAGAGCTCAGACTACAGTCAGAGAAAACAATGCTCAGATACATGCATGTATAGTCAGACACTAAACAGGGCCTATGGCTGGACTCTTCAGGCTCTAAAATATACAGACCTACACACCCCTTTTCTTTTAGCCTTTGGAGCTAATTAGGACATTCTGCTAATTAGGGAATCATGGGTTCCAGGTTGATGTGCAGCCGGGAGTCCATGTGGGCTAATTGGCCGGGCTCTTACGGGAGTGAGGGATGGCATGTGCTTGCCTTCCTGTCACTTACAGCAAACAGTGACCATTCATGGGTGTCTGTGAGCTCATTTGTACCAAGGGCACAATAGTACGTTTCCTCCAAATGTGGTGCCGCCCCTTAGTGTGCATGCACGACAATTTGTAAAGATGACCACAGAGGGGGCATGTGCTAGCTTTCGACCCTTGATGTGATGGAAAGGTAATGTTTGATGGGTAAGAATCAAAATTTAGGACATTTAGAAAAATTAGGAAGTACCAAATGTAAATTACTGTGTAGTTGAAAAAGCAACCAGTTTCAGTTGTTTAAGGTGACCAATCTTCTGGTTGGATAAATTTCACCCATTAATAATATTTGGATTTTACCATTATATTGGTTCTTTTAACCAGTCTGTTTCTGCAGTACACACAAATGAATGGGAATGTATGAAAACATAATGCTGGGGCTGATTTCACTCTAGCCCACACTGGATATTCATTGAAAGTCTTTTGACAGTAAAATGTCCATTAAATCTGATCTCTGTTTGGGCTGCGGTTTTTCAGCCATCTGTAAGACATTGTCAGTAATGAGGGAGAAGGCATGGAGTATGGTCGTGGGTGTAACAACAGTAACAAAGTAGATTATTGACTCTCTGATCATTTTTATGCCCAGACAGACGAGTAAACACCGACAAATCAAATTTTATACTACACCAAAGCCAGGTGATACAACCATCAATTTACTGCCTTTTGGTTTGAATGAAAGGGTTTGAACGTTTCTGTTTCTGGTGTACTCTATTAAGGGAAACACAGCATGGAGCCAGTAGAGCTTTACTAGAAATCACCTATGCACAAATCTACAAATGTACATTATGTGAGTGTGTGTGAAATAGTTTGCTCCTCAATGTGTGATCTAAGAATGCTTTTCTAAGATAGTTTCAATGTCAAGCCATTGATAAACTTTTCACTTTTCCCTATCTAATATCACCACCAGACAGTTTACTTAAAAAAAAAAATATATAAAAAATTGAAAATAAAAAAACAGCTGTAAATTTAAAACATGACTACATTATAACCATAATATTATTCCATAACCCCGAGTATCACAAGTGTGATAATAATAATAAAAGATATAAATGTAATGACATCATGTATTTTGGCAAATACGTACATTTGTCCAATACAAGTTCAGTGTGAACTTTATTTTCCTCATCCAGGGATGGTTTCTTAGATGAAAAGCTGACCTTTTCATGTTCTTCATACTTTGGGGTGACCTTTGCTACCTTGGGCTTCTTGGTAGGTTTTGCAGGTTTGGGTTTCTTTGTTGGCTTTGTTGGTTTGGGCTTTTTGGTTGGCTTTGGTGGTTTCGGTTTTTTGGTTGGTTTTGGCTTCTTTGTTGGTTTTGGAGGCCTGGGTGCCTTAGTGGGCTTGGGGGCTTTTTGTTTCTTTGCTTTGGCCTCCTTCTCTGCTGCTTTCTTGGCCTTATCTAGTGCAAAATAAAAGGAAAAAACAGCAAATAATCTGTTATTTCAACAACATCAGAAGATAAATTTGAACTACTTCTGCGTATAAAATCTTGATATATAATTATATTCACAAAATATAACTAACTTTAAGTTACTAAAACATAACTAAAATAATAACTAAAACATTTCAAACCTTGACCTTTGTCAACTTTTTTCTACTCCCACATTCTGGTATTCTACATGCCTGGTGCAAATAAAATCCAATAAGATTTGGCTAATACATATATTTTATATATTATATTTTATTTTAAAGATAAGGATTTTTCAGGATTTCAGGACCATTCGACATGGTCCCATGCACGAAGCACCTCCAAAATTTAATGTTTTGCTGCTTGTACTACTTAAAAAGAAATTCATCCAAATCCATGAATAACTTTTGAGTTATGTTGCACAGAAACAAACAGACAAACTCCAAACCAGCGCAGGTGAAAACATAACCTCCTGGTTCAGTTAATTATACAAAACCTTCAAAATATACAGTGCCTCCAAATCTTGGACAGCACATCTCCTCAAATTTTAGCGCTTACATAGAATGGCATAAAAACATTATTGTGTGGTAGTTTTGTGGGTGAAAATGTCTAGTTAAGAAGAGATTTCAAAAGACAATGGCTGCGTTGGTTCAAGCAGAAGGCAAGGCCACTCTTTACAAACAAGTTGGCATGACATGTGACTTCAAGCCACACAATGAGGGCAAAACTTCTCAGCCCATGGCAGCCATATTGTATATAGGACAGCGGCGAAAATCAATAGACTTGTGTAGTTACCAAGTCCCAACATTCCCACCAAAAATCATAATGATCAGTGATGGCTTTTTTGAGTTAGACTGAGAATGCAACTGTGGACAGACGGACAGACATCGTGTGTGACAACAATACCCCTCACAGCCATTGGGCCGAGGGGTAAAAAAGCCTCCGAACTTTGAAAGTACAACAAATAATGACCTCACTGAGTTCACTGAGGACACTGAGGCTACTGTGGACCAAGACTCAGAAAACATTTTTCAGTCTTCATCAGACCAGTTTCTGATGGTACAAGGTACTGGTGTTCCTAATTAAGTGTTCAATGTATTGCCATTCAGATAGAATGTAAAGGTATTAAACAGCTGTCAGACAAAAAGAGCAGAAAATAAAATGGTTACACTCTGAACAATTAACCAATTAGCGTAATGTGCATATCTTTGGTCTGTATGTGAACCAAAGAGGAAACTAGTGAAAGCATGTAGAGAACATACAAACTCCACAGGCAAACACCCTTACCAAGCCTGGGACTCGAACCCAGGACCTTCTTGCTATGAGGTGAACATGTTAACCACTGTGGCACCATGGTTTTGTTTTTGGTTTTATGTTCTTTAAGATAATTCTTCAATTTTTAGCCCTTAACCTAAACTCTTGAGAGCTTTAAGACAGATTAAGACAGCTACCCGAATCCAAACCAAACATAGGCCTGTTTCTCTTCCTGCCTTTGCTGCTAAATAAAACCGCACATCATTCTTTTATCAGCAAACTAGAGTAAAGGGGGTGTGCTTGGATGGGGAGAATTATTTCCATGTTTGACTTGGCCATGCTGCCATCTGTGATTATCATCTACTCCTTTTCTATGGCCTAACTCTAATCTCTTTTCCATTCACTTCACCCCTGCAGCAGTGCATTCATAGGAAATATACAGTATATTGTGTAAATAGACTGAATTGTTTTAGTTTGCAAAAAATGAAGAAAGTCTGTGCCAGATCTGGCAACATGCATTGAAGTTATTTATATCATTGTTTGTCAAGGAACTCCTCCAACAAGCTTAAATGTATGCATATGCTTTACTACTACATAGCTAAACAGTCTGATGCTGATATTATTTACCTGCTTGGATCTCTTCAGGTGACTTTTTACCACTTGCTTTGTCACTTTTACCCTCCACATCTACACTAGGTTCGTCCAACTGAGGGTCTTCTGCCTGTAATTCTTTTTTCTGCTCAGAGGCAGCAGACGATTGTCTTCTGAGACCTTTAGCGTTCTTCCCATGCTTGACGATGCCATCTGCTTCCACGTTGTCGAAGCATGATAAAGTCCAGCAGAGCACAAACAAGATGAACCAGAGTGTAAGCTTTGTCCTTTGCATCTTCATTCAAGATTCTCCTTATGTGTTGGAATGGAGAAGAAATGATAGTGGAGATCCAGATTTGCTGTCCCAGAACAGTGTGCACCAAAGAAAGTCACCCAAATGGAAAAGGTTTAATAGCAAGCAGTGTGTTGGTTTTCCATAAACAAGCAGAACGGTGTTTGAAAAGGGTCCTCCAGATTTTAAGGCAGCACACTAATCAGAACCAGAGGGAACATCGACAAGGCCGACAGTGAAATCAGACGCAGAGTTGTCGTGCTGGCTTTCTCATACTGAACTCCAGCCGAATTTCTCCGACAGCCCCCTCTGATTGAGTGTGGGAAGTCTTGAGGAAAAAGGATTGTTGCCTGAGGAGGGTATGGAGGAGGGCTTGAGGAAGGGGGAGGGTTTGTGGCTGCAGAAAGAAAAAAAACGCTTTTGAAAGTCTTGTGTACAGTGGATTTAATAAAACAGAATAAAACTCTAAATATGTTGTTTCAGCCTGAGTGGTGTTTGAGCTTTCTTTGAGCCAGGTCTCCTCTACTGTGTTCATAAATAAAGAAGTAGGTAGTGTATGATTATTAAGAAGGGAGAAATAGCCGTTTGTTTCCATGCTGGATATTATTTTCCACCATCCACCCCACTGACCATAATGTCTTAAATTCCAAGGACTCTTTCTTCTCACAGAAAACCTTATGCATTTAATATATCCAAGTAACTCAACAAAGACAAACAGGCTTATTTATTTGCAACAGCGTGCGTGAAAAAGATTGTTAACCAGTGTATATATCTGTTCTAACATCACTGAGGATTGGGGTAAGGCTACAGGTTGTCATTGTATGCTGCTCATTTATTCATTTGCCGAACCGCTTAATTCTACTAAGGTTGCGCTGTGGCTGGTGCCCATCTCAGCCTACTTTAAGCAAAGACAGGGTACACCCTGAACAGCTTGCCAGTCCATTGCAGGCCCAACACACACACCATTTTTCCTCACGCTCATACCTATTGGAAATCTGGAAAAGAATATTAGCCTAATGTGCATGTCTTCGGACTATTGGAGAAAACCGGCATACCTGGAGGAAACCCAAGCAAACATCATGCAAACACCCTTGCTGAGCATGGGGCTTAAAACCAGGACCTTCTTGCTGTGGAGATGGACATGCTAATCAATATACCACCATGCTGCCCTCATTGTATGGTATGTACCCCCAAAACAAAGTATGCATATACAAAATAAACAACCATGCAATGTCTCTTCTGAAAGGTAACCATGATAACCTGTCAGGAGTGTAGAGTTCTGCTGTTTGTTTTAAAGATTTTGACAAATCAGTGATCAAGAATGTAATCCAACTTGGATATTTGTTATTCCCAGTCATTGTATTTCACATGCATCTCTTAAAGCATAATTAAAACTAGTGCAAAGTACCTCCATCCTGCAGCATGGATAATGTAGCAAATAGGCCCTATATGGGTTCTGGTTTTAATTACCCATGTGTTTATATTATGATTTGTTCTATAGTGACCAAATTAGTGAAAAAACTTTCTCGTATGAAAGATTTACGAGATGGCTGGGGTTTGACCTTTCAAGGTCACTCAAGGCCAAAGCTAATGGTCTCATTTGTAAGTCCACATACGGTATCCTGTTAGTGTTGCATAGTAATAGCATGTATGTCAGCACTCAACTTGCAAAAATTTGTGTCCTTTATCTGACCTTCATCTTTGACCCAGACATTCAAAATCAAGCCGTCTCTGGGACTCAGGTAGGGTCATGTCCCCATCAAGTTTGCTGAAAATCTGTGCACAGGTTTCACAAAAATAATAATTAATCCATTTTGAGCCATTATATTAACTTGAATGAAAAGACGTGTTTAACGTTCTGTTTGAGACATTCGACCAACTATTCCATAATCTGGGAACGCTATGTACTACATTATTTGCTATGACATTATTATCACAGTCACTGGACAACAGGACATTACATTGTAGTTGAATCATTCCAGAGACTTGAGCTGCTCATCTGGTTTGGCTAAACAGAGTGCACAGTCATCCAGTTGCTAATAAAAAGCTTCTTTAAAACATCATGTGACATGCAAAGCACATGTATAGCAGAAGAAATGTTAGTATCCAACCATGTACTTTTGAGACACAGGTCCAAGTTTTAAGAGCAGTATTCACGCTCCTGTAAATGTAGTGGTTCCTAGTAGAGAATCCAGGTGGCGTGTGCCAGTATTTTTGTATTGGGAGAATTCCAGCCAGAAAGCCGAATCCATTATGTAACTCAAGACGGAGCCAAGAATCCTGTCTGTTGAGATAACCCCATTCCTGTGCTGCTTTCAATTTAGATGTTGAAAGTATTCCATCTGACTGGTGTAAGAGATGAACAGATACCCACTGACCTACACCATATACCTGCTCACTCACTCACTCCTTTGCCAAACTGCTTAATCCTAATAGATTGGCTGGGCAAAGGCAGGGTACACCCTGAATAGCTCTCCAGACCATTGCAGGGCAAACACACACATCCATTCACACTCCCACTCACACCTAGGGGCAATTTGGAACAGATAATTAGCCTAATGTGCTTGTCTTTGGACTGGGGGGAAACTGGAATACATGGAGGAAATACATGCAAGATCATGCAAACGCCCTCGCCAAGCCTGGGACTCGAACCCAGGACCTTCTTACTGAGAGGCAGACGTTCTAACCCTGCACCGCTGTGTCACCCTAGAGGAATTTCTGTGAGTTTATTTTAAGGAGTAGTTACTGTGGTCCGACACACGTCCTGACATTCATATTGTACGAGCTATTTAATCTTGTTTTATTTGAATTATAACTCACAGGAGCAGATAAAATGCACTACACTGTATCAACCTGGATATTTCCTGCGTTTGAATGACACAACCATGCGCAGCCATGAGTCCATGGGAACTGATTGGCTCTTGCCTCTCTTTAGAGGAAGGGATGGAATATTGTTGCCTCCCAAATATTTACAGCAATCACCAGCCAATCATGGCCGTCTGTGAGCTCAGGCGGATGGGGGGACTGATACCGCGTTCCCTCCAAATGTGTTAGGCTGACCCTGAATGCGCATGTTCGTTAAGATACGGGTGGCAGCAGCACGTGTCACAGACGGGGGCACATACTGACTTACTCCGCTTCCTGGTTGTTGTTAGTTGTGTGATAGGGAGGCATTACTTGACAGGTGGGAATAGGGCTATGAATAAATTAGGGGAGAAAAATCGGGAAAGAATAAACACACTACACTATAAGGTCAAATATTTCTGGACAACTGACCTTTGATCCATATGTAGGCCTTTCTTGATAGCAATTGTTTTATGCTGGATGGCACACCGGCTTGGTGGTTGGCGCAATCACCTTAAAACAAGAAGGCCTGGGGTTCAAATCTCAGCCAAATCTCAGACCCTGGTGGAAAGCAGTACAAATAACGGTCGTATGTTTCTGAATGCTACAACACTATAATTTTCCTTCACAGCCCAAACCTGCTCCAGCATGACAACACTAAGCAAAATGAGGTGAGTGGCCTGCACAGAACCCTGACCTCAACCCCAGTGAACGTCTTATGTATAAACTGGAATGTTGTCTGCACCCCAGGCTTCTTCACCTGACATCCCTGCCTGACATCATTAATAGTCAGGTGAGGGTAGGGTGAATGCCCACAGCCACACTCCAAAATCTAGTGAAAAGCCTTCCCAGAAGAGTGGACATGGGAATATATTCTGTATGGAATGTTCAGAAAGCATGAGTATTATCGTGAAGTGTGCACAAACCTTTAGCCAGATATATTGTCCATGTTATATAGACCACTTGCGCATTCTTGGTAATGAATTAGTTATGAATATATATTGCTGAGACGACACCTGTTATTAATAAACACCATGTGTTAGATTGCAGACAGATGTGTGCCCTCTGTTTACATCTGGAATTGTTTTCATTTAAATTTTTTCCAAATGTTTGTGTGCTGGAATGCCTCCTATTGATATCCTGTCTGTCTCGACAATCTGCTCTTCATATGTGAATGTCTCTCGCTCTCTCCTCCCCCAAATATTTACATTATTAATATCAGAACTAGGGCAGCACTGTGGTGTAGTGGTTACTATGTCTGCCTCACAGCAAGAAGGCCCTGTGTTCTAGTCCCGAGAACGGCGAGGGTGTTTCTGTGTGGAGTTTACATGTTCTCCCCGTGTTTGTGTGGATTTCCTCCGGGTACTCCGGTTTCCTCCCAAAGACATGTACATTAGGCTAACTGGCTGTTCTAAATTGTGTGAATGGATGTGTGTGTTTGCCCTGGGAAGGACAAGCAAGCTGTTCAGGGTGTACCCCGCCTTCGCCGAGTGTCGGCTAAGATAAGCACCAGCCTCCCCGTAACCCTAACAGGATTAAGAGCTTAGGTAAATGAGTGAGTAATGTAGGTAAGGAAGGTAAGTCTGTTGGGCTTTTTACAACCGAGCCTACAGGTTCATCAGGCTTATCACTGGTTTCCGCAGCGTGAAGTGGCTAGGAGTTCAACTCCTTCTGGAGGGGGCGCTGGTCCATCGCAGGTTACCTTCCCAGTATAGGAGGGGGGTGGGGTAATAGGACCATCTCTCCCCGCGTTTGCGTGGGTTTACTTCAGGACATGCCCATTAGGCTTTTTTTTCTATTCCAAATTACCCCTATGTGCGAGTGTGAGTGTAAATGGCTGTGTGTTGCTCTGCAACGAATTCGCAAGCTGTTCGCCCAGAGCCAGCTTTCATTGGCTCCAGCCTTCCCATGACTCTAGTCAGGTGAAGGGGTTCAGCAAATGAATGAATATTAGAACTGAATAGGTGCAGGTGCTGAAGTATTTTTATTATTTTATTTCATTTTATTCACTGCATATATACACTAAAAAAGGGGCAGCCATTTTTATTCATGTCATTTAATAGTAGTTAGGATGGCAAACAAGAAATAAAAATCTGAATGCAAAAATATACATTTTAATGTTTTTTTTTAAGAAATAAAAGGCATCAACTCCCTTGTAAAACATTTCAACATCATTAAAAATGTGACATAAATATGCAGATTCAACTCATAAATATTACATGACATTTAAATACATGAATTATTATGATTCTAGAATGCAAGATGACCTGAAGCTATCTTCCTTGCTCAGGCTAGTCAATTTGTGTTCAGCAAACTACCCATGGCGCTACGACTTATTTACTGATTTGTTTCTAGGAAAATTTAACTACGCAAATGTTCAATTTAAAACACAGGGCATCATCCGACCTTCAGGGAAATTTAGGTTATGTGGGACATCACAAAGAAGAATTTCTAGTTATATTAAAGAGTCACTGTGCTTACAGCCATATTTGTAGCATAATTTGTTGCCATAACTACTGTAAGTAACTTAAATTCATATCAAAATAAGCTGTTATAACCTGATGTCCCACTATCAAACTGGAGATTGCAAGTTTGAATCAAGGTTGACGCCGCAGCCATTTGTGGCTGGAAGTCCATGGGAGCTGACTGGCTGAACCCTCACAGGCGGGAGGTGTGGCATACGCTCACCTCCCTATCACTTACAGTGGCCACCAGCCAATCATAGGCATATGTGTGCTCATGTGTACAGGGGAATGAATAGTGCTTTTCCTCCGGTTGTACTAGGCTGCCCCTGAATGAGCATGCGTAAGCAGTTTGTAAAGATGCGGGTAGCAGCATCATTTGTCATGGATGGGGCACGTGCTTGCTTATACCCCTCCCTATTTGGTGGTAGTCATGTGATAGGAAGGTGGGAATTGGCTACAGCTAAGATGGTGTTGGTGGTGTTGTGGTTAGCATATCCGCCCAACAGCAAGAAGATCATGGGTTTAAGTCCCAGGCACAACCCTGTCAACATTTCTGTGTGGAGTTTGTATATTCTCTCTTTGCTTGCTTGAGTTTCCTCTGGGTACGCTGGTTTCCTCCCACAGTCCAAAGACATGCGCATCAGGCTAATTGGCTGTTCCAAACTGTAAGTGTGAATGGTTGTGTGTGCTGCCCTGTGATGGACTGGCGAGCTGTTCAGGGTTTCTTCACCCAGTGTTGGCTAAGATAAGGAACCAACCTCCCAGTGACTCTAATAGGATAAAGCGGTCTGACAAATGACTGAGTGAGTAAATTTGGACCACCTTGTGTTATCTTACATTTGAGGAGTTATGCTGCAGGTATACTTTACCACATCCTGTTGTTATGACTATCTATTTTACTGGCTTTTACTTGGAGAAAACTCTCGTCTGTGTAATATTAGCCATGTTGGACTAAATTGAATGTTTACTGCTAATAATACACACCATGTAAACCCTGTTAGCCAATAACACAGCGAACATTGAAATACATAATCAAAATAAAATGAAAAGAACAAAAATCTTTGTCCGATTTGAATCTTTTATCCTCAGTCTTTCAATAAAGAAGAATCAATTCAAAGAGTCGATGAAAAGCACTCAAGTCGTTTGCGAGTCGAATCTGGCCTCAGAGTAGTGTAAGTGCGGGATAACTGGTCAGAAGGTTCTGTGCTGTGTAGACACGCACCGGACTCAACCGGTTGCAGGAGGTGGTGCCAAGTTGCAGTGTGCTCGGTAAAACCAACGGCGCTATTGCGGCGCACTGATATAGCTCCTCCAGCTCCCGTCCTTCTTGCTCCTTCTTCCACTTGGTGCGTCTGTTCTGAAACCAGATCTTAACCTGCGTCTCGGACAACTCCAGAGCTTTGGCAATGACGTGGCGTTCAAACACCGACAGATAGTGACTGCTCTGAAAGCTACGCTCGAGCACGTGCAGCTGGTCCATAGTGAACGCCGTGCGCATTCGCCGGCCCTTGATTTTAGCTTTACCGCTGTTACAAGGTCCATCCTTGGCTTCTGAAGCTGTTGAAGCTTCATCCGACCCCTCAGTGCTTTCATCTCCAGATAATTCATCTGAAATCAAGAAAACACAAAGAAATGAAAAGATAATGTAAAATGTTTGTACTTTTGTAATTTCTTATGTAGGATTGACTCTACATCATTCAATCATTATAGATTGGGACCATGGTAATGTTAGGTCTAATGTTTTTTACTACAGAAGGTTTAATAAAGGGGCACCTTCCCCTCACAGGTATAAACATATAAAACACAGTATTATTTCTTGGAAATAAAATGAAATCGGCCACAATGTCTTTCTGAATCCATTTGCTTACTCCTGTACACAAGTGTCAATGACCCCTGCACCAGGCACCATGACATTAGTAAACATTGCTATATTTTTTATGTCTCTTGAAATCATATCCCTTATTCCGTTTCTTGATCTCAGACTTCACTTTTCCACTTTCTACGAATCGGTGTTGTGCTACCAAATTATCACACATGCGCATTTGTTCCTCTGGTCATGTGGCCTTGTTACTGTTATTGTAAACAGACACAGAACCAAAACAAGATGTGAAACAGGTGATTAAGAGATACTAGGCCAATGAGCTGGGGTGGTTTCACCAGGAAACCTTTATATCTATCCAAAACGAACTGATAATAGAAGATAAAACACATCAGATATTCACTAGTTTATGGCACCATAAATAAAACTCCTTTAATCAAACTTAGCAGTGAACATCTGTTGTTGTATTTATTTTACATACTAACTCCATTTCTTGCAAAGTTGGGATATTTCCTAAAATGCAATAAAAACTATACTTTTTGATTTTTTCATTCACATAGGGGTGGCATGGTGGATTAGTGGTCACCACATCCACCTTACAGCAAGAAGGTTTGAGTCTTAGGCTAAAGTTTTTCTGTGAAGAGTGTGCATGCTCTCTCCGTGGGTTTCCTCCAAGTACTCCGATTTCCTCCCACCGTCCCAAGACATGAGTATTAAGCTAATTGTCTGGTCCAAACTGACCCTAGGAATGGTTGTGTGTTTTGGCCCTATGTTGGTCTTGCGAGCTGTTCAGGGTGTACCAGGACTTTGCCCAATCAGAATCATCAGAATACTTTAATTCCGGAGAAAATTGTGTATGTTGGCTGAGACAGGCTCCAGCCATCCCCAATCATAGTAGGATTAAGCAAATGAGTAAGTGAGTAATTCACATGAACCATTATCTAGTACAAACCAGAGCATTTTGTGATATGATTGGTTATAAAAGTAACATCCACCAAAGGCACAGACTTTGCAAGCAAAGATGGGTCATGGCTCACCCCTTTTGTCCCAAAATTCATAAGAAAGTCAGTTCAACAGAAACATTTGTCAGTGTTGGATTGCACAGAATTTAGCTCTTTCAAAATCTAGAGTGCACAATACTGTTAAAAGATTCGGGAGATTCAAACAAATCTAATTGACAAATTTAAAACCACTGTTGTCTGTGTGTGACTTATGAACCCCTAGTTGGCACTACATGAGAAATCTTCATGCTACTGTGACAAATATAATCATGTGTGCTCGGAAGTACTTCAGAAAACCGCTGTCACTTAACACATTCAGCCACTGAGTCTAGAAATGCAACTTGAAACTGTATTTTAAAAGAAGGAGGTCATAATTATTACAGTAATACGCAGAGATTGTTTTCAGGGAAAGGAGCAAAAGCCAGCACTTTTGATGGTATGGGGATGCATCAGTGTCCACAGCATGGGACATATATTGCCATCAAGGCCACATCTCTTTGTTGAAAATCCATGAATTACTTCAGTGTGACAATACGAGGCCATTTTCTGTACAAGCCACAACAGCATGGTGCCGTAGAGTGGCTGAGTGACCTGCTGCCAGTCCAGATGATCTGTCTCCTATTGAACATGTATGACACATCATGAAGACGAGATTTGGACAGTGGTGACCATGGACTGTTCAGCAGCTGACGTCTTGTATCAAGCAAGAATGGACAAAAATTCAAAATGTAACACTGCAACGATTAGTATCCTTTTTTCTGATTGTGTCGTAAAACAAGAGTAAACATGCCTCTGAGCCAACTTTTGTTGGGTTTGTTGCAGTGAGCAAATCCAAACTTTGTTTATATTCACAAAATACAATTAGGTTGGTCAGTAAAATACTGAAAGTCTTTTCAATGTATTTACATTTCTATTCCTACTTCATTTTGGATAATATCCCAAATAACTCCATCTAGAACTGGAGTTAGTCTTTACTACTTAAATGTCTACTGTTTTGAGCGGCATAGTGGCGCTGTGGTTAGCACATCTGCCTCACAGCAATAGCTCACACAAACACAACCCAGATGAAGTTTTATAAATGTTCCTTATTTTGAACAAATGATGTATAGCAAAGAAGCTATTTTATTATTCCTCTTGAGGCTGTGATCATGGACACAGGCAAGCACGTGATCTGACCTGACTCAGGCCCTTTGTCCCTAATGGTGCCCTAAATCCTGTGATTTGCAAAGTAAAAATCTCTTGTCCTTGAGAGTGCATCCATGGTAAATCCTGGGAGGTTTCAGGTAGACAATCTCATTGTTTAAAACAAATATTAATCTAAAACTAACAGAAATGTCACTAAAATATAATATATCTGGCTGACAAATTAACTACTAGGCTATACAATGATTTTCTTTTGTTTTTATTTCCTAGTTTTGCAGGATTGTCCAGCTGAGAGTGTTTTGCATTCTCAGATGTTTTAGCTTTGTCAGTCACAAACAGCCACTAGGAAAATGAAGCTGCGCCTTCTGCCATAGAAGATTCGGTTTTCCGTTTGTCTTCTGTGTGTAAGAAATAAAAAACTAAAATCCCAGAAATGTTGGAAGATACGGTATAATCACCAGTTCTAACAGGTTATATATTATTTTCATTTGTCTGTACAGATTATAAAATACAACTTTTCACCAGATGTACTAACAAAAAGCAAGAAGCAACCCCTGCAGACCTTTCCCACGCTTAAAAATAGAGCGATCAACCTGCACTTTTCTTTGTTGATGTCATAGCACCATTAAGGGTACATGTTCTACACCCATTTTTGTGTGTTTAGCAAGGGCATTCCTGAGTGGAGTTTGCATATTCTTCCTGAGCTTGCACTTGCATAGGTTTCCTCCGGGTACTCCATTTCCTCCCACAGTCCAAAGACATGAACATTAGGTTAACTGGATGTTCCAAATTGCCCCTAGATGTAGATGTGAGTGTGAATGGTTGTGTGTTGCTCTGCAACAGTATGCCAAGTGTACCTCTCCTTCAGCCAGAGTTGGCTGAGATAGGCTGCAACCTCCCCGTGACCCTAGTAGGATTAAGCGGTTCAGCAAATGACTAAATGAATGATCTTGTATGAACATCTGTGGTTTTCTTTTATTTTTATCCACAACTTTGTGTTGAAGTGTGCCCTCTTCTGGATGCTATATTCAAATATAAACACTCAATAATGATGTGAGGGTGTACCTGAATCCTGGTGGCAATTTAGGAAAGTCAGTCAGTATAATTTTGAGAAGTTACCTCAAAATAATGACTTAGTATCTCATAATAATGACTTAGTATATCATAATATTGACTTAGTGACTCATAATCCTCACTTAGTAGTATCATGACTATCACATGAGAATGTTTCTCATAACTGTGACCAAGTATCTCATAATTTATTTATCAAATTCTTATAATTATGACTTACTATATCAGTAATGACTATCACGAGAGCCCTTCTCATAATCATGACCATGCCTCTCTGACCTAGTTTCCTATAATTTTTACTTAAGTCCTTATGAAAATGACTTAGTATGTCAAAACTTTCTTAATTATGAATATGAGAAACTCTGATAATCATGGCTTCCGATCTCATAATTATGTCAATCTCATAATAATTACTGAGTATCTTCTAATAATGAGTTTGAGTAATAATAATATTGTGTATTTCTAATATTGGGTCATACTTTTCTAATTATTATGAATGTAAGTCAATATTAAGACACATTAAGTCCCAGTGATGACTTAACACCTCTTAATTAGTTCACTGATACTAATGGTTTATTTTGGTTTGTTTATTTATTTATTTTGTAGCTGGTGCAAACAGGCGTCCACGAGCAAAACAAACCTCAAAATACCCCTCGACGCAACTCAAGTAAACTCAACTGAACTCAACTCACCGCAGCTCCTTTTGTTGTTGCAGTCGGAAAGTTTGTCGCTTTGCTCATCCCGATGCCTTCCTGTGAATTTCGAGGGATCGAGGATGTCGGCGATGGAAAAAGAAGAAACCCGCTGAGGTTTTCTGGTTTCTTGTTGCATATTCACGGACACTCAGGGGGGAAAGAACTAAGTCGGGAAACGCCGGGGCTGAAGTGAACTGAGGAGTCACAGAGCAGCCGTGCGCGTCCTCGCCTCTTTTCCAGCGAGCCAATCCTCGTGCACTTTATACTGGCTGAACACACACACACACACACACACACGACTCTCACGCGTGGAGAAAATTTACATTTTAAAAGACCAGACTTGGACAAAACACAAACCCAAACGCAAAGCCCTGTTTCCAGAATACATAAACCCTCCTGTCATTATTATAACCCCCCCCTTCTCTATACACTCTTATACTTTAAAATGCAAATGCTCACACTCAGCGGGTAACACCGCCCCGGCCATTTATTACCCCGCATCTGGTTAAAATGTGCCCCTATCCTTAAGGAGCGTGTAGTTTTTTTGTTACGACTCTCGTCGTTATTTGCAATTGACTCATTTTATGACACTAAGGCGCGCGAGCGCTGGTTGTCATGGTAATTAATCGACTCTGGCAATGTAAGCTGGATAACATGTCAACTCGTGATGGTAAGCAGGCCTTGTGGTGTGCATTACATTTTTTTGAGCAAAACTTTATAATTTTGATTTTTTTTAATAACCTGTCCTGTCCAGCATCATAGCAAACTGAATGGCAGTCTGGATGCTTTGTTGTGCCGAACAAATTTGCTTTTCCAAGGGGAGGTTTATGGGTATAAGGCTCCTCTTGATAATCTGCTTCATTCATTCATTTATTTATTTACTGTTGAACTGTGTTCTGGAATCTATATAATCTTGCTGGACTTGACTGGAGGGGAGGGAAAAAGAAGGAAGACAGCAAAAAGAAGCAAAAGGGAAAGCAGAAAGAAGAAAGAGGAGACAAAAACACTATAGATATAAGGCAACGACCCTTCAAACCAAACTATCACAAGACAACAAAGTGCTGCTTTTGTACATAAATACACCGGCAAATTTCCTGTGGCTTTTACAGAAAAACAAGAGTTTGCTAAATAATATCCAAATCAAAAAGACATATCACAAAAAACAACCAAAGTACCAAATACACAGTCACAGAGAAAAAAATTCTTTTTTTCAATTCTAAACTTTATCAATTCTAACGTGGGTTTCCTCCAGGTACTCTGGTTTCCTCCTACAGTCCAAAGACATGCTAATTGGCTATTCCAAATTGACTAAAAAAACTAGGTGTGAGTGTGCGTGTGAATGTTGGCTCTGTGAGCTGATGAGGGTGTACCCCGCCTTAGCCCAGTGTCGGTTGATATAGGCTCCGGCCTCCCCGTGACCCTAATAGGATTAAGAGGTTTGGAAAATGATTGTGAGTTAATGAGTTTTAATACTGTCGTGCAATGGGGCATGGTGGCATAGTGGATAGCATATCTGCCTCAAAGCAAAAAAGGTCCTGGGTTCGAGTCCCAGGCTTAGCGAGGGTGTTTCTGTGTTAAGTATGTATGTTCTACTCATGTTTGTGTGGGTTTCCTTACTCCACTAGTCCAATGACATGCACATTAGGCTAACTGGCTGTTATGAGTGTGATTGGTTGTGTGTGCAACTAACTGGGTTATCAAAGGCCAGCAATAATGTAGTGAAAAGCATGTAAAAGAACCACTGCTGATTTTCAAAAATAGTAGGCTGCATTGCCATCGGCGTTTTTCTGCCCTGCGATGGCCTGGTGAGCTGTCCAGGGTGTACTCTGCCCTTGCCCAGAGTAAGCTGAGATGGGCGCCAGCCTGCCCGCGACCCTAATTAGGATTAAGCGGTTGAGAAAATAAATGAATGGTTGTGTGTGTGTGTGTGTGTTGGCTCTGGGATGGACCGTCGAGCTGTTCAGGGTGTACCCCGCCTTCGCCCAGAGTTGGCTGAGATAGACTCCAGCCTCCCTGCAACTCTAAGAGGATTAAATGGTTCAGCAAATTAATGAGTTAATGATTGCCATACAAAGGTAAACCACAGTATGTGACAATTTGGCCAAAATTAAGTCATCACCCATTTTGGACCCTGGAGTATCTGCTCTTTCTTGAATATAAATGCTTTGGTCCTACAGGGCCTCAGTTTCTAGAAAAAGACAGGGACATTCGGCAGTATTTGCTAAAATGCACCCTTGACCCAGGGTAAACTGCAGTGACTGACACTGATACTGTGGTTTTAGCAGGGCATGAAGGAAACTTTAAATGTTTTTTTTTTCTAAGTTTGTGTGTTGGGTCAGATACTGTAGTTTACCTTGATACGGTAAAATAGCCTTAATGGGACCCATTCGCTTACCAGGCATACTAAATAAACATGAAATAGCGTTATCTGGTGGCACTGAGACGCAGTGGTTAGCATGTTCGCCTCACAGCAAGAAGGTCCTGGGTTCGATTCCCGGGCTTGGGGTGTTTTGTTTTTGGGGCTTTGTGTGGAGTTTGCATGTTCTCCCCGTGCTTGCATGGGTTTCCTCTGGGTACTCCGGTTTCCTCCCACAGTCCAAAAACATGCACAGTAGGCTAATTGTCTGTTTCAAATTGCCCCTAGGTGTAAGTGTGAGTGTGAATGGTTGTGTGTGTGTTGGCCTTGCGATGGCCTTTTGAGCCTTTCAGGGTGTACCCCGCCCTCGCCTAGAGTTGGCTGAGATGGGTGCCAGCCTTCCCGCGACCCTAATTAAGATTAAGCGGCTTAAAAAATGAATGAATGGATGAATAGTGTTATCTCTTATGAAATTAAATAGAATCGGCCACAGTGTCTTTCTGAAACTATTTGCTTATTCCTGTATGTGAGCATGATGATATTTTTAACATTGCCATCAGATAAATAATTTATTGAAGGCTCTTTAAAATGCAATTATTAAAGGATTATTTCTGTTTACTGATTTTTTTTTTTTACTGTATATTGATATGATTTTCATCAAACTCGTTTGAGGGGTGGGGCCTGGGCCTGGTATGGACCCATTACATTTTGGATTGGATCTATGCATGGGATCGAAATCGAAAAAGAAAAACAAATGGGAAAACCCCCCAAAAAAACCCTTCTTTAACAAGAGGAAAAAATGTTCATTTGATGCCCACTAAGGGGAGACATTTTATTATAACTATGCCAAGTTATAATAATCCATTTGTGCTTGGTGGAGGTACCTTGCCATTTATGAGTGCACCCCTAGTTTCATTTGGAATTGTTGGCCTTCTTCTGTTTCTCACTACTTGATCTCAGACTTTTCCACTTTCTGTGAAAGTGAAATAATTTCTCTGCTCATATGGTCTTGTTATTGTAAACAGGCACAGAACCAAAACAAGATGCAAAACAGGTGAATAAGAAATCCTACACCCATTAGCTGTGTTGGTTTCTCCTGGAAACCTTTGTATTCAGCTGATGAACTGACAAGGAGTTAACATTTTTAAAAGAGGGAAATTTAATTTGAATTTCATTTTAGTTTGTTAATTCAATCTTTATGTATAACAGTTATTCACTGAAGGTGAGGTGGATATCACTGAATAGTCCCCAAAACAGAAGGGAATGAAATCATCCGAACCTGGGTTAAATAATTGTTTTACTAGCCCATATATTACACAGTACTACAAACTAAAAGCAAAAGGAAACTAAAATGAGATTTTTATTATTTACTTATTTTTAATAGATTTAACATTCTTCCGAATTATAGGAGTGGATAATAAACAATTATTGAACAAGGCGAATATCTGAAAATTTCTTGATAGCAATCTGATAACTCTTTTATTATTCATACAGAATATTTTATTATCATTTAACTGATCCAATGTTAGTAATGGATAAGTTGGCTTGTGAAAGAAAGCAGGAATTACCTGGTGGCTTTCCACCAGTCAGAAATAAGAAAATATTCTATATGAATAATAATATCTATTATCCTGAGATAGTGAACCAATCAGATTGCACCATTACCATGTAGTATATAAACATATCTGGTTAATAAGCCAGTTACAAATGTACCTTTAAGAAATCCAGATGTGGCTTTGGACCTCTAAAAGGCAAAAATCTCCCCTGGCCTTATTGATGTTACTTATCTTTGTGTTGACCAAAAGTAGCATTTTACATTAACACTTAAACAAATTAATAATAATAATAATAACAATAATAATAATTAATTCATTTTCTAAGTCGCTTAATCCTAATTAGGGTTGCGGGGAGGCTGGCACCCTAAACAGCTCGCCAGACCATCGCAGGGCCAACACAAACACAACCATTTACACTCACACTCACACCTAGGGATGATTTGGAACAGCCAGTTAGCCCACTGTGCATATTTTTGGAATTAAACCGGAGTACCCGGAAGAAATCCATGCAAGCACGGGGAGAACATGCAAACTCCACACAGAAACGCCCGGGAATCGAACCCAGGACCTTCTTGCTGTGAGGCAGACATGCTAACCACTGCATCACCGTGTCGCCCATTCTGTCTGAATAATAATATCTATTATCCTGAGATAGTGAACCAAACAGATTGCACCATTCCCATGTAGTGGAATACGATGCACGCAGGATCCATGCAGGAGCTTCTTGCAGTAAGGCAGACATGCTAACCACTGTGCCATGGTACCGCCCCATTATAAGATATAGCCCAACCAAAATGTTTCTCTTCACTTAATTCAGCTTGTCCACTGTGTCTCCATCCATTGAGCAAATGTCTGTCTCAACTTTGGGAGTGTTGTGGGGGTTCAGATCAGTCTAGCGTTGTAAATAATCCCCAGTGCCTCCAGAGGTGGTCTTGCATGGCAGATGCCAGAGTCCTCCCAGGTGTCAACACCAACTAAAGCACTGGTATTCGGAGAGCGAGGCTTAGCCGGCCCACCAGGACAATTAGCAGATGTCACGAGTTCTGCTGACCCTCGCTGACCTCCTTCTTTGTCTAGCGAGATGAGGGTTAGGAGTTCTGTCAGCAAGGGGGCCAGCTAGGAGGAGTGTGCCTGAAGAGCCTGGGTTTTAAAGTCCAATTGCATTCTCCACAGGAGATGTGGGCTTGTCAATTTAAACCACAAAAGTAGATTAACCTTATTAATCTTATTATGTGGGAAAGTGAACTCGTTCTGAGCCGAACATGGAATTATTACTGGATTATTAAGTGTGAGATTAAAAGAATATGGTAGATCATGGAAAGCCTATATGAAATTTCATAGGTTGCTTTAAATTTCACTAGAAATATTTATGGACTTACCATTGAAAATGAGAAAGGTGAATGAACGACTCAATGCAGATGTTATGACATGTTATTGTTATGTCATTTAAAAAAATGTATTAATATCTAATATCATATTAGAAGATAAAAAGCTAAATAAGAGATTATAAGGGGATATAACAGGATAAAATAGGTTACTGCATGATATGAAAGGGTATAAAAGGATGTAAGAGGATATAGGATGATAAAAGAGATTATAGGATGATAAAAGAGGGTATAACAGAGTATAAGAGGATAAGAGTAAAATGAATTAAGAGTATATAGGAGAATATAAAAATGTCTAAGTGGATATAAGATGTAACAAGACTATATAAGATAGTATGAGAGAATGTAAGAGGATATAAGAGGACTGAAGATGATATAAGATAGTTTAAAAGGGTATAACAGTGTTTTAGAAGCTATAAGAGGGTATCAGACTATAAGATAGTGTAAGAGGATATAAAAGGTTACAAGAGGATATTAGAAGGTATACGAACATAAAAGAGGTTATAGGCTGATATAAGAAGGTATAAGAGGGTATAAGATCAAATAAGACGGTATAAGAGGATATAAGAGGGTATAAGACTATATAAGAAGATGTAAAATGATGTAAAAGGATACAAAAGGTATAAACAGATAAAAGAGGTTACAGGATTATATAAGAGGATATAAGACAGTATAAGAAGAGTGTGGGGCAGCCATGGCCTAATGGATTCCCGAATCAGCAGGAAGTGAGCAGCACCTTGAGCAAGGGACCTGACCCCCAAATGCTATCCAGGCGCTGCAATGTGTGGCAGCCTACTGCTCCGAGTGTGTGCTCACTGTTAATGTCTGTTTGTTCTGTTTACATGTGGGTTTGCATGTGTTTAAATGCAGAAGCTAAATTTCCCTTTATGGAATTAATACAGTGTATCAAATTTACAGTGTATCAAATAAACAGGCATAAGAGGATATGAGACAGTATAAGAGAGTATAAGAGGATTTGAGACAGTATAAGAGGATGTTAAAAGGTACAAGAGGACATAAGAGGATATAAACAAGTATAAGAGTATATAAGAGGGTATAAAGATGTATAAGAGGATATAGGAGGGTATGAAGAGGTATAAGAGGATATAAGATGATACAAACAGGTATTAGAGGATATAAGAGGATAGAAACAAGTATAAGAGGATATAAGAAGGTATAAAGAGGTATAAGAGGATATAAGAAGGTATTAAGAGGTATTAGAGAATATAAACAGTTATAGGAGGATATAAACAGGTATTGGAGGATATAAGAGGATAGAAACAAGTATAAGAGGATATAAGAGGGTATAAAGAGGTATAAGAGGATATAAGAGGGTATGAAGAGGTATAAAAGGATATAAGATGATATAAACAGGTATTAGAGGATATAAGAGGATAGAAACAAGTATAAGGGAATATATGATGGTATAAAGAGGTATAAGAGGATATAAACAAGAATAGGAGAATATAAGAAGATATAAAGAGATAAAGGACATAAACAGGTATTAGAGGAAACAAACAGGTATAAGAAGATATAAAGAGGTATAGGAGGATATAAGAGAATATAAACAGATATAGGAGGATATAAGACAGTATAAGAGGAAATAAGAGAATGTTGGGATGTACCGTACACTCCTAGAACATTTAGAGCCATTTAGAACATTTACAGGGTACGTTGCTTCTCTCTCTCTGGGCAAACTCCAGCACTGATTTCCTATTACAAATGGTTCTAAGTGGACCACATTTAAGATGATAAGAACCCTAATGAACCATTAAAAAAGAGACGCACACATATTATATGATTTTTCCTACATAAAAACTAACAGTCTTTCATTTTTGTATCACGTCATGGTTTAGTGTGTGGGTTTAATCGTTAGTGATGGCTGGTGTCAGTATGAATAGGAAGGCATACAGTCTATATCCTTCAGTTCTTATAAGGAAACACACAACACCATGCTAATCTAAAGTAGCAACGCGCTCTCTTCTACAAGCTGTGTTTCAAATCCATTCACCAACTGATCCATTCCATGAAACTCCTCTGAGATCAACTGACCGAGGAAATGATTCATTGTAAGGCTATGATAATGTTTCTTGTAAAACCTCACCCTGTGTCATGCTGGGAGGTTAAACGGTGCCTTTTGAAGTCTTCATACAGAATTAAAGTATGTAGGGGGCATTTCATTACAGACTATAACAAGTCTACCCCCCAGCATTGTCCACAAATCACAGATGGCCAACAATAGATCACAGACGAAGACATGCGAACAATCATTCCAGCAATTGTCTTGTATTCATCTGGGCCTCATGTTACATTCCGAAAACAGGGTAATTACCTCGTTGGTTGTCTGGCTGCCACGTTTAACAACCATTTTAGCAATAAGCGCCATGTACGTTTTAAGAGAAGAATAGCACTCGGAGTTGTAATAGATGTTTAAAGCATGTTTAACAGGTTTATGGGTTGCTTCTGGGCCGTGACATTTGGAGCCATGATTCCTATGGAGACTGAGGACTAAAACAAACATAGCCCTGGAATCATTTAAAATAAATTCCTTCCAGGATATGAGGATATATAAGGAGCTAAGATATTATTCTGTGATGAAGAAGGTAGCTATTGTTGTTTAACAAATTTTTTTCAGCCTTTTTGCATTTGCCTGGGTTCAATTCCTGGGCTTAGGCATTTCTGTGTGGAGTTTACCTGTTCTCCCCGTGCTTGAGTGGGTTTCCTCCAGGCACTCTGGTTTCCTCCCACAGTCCAAAAACATGTACAGCAGGCCAACACACACACACACACACACACACACACACACACACACACACACACAAAACACTTCACACTCACAAGGGCAACAGCTGGAACAGCCAAATAGCATAATGTGCATGTCTTTGGATTGTGGGAGGAAACCGGAGAACCCAGAGAAAACCCATGCAAGCTCGAGGAAAACATACAGACTTGACACAGAAACGCCCTAGCCAAGCTCGAGACTCAAACCCAGGCCTTTCAGACATGCTAACCACTCCATCATGGCTATATTTAGATGTTTTTGAATACATAGATTATGGCATTTAACATATTTTTATTTAATGCAATAAAATTACCAATTTTTAATTATTTGTTTGTTTATTTATTCATTTAAAACAATTTAACTGCTTTTTATAATTTTTTCCTTACTGGAAAAGAAAACCGAAGAGCAGAGTTGAACATCACTGGGCTCAATTTACCTAAAAGATTTTTCTTAATAATTATGTTACTATACTAGATATTTTTTATTTTGTAATATTTGCTGGGTTTTTATTCTATTTACTTGTTTTAACCCCCAATATAAGCTCAAAGTCTACTCCAGCCAATGGTTTTTTGACATGCAGGAGGGAATAACGTGACGTCTGGCCCCACCTTACATACTAGTCTTGCTGTTAAAACCATAGACATCTATATAAGTAGACTAACCAACGAACAATTAGTATACTGTACGAAAATGAAGATCAGTCAGCGCCATCCTGGAACCATACAAAATGTAAAAAAACCTACTTACGAAGCATAGGTTCCTTAAGGCTAGGGAGGATCGCAATTTTCTGCTCGATTTATTATGGAAAATTGAAAATAAAACAATGGAGTGTATTTGGGTTGTTGCTTTATTGCTTTAGAACAGTGTCTTATTTGTATATTATATATTATTGTGTATAACTAATACATACTCAGCGGGTTTTTAGCTGGTAGTACTGAAGACAAACCATAATTATAACTACATACACACAATTTTTTATTTTTAAAGCTGGTTAAATTCAAACTTTTTAGTAAATGGAATTATTATTATTATTTTTTTAAAGTAGTTTGTAATGTTTATAGGCATATCCCAGTTTAACTTGCTAGTCCAAAAAGCAGCTTAGCATATACCTTGTAGGCCTACCTTAAATTATATATAGATAACTAATAGGGGTGCCGGAAAAAAATTGATTCACGTCTGAAACACCATTCTTGTTTATTAGCATTATGAATCGATTCAAATTTTCAAGAATCGATTTTTAAGATCACGTGTTTTCGAGCATTTCCAACCT
>JAQMYF010000008.1:15663713-15681862 GCA_030014195.1 Neosilurus mollespiculum
ATTTTTATACAACTGAGCAATTGAGGGTTAAGGGCCTTGCTCAAGGGCCCAACAGTGGTGATTGAACCGCTGACCTTTGGATCAGTAACCCATCACCTTAACCACTAAGCCACCACTGCCCTGTAATGCTAAATGCTTATAAAGGTTAGTACAATCTTTATTAAGTAAACTCACATTGGTGATGCTTGCTTATTTATTTATTTATTTATTTGTTTGTTTGTTTGTTTGTTTGTTTGTTTGTTTGTTTGTTTGTTTATTTATTTATTTATTTATTTAACATTGAGTTACAGTAACATCTCTTTCTAGAAAAGCTGTTTTGAAGTTGAAGATTGACAGCTGATAGCAATAAAGTATAAGCCTGTAGTGAACTTTCTCTTTCAGTATAAGTAGAACTTTAAATTCTACTTTAAATTTTACTTGACTCAGTTTTATTTTAAGAATACTTAAAGCACATAAAAACTTTTACATTAGAGACTCGTAAGATTTTAGTAACAATTATTACAAATTTATTAGTTTAATTACAGCTACTGAAATATTTATAATGAAGATGCTTTATGATGAACATCTAAATGGTAATGCGAGCCAGTAAAGGGTTAATTTATATCTAAACACGAGTTCATGACACACCTAAACAATTACTCCCATTTAGCCAAGAATCAAAATCATTTGTAATTTATTTACTTGAAAATGTAAAGATATCTGAGAAATTGATTACTAGCTCACCGAAATGTATAATATGCTAAATGTAGCATAGTTCAAAAATACAGTACACTAGTTAATTCGTCAAAATCATGATAGCATAAGTTCAACTTAAACGTGCGTCATGAAATACCTTCACTGAGGATTGTGAGCAAGGCCACGCCTAATGTTGTACCTCCCTGAATAGTTTACTAAATTCTCTTTCTCAGTCAGTGACAAAGTTTCCACACCTACATCCTCGTGTCTAGATTTCAGGCTTTAGTGGCAGGCCTGGCTGTCTAATGCGAAACAGAAACCCTACAACACAATCATTCTTTTTTGTGGCTGGAGCTAAAGGCCACCAGTTTGGAAGACTGCAGTTAATATGCAAAACTGAATGGCTTGGTAAATCTAGCTGTGTTCGGCTACTTTGAATTGAACAGAAGGTTAGCTAACATGGAAGTAATATATTTCCTGGCATCAATACCCATTTTATTTTAAGGTACAATGTTTGATTTAAGAATTGTTAAATAATTGTATTAAATTTGTAACACTAGCATATTTCATTAGATGTTATACTAGCTGTACCTTGCTTGACAAAAAAAATCTTTGCCTAGATTTCTCCCTTTTCATGTCTGAAAGATATTTCCTACACTTTGCCTTTGGGTTTCTATGGTTGAGGAATAATATTTTGTTCCACACTAGATTACCACCCCAGTATAGTCACCAGGTTCAACCTGGTCACCACTTTAAAGGTTACCTGCTCTTTGTGTCATTTACTTGGTGTCATGGTTTGTACTTAAAGAATACACTTGTAAAGTAACACCTACAGTGATGGACAAGTTTGGTGAGATGAGATGTTCATACCGCTTGGCAGATGTCTCTCGTGTCCATTGTGAACCTGACCCCGTAGTTTTCTTTGGTCTCTAGAACTCTTTTCTCAAGCTCCTTTCGGTGCAGCCGTTCGTTGCGGTCACGGAATGGAAGACTTGCTGCGGTCATCTCGTAGATGAGACAGCCGAGTCCCCACCAGTCAACACTGGCATCATAGAACTTACCACTAATGGCCTCAGGAGCTGTGTACACAAACACAAAGATATATAAAATGAAATATACATATGTAAAGGCTAGAAATAGTAAAACTATGCTACATGGCTAAAATTATTGAACATCTCATTCCAAAACAAAGGGGAATATTGTTGATTTGTTCCTACTTTTGCTATTATAATAACCACTCTTTTGAGAAGACTTCCTACTACATTTTTGAGCTGTGGCTCTGGAGATCGGTGTTCATGGTGCTCATGTAAAATTGGGATCATTTGAGGATTACTGATGAGAACATGACATACCCATATATCCAGCGGTTCCCACTCTGCCACGAACCATCTCTCCTTCTTTTATGATTACTGACAGGCCTAGGTCAGATATACGTATGTGCCCTAAAAAAATCATAATAAATACATGAAATGGTCATTTACACATTTCAAACAAATACAATTACCTTTGAGGAATGTTTTGTAGTTATAAATATTGATGTACACACAAGTCTTTGCAGTGACACTTAGTAAATTCATGAAAAATATGCAACATGATGTTCTTATTCATTCATTCATTTGCTGAACTGTTCTACTAGAGTCGCAGGGAGTCTGAAGCCCTTCCCAGCTTACCCTTGGTGAAGGCTGAGTACACCCTCACAGGGAAAACACATATACTCACACACCTAGGGACAATTTGAAACCGCCAATTAGTTAAATGTGCATGTCTTTGGACTGTAGAAGGGAACTGGAGTACCCAGAGGAAACCCATGCAAGCACGAGGAAACAATGTAAAGTCCACACAAAGAACTCGTGCTAACCACCGTACTGCCCCAACTGAATGTTCTGTTTTAAGTAAATAAGCATTGATGGGGTGATGTGGGCTTATACATAGTTACTGATTCCATGATGTTAATTATGGACATGTTTTTCCTATTACAAAACACGAAGCTCCTTCCATAAATGCCGAATAAAAATCTCCTTGCAGAAAGTCTTATTGTATCAGTGTTATATGTCCTTAATTATTTTATACAATTTTTTAAGACAGTTTATTGTTAGACTTTTATTATGCACTGTGGTATCAACTTCCTGTGAATTAATTGTTACTAAATAATATATTAGAACCAGTGTAATAATATAACAGTGTGATTTGTGCCATAGCCATTTACATGGAAAATCTTCTAACCAATCAGATTTGAGCTTTCACTGTAACACTATTTTTTCTGAAACTTCCTTGTACGTGCATTTCTTGGAACTTTTAATGAATAATTATAGTCGCAGTGTAACTCTGAACCAGATTTAATGAAGGAAATGAATTTAATTCATTGTTCCTGAATCTTAAAATAGCACAGGCAGATAGAATAGACTGGTAAGACCTGCACATATGAAGGCTTTGTGCATTCCTGAATTATTTCCTCATGAGAGGTTAGATAAGGCATGCTGTGGGTAGGTACGATAGCAAGTCGAGGCTAAAAACAGAAATGAAGAAATATTTTTGCGCAATAAATGTCATTTGGGTGCATTGCAAGCATGCGATTACAGTATAGGCAATGAAAGATGAGTTCTGCCTCAGGATATACAGCAGATGATTAATATTTAATTTATGTAGTGTGTTTTAATGTTAAGTTTAAAGATGCACTAACCATTATCATCCAAGAGGATATTTTCTGGCTTTAAATCCCTGAAAGTAAATTAAAATGGATTATTTTCCAGGAATTTGGCTTTACAGTATTAGTAAAGACATACACAGGCTTTACTGTATTAGTACATGAGAACAACATGAAACATTGTACACTTGAAAATACAGAGTATAATTCAAAGCTGTGAAATCAATTTTAAACTGGTTTTAATTCACTTCTTAGGTATATTAAATAATCATGAAATACAGTGTTATCTCTTGGAAATAAAATTAAATCAGTGACAATGTCTTTTTGAAACCATTTGCTTCATCCTGTACACAAATATCAATGAAGGTTAAACTCTTCCCCGGCCACTTTTTGTTGCCTGAGAAAATGTTGCTTCTTGTTACATATATCGCATGCAATCAGTGACTTTGCATGGTTGGTTGTCGCTTCCTGTGTGAACAAGACTTTAACCACTGAGCCACCACTGTCCTTATTAATGTTATTGTTGTTATTGTGAACAGACACAATGGGGTGGTTTCACCAGGAAACCTGTATATTCATCCCAAATGAATTGATGATGAAAGATAAAACACAGCAGATATTCACTAGTGAATGCGGAACTTTGAATGTAAGTAAAAATTTGAGTTGTTGCACTTTCTTTAAATATTTGAATAGAAAGCTACCATAAAGATTACAGATAACTTTGAAATATACATTTTTAATTGAATAGTAATGTTGTTTGATGAAATATACTCACAAAAAAACAAAACAAAACAAAAAACCCCACATGCATTTAAGACAAATTTAACTCAGTCACTTGAATGAAGTTAGTATACATTTGATAATTGTAGTAGTGTTTTTTTTTAATAATGTACATTAAGTCAAGCATGTTGAAGCAGTATACCTGTAAATAACATTGTTTTGGTGAAGGTGATCCAAACCACAAAGGACCTCAGCAGCATAAAACTGCACCCTGTCCTTTTTAAATCCTGGAATGCCCATCTTATATATGTGAAACTTCAAATCACCTCCATTCATTAGAGTCAGCATTAGGCAAAGAGCGTCTTTGGTCTCGTACGCATAAGCTAAATTGACCTATTGCACAGAAAAAGACGATAACTTAAAAAACAAAACAAAAAAAACCCAAAAATATTACGAACAATGCTGAAATATGGTCAAAACTCTCACCACGAATCTGCTGTTTACTTTCTCCAGGATTTGCTTCTCATTGAGAGCCAAAACTTCCGCCTTCTGCTTCTTGATGCGCTTCTTTTCCAGTTTTTTACAGGCGTACATTTTGCCCGATGCCCGAGCCTGACACGCACATACCTGAGGTATGAAGTGTGAGGTGAATAGTGTATAGTTTCATTTTGATATTTAGCTGCTCATATCCATTTAAATAAACATATTATCACATCTAGGATGTACAGTGCTACAGTTTGCTAATATTTTTCTACATATGGTGCTGTTAGGAATGATTGTATCCTTACCTCCCCAAAGCCTCCCTTTCCCAAAACCCGGTATTCCCGAAACGAGCTCCTTGTGACTGGATATCTGTGGACAGAAACGTGTTCAGCTTGTTTTCCTGTCTGGATGGATATGTTGCATCATTAGTTTTTTTATGTGGGCCACAGAGAGGCTAGAGCCTATCTCAGCTGACTATGGGAGAAGGTGCGATCCTGGACCTTGAACAGCTTGCCAGCTTGCCGCAATAAATATGCCAGCACAGGAAGGACATGCAATTCCACACAGAAACGCCTTCGCCTAGGACTTGAACCCAGGACATTTTGCGAGGTGGATGTGCTAACCACTACACCAACATGCTGCCCGATGTTACATCATCATCTGCTATATACAGTATTTAACATCATTCATTCATTTGCTGAAATGATTAATCCTAATAGGGTCGCAGGGAAGCTGGATGATGGATGGGTACACCCTGAACAGCTTGCCAGGCTACTGCAGGGTTAACACACCCAAATATTCACAGTCATATCCACACCTAAGGGCAATTTGGAACAGCCAGTTAGCCTAATGTGTATGTCTTTGGACTGTGGGAGGAAACCGGAGTACCCAGAGGAAACCCATGCAAGCACAGGGAGAACATGCAAACTCCACACAGAAATGCCTTCACCGAGCTCGGGACTTAAACCCAGGGTCTTCTTGCAGTGAGGCAGACATGCTAACCACTACACCCTATATTGCATCATGTTCTGCTATATACAGTATTTAACATCATTTTGTTAAAAGAGGACAGATCTAAAACCCGCTCACCTTTCAACCATCTTCCACTGTAGGAAACGGTCAAAATACATGCTCGTCTGATAACTTTTGAAAGGCTCTCCACTTAAATAGTCATGTAGTGCTCTGGAGGAAATAATAATAAATGTGTGGTGATTATAGATATTATGGTGAGTGGATTTAGAAGAGCAAGAAAGGAAAGAAACTCACTTTCTGCAGTCGCTGAAGACACTGTAGGGAATGCTTTGCTTCAGGTTCTGCTTGCAGACCTCACGGTAGTTGTCTGGAATTTCCTGCACAAAATGAGGAGACTGAACATATACATAAGCTAATATAACCAAAGAAAAAAAATAGCGATGTTCGGATGCTAGTCAAGTTATCTGTATATAACTGTGGACTATTTGCGTGTGCTGTGGTTCTGTTAAGCCTGAAATACTGACAATATTTTCTATCTGAAATGAATATAACTTCAAAACACCTGAGATAAATATGGATTTAGGGGAGCACTACTTTGTCCATGAATTCTAGCAATGGTTTTAAATATGGCGTTCTTAACAATGACATCCAAAATATGAGCTATTGAGTCATACTTTGTGAGCTTGTATATGCCCTTTTTGTTACAGCTGTATCCATGTCTGCCAGTGGAAAGTCCAAGATAAGTCCAGGACTAGAATTAGCTTAGAATGAGTAAAGGCTATGTTATAAGGAAGGCAAGGCCAGGTCAAGATCCACAGTCCAGGGATTTCTAGTAGTGTGAACCACAGTATGGCAGCAAAGATACAGCTCAGGTATCAGCATAAGTCAGTTATTCATTCATTCATTCATTCACTCATTCATTCATTTGTCGAGCCACTTAATCTTACTAGGGTTGCAGGGAGGCTGGAGCGAAATGAGCTCCTTGTGACTGGATATCTGTGGATAGAAATGTGTTTAGCTTGTTTTCCTGTCCAGATCGATACGTTACATCATTCATTCATTTATTTGGCTTGCAGGGCGGCTGGAGACTTTCTCAGCTGACTCTGGGTGAAGGCGGGGTACACCCTGAAAAGCTTGCCAATCCATCGCCGGTCCAACACACACACACACACACACACACACACACACACACACACACACACACACACACAAACATTTAGCCTTTACACATCTAGGGGAAATTTGGAACAGCCAATTAGCCTAATGTGTAGGAGGAAACTGTAATACCCAGAGGAAATACATGCAAACTCCATACAGAACCGTTCCAAGTGAGCACAGGACTTGAACCCAAGACCTTCTTGTATGAGGTAGGCACCATCCAAAGACATGCGCATTAGGCTAATTGGCATATTAGTCTAATGTGAGTGTGAGTGTAGGCGAGCTGTTGGCTGAGATAGGCTGCAGCCTCCCCATGACCCTAGTAGGATTAAGCGGCTCACCTCTCGACCAAAGTTAACTGTGGTTGGCTCCAGCTTCCCCGCAACCCTACCATATAAACATTACAGATAATGGATAAATGAATGGTTTTTCCAAGGCTTCCTAATTGCACAAGCTGAAGTTGAAGAGCTTTCCAGATCTGGTTTAAGCTCTGGGTAACACTGGTTCCATACAGTTGTATCCATGTTAGAAGATATACATGCAGTTTTAATATGAAAACATAGATTCAGTGCAGTATAATGTTTATTAAGGTTTGTTCACCTGTGTGTTGAGATACTTGGAAACAATTTCATTCCCATAGCTCTTCCAGTTCTCGACCGGTATGACCTCATGCTCTTCCTGAACAAAGACAACAGAGTCAAAGAACTCAAGAGGAAGCTAAATACATCATTACCAATAGCTTCATGTTGTAAATATAATAATAATAACAATAATAATAATACTGCTGATGAATGCTCAATTCTCATTGGTCAGTAAATGTTGATTAGTTAATAACAGCAGCTCAGTCAATAACTGTAGTTATGTTTATATAAAAATATACACTGTAAATAGTTTCTGTAGTAAGGACATAGGAACTTGTACAGTGGACGAGCTACAATCATAAGGGCTCATGGGGTGATGTTTTATTTAAGGTGATGTTTATTTATTATTGATGGTTCTTAAGTGTCAGTGCTGTTTATTTTATTAATTTATTTATTTTTGCTTAAAGCGATGTAAAATGTCCAGACATGGAGTGGTCTTTGTGATTTCTTCGTAAAATAACAAGGTACATTTTTTTTGTCATGTCAACTAGGAAACATGGGTCTGATTATGGGGTAACTATCTATTGTTATTATGATGTAAGAGATAACAGGAAGTAACTTGTTTTGCAGATACTATATATCATGTTTATCACATTTAATTTATATCTGCATTTTTATAACTAACTTTTATATCTATATTATATATGTATTTTAATATACACTGCCCTGCCAAAAAAAAAGGCGCACACTCTAATACTTTCATGGGGTGCATTTAGCCTTGATCACAGCATGTAATCTCCATGGCATTGTTGCTCCAGTTGGTTGGGTCGAAGCTCATCAACATTAATATGGCAATAAAATAAGGTCAGCTGATGGGATGAATGTACTGAATGAACAGGTTATCACATCAATGGACTTTTTCTTCGCAGATGGCATGGATATATAATGGGGACTCAAATAATGAAAGAGTGGTTCAGGGAGCATGAGGAATCATTTTCACCCCAGGGTCCTGATCTTAACCCTACTGAAAGTTTTTGGGATGTGCTGGAGAAGACTTTATGGAGTGGTTAAATTTTTCCTTCATCAGTTCAAGACGTCGGTGAGAAATGAACCCGACACTGGATGGAAATAAATGTTATGTTGCTTAAGTTTTTTAAAACAATGGCATGACGATTATGTGCTGTAAGCAAAGCTAACAGCAACAAACCACTCCATAAAGTCTTCTTCAGCACATCCCAAAGACTTTGGAGCATGGTTGTTGGCATTTGTGCTCATTCAGCTAAAAGCATTCACAATGTCAAGTAATGATGTCAGGCAAGGAGGCCTGGGGCACAGTTGACATACCAGTTCAAGCCAAAAGTGTTCAGTGGGAATTGATTCAGAGCTTTGTGCATACCGTTTTGTCAAGGAAGTCGATGCAGCGTTTGAGCTCTGGTCTTGTCTCACAGTAGAGTGTGAATAATGCTTTTCCTATTGGCTGCTCCACACACAGGCTGTAGTAGTCTCGTTCTGTAACACAATACATCATCGCATTGACTTGGCTGCATTCCTCATATGAGAAATTAAACAATTTTATTATTTTATAATCTGTATCTCACCGATAGTACTTTCCAGCTCGGCGCACTGGCTAATATGGGGAAAATGCAGCAGCTCTTTCCACCTCCGGCTTCTTCCTTTGCCACCACCACCTTCAGAGAGATGATCATATACAAAAAGACTTATTGCCCAAGTCAGCATAGGAGAAAAGGCGATTGTGTACAGTCTGAGTCCTGAATCTAACCTTGAATGCTTCAAGATTTAGTTGTAAGTTCTGTCAATACTTACAATTCAGAAAGCATTTGGTGTACATTCCTAATAGACTGTGGAAATTCAGTATATTAGTGATGAATATTATAATCTTGCTCAAAAAACGATTATCATTTGGACACCTACAATTAGTCCTTGATACAACATAAGACAAGGGCACTTACAGAGTGCAAACCTCTGCCAAACTGGAAAAAATTACAGAAAGTACAGAGCACCCCCTGCTGGGCCTGCTGTTATACCACACTTCCAAAAAACACCCATGAGCATTCTATTTTGAACAGCATGCTTTTATTTATTTACACTGCTTATGTTAGCGAGCAATGTCCTATCTTACAATGTTAAAGAATCCTTAAAAAATCCTGTGTCCAGAATTTGATCCAGATCATGTCTTCAAGTTTTTGCGTAATCCTACTAACAGGAGGTAAACATTTTTAGTAACCTTTTTAGTAACACAGTATCCAGTATAGCAACCATTCTGCACAATGTGACATACTGAATATTTATAATAAAAATTTTTGCTGGATTGGTTCTGGAACCAGGTTTGCATTTAATTATTATTATTATTATTATTATTATTTTTAAATGTTCACACAAATACAATGATTGCATCTTTTCTCACTTGTTTTTATTGGGCATTATACATGAAAATGCATACTATACATACTAAGTACTTTACAAATGAATGAATCTTATAACACAAAATAATGGCAATCCTTGTATATGTAAGAAAAAAATTATAAATCTACAAATGTATACTTGATTTTGTTTTTCATAAATTTGTATATCCTGAGCTCCCAAGTGGAGCATTGACAAGGTGCGTGACTATCAACCTGGAGATCGCAAGTTCGAATCCAGGTTGATGCCGCAGCCATCCACAACTGGGAGTCCATGGTAGCTAATTGGCTGAGCTCTAATGGGAGGGAGGGATGGCATAGGCTCCCCTGTCACTCACAGTGATCACCAGCCAATCCATGGGCGTCTATGAGCCCATTCGTACAAAAGGAACGGATAGCGCTTTCCTCTGAGTGTGTTAGGCTGCTTCCAAATGTGCATGCGTAGCAGTTCGTAAGGGTGCGCGTGGCATCATCCCATGTCATGGAGGGGGAGTTTGCATGCTTACGCCCCTCCCTGGTTGGTGGTGGGTGTATGTGATGAGGACTCAAAGATCAACACTTGATGGATGGGAATTGGATACGACTAATATTAGGGGAGAACAAAACGGGAAAAAATAAAATATAAACAAATAAATACATTTGAATATCCTTAAAAAAACATAACACATGTATGGTCCTAATGTACAGTGAAAAATATAAACATATAAAACATTTATGTGTTGCATGTTATTATCAAATTTTTTCTGGCAACATACTGCTTAAGCAGAAACTGAACTTTTATTATTATTATTTCATTATGAAAAAGGAGTCGCTAGTTTTATAAGATATTTTTAGCATTCAGTGTCAGCACTTTGTAACAGTCATTTGAAAAAAATAAACGATTTGAAAGCTTCAATTTCTTGGTTATATGACTAGCTGCATTTATAAACTGATTAACAAGAAGAGAAAAAATAAACAGCTGGTTAATAGAACTGCTATAATGTCATTGGAAACAGTAACTAATATTTCACAATATTAAACATAAGTACACATGGATAAAAAGTATTCAGAGAGCTCAAACATCCGTCAAGCACAACGATTGCCAATATGACCCAAAATGTAAAAAAACCCTCCTATTTCACAATATTAAAGAACCTTTTTAAAAATTCCTGGATCCATAATTTGATCTGGATCATCGAAAATCTTAATTCTGCTAACAAACAAATATACACCTACACACAGTGGAGTTAAAACATGACCTACTTATGAATAAGCTACACACCTTTACAGAATGGTCGTTCAATGAATTTTTTGCATTTCTGTTAAACGAATGACACAAATAATCTACATGTACTATAAAAAAAAAACAGCTAATGATAAACCAGGAATACAATCTTTAGTCTGTGCAGAAATTCTCTAGTGCAGCCACCCTAATTATATCACCTTGCGCTTCTATGGTTAGCTGGAATTAAATATATAAATGCACCAAGAAAGGAACTTTCACTTGTACCTGGTTCTTCTGGTTAATCTACTGTAGTTACGTGAAATCATTGCTGTGGTTACAGAGGTGTGGTAGGATCTTCATACAAATATGTTTGACTTCATGAATGCTTTTACTGTCAGAGAAGGGTGGATTCCATTAGGAAAAATTGCATCACTGTGTTTATTCTACTTGCTCTGATTTAGTTACTTTGAAATTTACTTAAATTAAAAATTTCTTTGCATGTGCCTAAAACTTTAGCACAGTACTATATACATATATACATCAGCCATGGAAATCATTATGAGACCACTTTTAATGTGGTGTCACAGCTTCCCCTTCTCTTTATCTGCGCTTCCGGGATTATAAGGCAGAAGAACTACAGCCTGCCTACAACTCATTGAAGGAGGCTCAGCAAGCAATGCATAAGCGCAGGTAAACGGCTGCATGTACAGACAGTATATGCTATATATTATAATGCCCAAGATGCTTTAGCGTGCTTAGTGATCTTGTGTTTTGCCCAAAAAAACCTCACTCAGAGGTTTTTTATTCTCTAAGTTCATTGGACTGTGTCATGGATACAACTGCCTATTTTGTAAGTAGGGTGCAGACAAAGCAACCAACAAGTGCAACACATCTCTGTGAACTTCTGCAACAGTGTTGGGAAGAACTTCCGGGAACCATTTTTGATTTCCATATTCGAAAGAATACCACAGGGGTCTTCAGTGTAATATCCACAAGTAGTGTCTACTTATTAAACTGTGTTAATTTGGGTGGCGTGATGGCATAGTGGTTAGCACCTCCGCCTCACAGCAAGAAGGTCAGCGAGGGTGTTTCTGTGTGGAATTTGCATGTTCTCTCAGTGGTTGTGTGGGTTTCCTCCAAGTACTCTGGTTTCCTTTGACAGTCCAAAGACATATACATTAGACTAATTAGTTGTTCCAAATTGCCCCTAGGTGTGAGTGTGTATAGTTGTGTGTGTGTTGTGCTTCGATAGACTGGAAACCTGTTCAGGGTGTTCACCCAGAGTTGACTAAGATAAGCTCCAGCATCCCTGTGGCCTTATAAGTGGTTCTGCAAATGGATGAATGAATGAATGTGAATATTTTTTTTTACATCCAACTGTAATTTAACTTCAAAGTACTCTGAGATATTGAGCTGCATAAATTATAAGAAAAACTGCAAAAAATAGTGTGTTTGAAAACTTTAGAGCGGTAGTATAAACTTTCAAATGCACATTCCTCATGCAGCTGTGTGAATCGCGTTTAACATTTAACTCACGTTCTGTATTTATGATTAGCAACATCACTGCTTAAGCAGAAACCTTTCAAAATTCTAATTATGAACAGAATATTACATAAAAAAAACTTTCAGCTAGAGTTCTTTTGTCATCATGAAATAACTGTTTATATTTTGTCAACATATCACATGAAAACTCCTGAACAGTCAACATTTTTGCTTTCATAAATCAATTCACACTTATTTAATTACATGCTTTCGGAAGTTTTGTCAGAACAAGGAAATTACCGAACTGAGCTGGATTCCATTCCTCTGAAACTGGAATTGGACACCTCTGTGGCAAAGCATTGTTTCCCAGACTAATCTTCAGTGATCTCCAGGCGATTAAATTGCTTTTGCCCTCTATTAAACACACCTCAAGCAAGTATTTACTGTTCACTATTGCCTGGTTTATGCAGGAGTGTAGAGTACAGAGTCAAAATTTTCTACATTTAAATATACTCAATAAAGTCAATATTCAAGCATTAAGGTTTGATATTTTTAGACAATGATTAGAACTTCATACCTCACCTTGCACAACTATCTACTTTTCTAAACAAAACATGCTGCTATTTGAGACAATAATAACCTTGCTGGTTAACAGTTTTTCAATGAAAAAGAAGGCACTAAACTAGCAACTAAATAGCTAGCTAATTAAAGAAATTTGTTTACCGAATTTAATTAGCTAGCTACTTTTGTTAATTTACCAAAATGTTGCTTTAGATTTGATGGAGAATTTTTCAAAGTCAGTGACAAATGAGTCAGCTTCCCCTGTATGAATAGTTAATGTGAGCAATATAAATAAATAAAATATTGCTAAGGGAAAAAAACACACAAACAAACAAAAAACCTATGAAAAACAAAATAGAACTCTCTCGGTAACCAAAATGTATTTTAAAGGTCAACAGGCTTGTAAATTTACTTCAGAACTTAATTACTTAATTACTCAAGAATCCAAGTTCATTTACTTGGGTACAATAGAAATCTTTCTACCAGCAACAAACTAATAATTAGTCAAATAGTTTCCACCCTTTGGGATTTGGTGTTGAGATTTGACCAGCATCAAAAGTGTTGAGCTGCCTAGAATCACCCCCTCAAAATTATTCACAATTTATTGCTTCAGAGCCTGAAATGAAGACACTCATAAAATATATCTCTGATTGTATTTATTCAAAGAAATATATAACAGCCAGGAAAAATATATTTTTGCAAATAAATAAAATTTAAATAAAAGTCACTGGTTAAGATCACCTTGTCCAAGAAAATTCTTGTGAATTCTTTCGGGTAAATGTAATCGCCTTCTCTACTGCACACCAAACTAACTGGCTTCCGCCTGTGATCAACTGTAATCACTATAATTGGTTCAGCATAAAAATAGCATTCAAGTATTTAGAGGTGTAAATTAAAGTAAATAAACACCTATGGGTGGCAAGGCACTGTCAAAAGATCTCAGAGATAAGGTTGTGGACAGGAAAAATCAAGAGATGGATACAAAAAAAAAATCAAAGACTTTATCAATTCTTAGGAGCACAATTCCATAATCAAGAAGTGGAAAGTGTTTGGTACTAGTAGGACTGTTCCTACATCAGGCTTTCCCTCTAAACTGGATAGAACAGGTCATAAGTCTACTGTTAAAGTAGTTTCGGGGATATTTGGTCATAGTGTTCATGTGGCAACAATATCACAAATGCTCCACAAATGTGTCTTATATGGGAGGGTTGCAAGAAAAAAAAAATCTTGAATGAGCTTTACCAAAATGCAGCTTGAAGATTCTGAGGCCAATTGGAAAAAGGTGTTATAGTCAGATGAGACCAAAATCAAGTTATTTTGCCTCAAAGACAAACAGTATATTTGGTATAAAGTCAATATAACTTATTACCAAAGTACACTATACCTACAGTAAAGCATGGAGGTGGTGGCATCCTGTTGTGGGGAGGTTTGTCTGCAGCAGGGACTAGGGCACTTATCAAGATAGAAAAAAACTTGATGGGGCGCAGTACTGTCAAATTCAATATGTTTCCTCTAGTAAGGTGTCAATGGGAAGAAGGTTGACCTTTCGACATGACAATGACCCGAAGTTGACCACACAGTGGCTGAAGGAGAAAAGGGTGAATGTTCTTGTGTGGCCTAATAAGAGCTCAGATTAAACCCTACTGAAAATCTGTAGTATGACTTGAAGACTGAAGATTGATCATTTGTCCAGACTTTACATCTGATTTATTGTTAGCACCACCGAGGAGGTTCTGGACCAGAGTTTTGAACAAAGAAGACTCCACTAGTTTTTTGAGATCAAATTCTGGATCCTGGAATTTTTTTTTTTTTAAGGATTCTTTAACTTTGTGAGACTTTAACATTCTGGTTCATATGGAAGATTCTGGGCTTGGTTGGGGTTTGCACTCTCAGAATACTCTTGCTAACAATTTTATATATTTTATGGTTGTTAATAAGGTAGATTCAAATAAAATGTACATTTTTTTAATTTAACAAAATGTGTACAAAGTTTATTTCAATATGATGGTTATAATTATATTTCAGTGGTGTTTATATGTGTAAGGATTCTGGTGTAAACACTGTTTAGAATAGTATATACGGTTATACACCGAGATGTAGTTACCTGTACACACACAACAAACTGGAAGACAATTTCAGAAAGTTCAGATATACTGTACTGTCCAGCTTTGCTGAAAATGCTGTATTAGTCTTTTAACAGTTTGGAGAATCATTCTTTCACCCTTAGTTTGCATGACTTAACCAATAGGTTCATAGTTCATCTGTCTAATTTTAGCTCGTGCACAAATAGAAAAGAGTCACAACTGTGAAAAAAGGAGTCGGACCTGTTTGGAACCTGAGGGCATCAGATTTGTGCCCTGTTTCCTGAGCACTATGACGTGCTTTAGGACTGAGAGAGAAAGAATGTGGAATGGGCTGTTTAACTATCAAAGCATGCAAATCGTCTCATCTGACAAGTTGCTAACATACACAGAATGTTTGTCTGTAGAATGTCCAATAATTTATATAAAAATATTCTTATTATATTAAGTAATAATATAAATAATATCATAAAATAATATTTAATATGAAAAGTCTAATATTACATTTCAGTCATCCAGGTTGTTTTACACGTTCTGAGTCGCAAAACACCTTCAAGATTAGAACCCAAGTCTAAGTTGTCTAGATGTCCGCAAGAACTGGTAACAAAATCAAAACTATACAATTTAAATTCAGGCCACTTTCTAGCTCCTAGCGTAAACTATTTTTTGTAAACATGTTCAAAAGTTCCAAATGAATGTCACAATTCTCCAGGACATAATCAAAGTCAGGTAGTCTTACCTTCTCTAGCCTTGATCAGTGCGGTGTTTGCTGCCATAGACTCGATCTCCATTTTACTACTGTGTCAGAAAAAAGTAAGCACAGTAAAATCTGGAATATTTTGTCTTGGGTTCTCGTGTAAGCCTTTAATGTGAGATTCTTAAAAAAAGATTCTTTCACATTCCTTAAAAGTAATCACTTTGTCCTTTCCATCTGGTCTATCAGTGTGTCTCATACTGCACTGGTACTCTAACTACCAAGTCTGGTTGCTCTGCATTTAGTGTTAAAGTAGGAGGAGGATCAAAAATATGACAGCGTCATTCTAGCAGCTGGTTATGCTCAATGCATTTGACATCACTAAGAAGCACGGCTTTACCCCGAAGGCAAAGGGAGGTAGCTGAGAATCTGGTTTTCCGAAATATAATAGCACACGGGTGTAGGCCTGTAGCCAATGGAAATATGAAAAATATTGTGATTGAAGGTTAATCTCAGGAATGATGCAACATAAATTACATCTTCACCAAGCATTAAAGCTGGGTTACATTTGCATGTAATTCCTGTGCTTGCATGGGTTTCCTCCAGGTAATACAGTTTCCTCCAACAGGCCAAAGTCATGCACATAAGGCTAACTGGCTGTTTCAAACTGCTCCTCGGTGTAAGTGTAAGTGTGATTGTGAATGATTGTGTGTTGGCCCTGGGATGGTCTGGTGAGTTGTTCAGGGTGTACCCTGCCTTCACTTAGAGTTGCCTAAGATAGGTTCCTCGTGATCATATTAGGATTAAGTGATCTGGCAAATGAATGAGGATAAATAATGCTTCTACAATTATGAATTGATCCTTTGTAGATCAGAAATAATGAAGCATATTCATGAACAGCCTCCAAGTCACATATGAATAGCTATTAATAAAAGTAATAGTTAATGACTCATACTGGTAATTGGTATCATGATTTACGAAGTATTAATAAAGATCACTTACATCATTAGAAATCTCTGACACGGAGCAAAAGGTGTTCGAATTAAACACACAGTACTAAATTTAGTCTTTTAAAACTACTATTATTGACATTCCACAGTCCTTACTGCGTGCTTGAACAGATCGTCCTTCAGCAAGATGATCAACACATTTATTTTTACACAACCATACCAGAAAACTAGTTTGCTCTTTTATCCTGTGATGTCTAGTGATTACAAATAGTGATTAACTGTTGTTGCTTAAAAAGTCTTATGTTTTGGTTCACATACAGCATGTAAAATAAAGACAATGTATACTGTGTAAGTCATGAGGTTCCTTAAAAAAATAAGTTCACTTACTCTCACATTCATTTACCAAACTGCTTAATCCTAATAGGGTCACGGTGATGCTGAAGCCTATCTCAGCTCGTCAGACCATCTCATGGCCAACACACATCCATTCAGCCTTATATCCACACCTATGGGCAATTTGGAACAGCCAATTAGCCTTATGTGCATATCTTTGGACTGTAACCAGAGTACCTGAAGGAAACCCACACAAGCATGGGGAGAAATGCCCTCGCCGAGCCCGGTACTTGAACCCAGGACCTTCTTGCTGTGAGCAGATATGCTAACCACTATGCCACCGTGCCACATATTTATAATCAGCTAAACAATATTAAGTTTATGGATTAAGGGAGTAATTATGTAAGTATAGGGGTATGATGTGATGAGATTCTTTAGGAATTACACAGTTAAATGAAACGCTTGACCCAAAAAAATTAATTTACACAATTTTCTTATCGCATTAGCCCAAAGGAAGATAAACAACCAAAAACATATAATGTCCAAAGTGTTTTGATTTCACTGTAAAATTTGCTGCCTTGTGCAGTACTTAGGCATAGTGGTTGTTCGAGTCCTGGGCTCAGTAAGGGCATTTCTGTGTAAAATTTGCATGTTCTTTCTGTGCTTGTGTTGGTTTCCTCGGGGTAATCCGGTTTCCTCCCACACTCCAGTGACATGCACATTAGGCTAATTGTCACAACTTGCCCCTAGGTGTGAGTGTTGCCCTGCAATGGACTAGCGAGCTGTTCAAGTACTCCGCCTTCACCCAGCATCAGCTGAGATAGGCTCCAGCCCTAGTAGTGACCCTAGTAGGATTAGGGTTCAGCAAATGAGTGAGTGAGTGGTGTATTATAATCATATGCCCAAATATTGTAGCATACTCTTTAAACTATATCAGGCTGTTAAATATCTCAAATGAGCCTTGTTATATAAAACCAGTAACCCTTTAATTCTCAAAATAAAATTTGATGTCACTCCATACCCTCCTCAGTGTAAATTCATAAGACAATTGTAAGCTACATATATGTGTACGTATGTATGTATGTATGTATGTATGTATGTATGTATGTATATTTATACAGTACAGACCAAAAGTTTGGACACACCTTCTCATTCAATGAGTTTCCTTTCTTTTCATGACTATTGACATTG
>JAQMYF010000008.1:15681962-15697938 GCA_030014195.1 Neosilurus mollespiculum
AATTTTCATAGTCATGAAAAGAAAGAAAACTCATTGAATGAGAAGGTGTGTCCAAACTTTTGGTCTGTACTGTATATGTATACATTTAAGTTCTTGTTTAGTTGAAATTATATACATTATGTATTACTTAGGTAAAGAAACGTGATGAGATAAATATGAGCTAATTCTAATAAATTAATTATGATTCACACGTGTATATGAATTTGGAAGCCTCCCCATGACTCTATAAAATTAAGCGGTTCAGCAAATGAGTGTGTGAGAACCTGACCAACCTATTGACTATTCAAAAAATAATTATTGAGATCAAACTTCTCTACTTAAGTAAAAGTAAAATTATTCAGCTTGGCGTTCAGGTAAATTAAAGGTACGCAACGTCAATCAAATCATGAACCGCCGTGCGTTTAAACGCTATCAGCCAATCAGCAGCGAGAACGGGAATACGCTCATCCTATTGGTGCGCTGAGGTAATCCGGGGTCTTGAGTAAAAAGTCCGTTTAGTATCCGAAAGGTTCCAATATGGCGGAGGTAAGAGTGAAAAAAGACGGGCTAGGCTACGGTTTTTTAACGTTAATTTTGTGTCATATTGACCGTTATATCGAACATTTTCTACATTGTTGTCACAATGAACGTCTTGTGTTTACGAAATGCCGTTGTAGTAGGATAAATTCCTGTTTTCGACGTTATAAAGACGGCTAAACGGTGATGGAGGTTTTAGGCCGGGCGTCGGTGTTCGGCGTCAGCTTTACTAGCTAGCTGGTTTCCTAACTAAGCTATATAAGCTAGTGATGCTTTTTCGGTTGCCGTTTTCGCCTGTGTCGTTGGCTACTTCATCATTTAATTTGTTTTATATTGTTGTGTCTTTACTCGGTAAAGTCGAGCTGTTAGTACAAGTAAATTATTTTATTTCTAATAGTTTTTTTTAATAGTTTGAATGAGTAAAGCTGGAGTGTTGTTTTTAACCGAGCGCTAGCCTTGCTAGCTGAATTGCCTCAGCAAAGTCAGTGACGACATCAAATAGCAAAAAAAAAAAAAAAAGCCTCGTCTAAATTATGTAATAAAGTCTATACGAAAGCGGTTTCGGTTTGTATAACCCGGTTTCAGACCTCGTCACGGTGCACTGAATATTCTCAAATGGTAAAAATGATTAGAGAGAAGTTAAAGAAGCGACCACTTTATCTGATGTTACTTGGGTTATAAATGCCCGCCATCTACTCATAGAACAAAATCTTTCACAACTCGAATTCATTTCTTTCCTGAGGGGTTTAAATAAATCTCACTTTTATTAAACATCTTCAATTAAAAATTTAAAAAAGTTTAAATTCCATGTTGTGATGTAACACTTTCTTATTTTTGATATTGCAGGCTTCCTTGGGAAGTACAAGCCCAGGTAAACTTTGTTGTAAAATCTTCGTTTGAATTATTTACTCAAAAAAACATTTTTTAATTTACACTGATTTTTTTTCTTGGATTGATATCAAATGTAGTGTTACTGTCATGACCCTTTCAGTGATGCATGTTAAACCAAATAATTGAAGGTTTAAACATTTATTTTAGTTTATGCAAATGTTATATTGAAAAGAAAAAACCGACTGCATCTCTAATTTTTCTAATTAAATTTTTGATAAGATTACAATATTAGCCTCTTTTGGGGGGGGGGCACCATAAACACATCCAGATGTGTCACAATGTTTTATTTTCTTCATACCTAAGCAGCATTGTCTCGTTTTGACAGTCGGCTCTTTGTCATCGGAGGATCACGACTTTGACCCGACAGCAGACATGTTGATCCATGACTATGACGACGAGCATACTTTGGAGGAAGAGGAATTGCGAGAAGGCGACTCTAATGGGAGTTCGGAGATAGCCGATTTAGAGAAGGTAGAGCATGTTTGTTTATTTCTGCCATTACCGTGTATTCTGAGGACTTGGTTAAACAAAGTTTATTGAACAGGAGGGGAACATGCCGTTGGAGGAGCTGCTTGCTTTGTATAGGTATGAACCATCTGTCAGCACGGTTGGAGGATCGAGTACAGACAGCTCTTCGGTTGAACTGACGGACGAGTTACCTGACATGACATTAGATAAGGTATATAGAATGTTTTCTGATACTCTCTTTATGCTTATTAAATTTAAGCCAATCAAATTTAAAGAAGATTAACGTATACCTGTTTAATCTCTTCACCAGTTTAATTTAGGACATTGCATTAGAGTGCAAGTCCATATTATACAACTCTAAATTGATATCAATTTATCTTGTGTCTTCCTTGACCAGGAGGAGATTGCCAAAGATCTGCTGTCTGGAGATGATGAAGAAACGCAGTCTTCTGCTGATGACCTCACGCCATCAGTGACCTCACACGAAACAACTGATTTCTTTCCCAGAACTCTTCGCTGTAAGTCTCAACTTTGTTAATAATAAACTGATTTATGCACCACTGTTCATGTGTGCACCTCCACTACACATGGTTACTCAACCACTTGGTTCATTACAAACAGTTATGCCCAGGTCGGTAGGCCTAATGCATGATGTGCCATTAGCCTCCGGATTATAAAAGTATTTTCAAGGCAACCTCCTTTTTGACTGGCATGGAAACAACGCAAGTGATAGTATGTGTCACTGGTCTGTTTAAAGCAGTCGTGTCAAGAGAATATTCATAGTGTAAAAAGTACTACATCAGCTCAGGACAGACTACTGTATTACAATTATTAAATGTTTAAATTAAAGCAGTGGTTTGGGCTTCTTTAAGAACACAAGAAAAAGCGAAATAAAAATATTTATATTTTACCCTTTTTTGCATTCCTGTTCTGTTGTCTTAAAGAAAAAATAAAATACCAGTTCTCAAAATTATTTTAACTCTCTTTTGTTTACATAATAGAATTCTGTCAAACAAGGAAAAAAATTAATGGCCTCATTTACCAAGATAGAAAGTACTTAATGTAGCATGCATGCTATGGGCCATTACTTCTAAATGCCAGGTCATAGTTAAATATTTTTTTAACTTGAGATGCAGCCTATTTGTTTTTGCAGGACTGATCATGGATTTTTTTTTTTTCCCCACCTCAGTTCAATAATTATAAAACTTTTTTTATTTAATATGCTTCTGCTGTTAGTTGTAAATAGCTACACTTGTGATGTTAAGGCAGTTGGAGATGTAGGTGGCCGTGGCTGATAGCATTTCTTGTTTTTAACCAAGTTATTTAAACTTTAATATTCAGATTCCTGCCCTGACTTCCAACACTGTTTGTTTTTGAGTTGGGCAAAACGTTATCAGTAATAACGTATTAGCAGTTTCTTCTGTATGGTTGTCTTTGTGAATAGTCCTGTTTGTGTGTGAGTTCATAGGAAAATGAAGGATATCTGTAATAAGGTCTGGTCCAACAATGTAGTATTTTAAAAGTAGATTTAAAAACATATTTTCTTGCAGGTTTTTAAGAATCTCAGTTTTGTCACGAAACCCCCCTTTTTTATTGCAAACTCATTTTTGTCAACCCTTTTACCTTAGGTTTTTTTTTTTTTTTTTTTTTGTAGGAGTCATTTACTTTGTTTAATTATTATAGTTGTATATTAGTTTTTGTTTAATCTGCTATTAATTTTAATTTTGTTTCGTCATGTTGCTTTTAAACACATCCAGTTTATGCCTGCCATTATTCCTCAGCAGTTCTGTGTATGTCATACAAATAGAGTTCTGATATTTAAACTAAATGGTCAAATGTCCAAATGTCTTTTATTACATCCACCAAGGAGGGGGTAATGAGATTGAACCATGACATTTTAACCAAATGTGGGCCTTGGACCAATGAAGAACTGATTAAAAATCCATATCCAGGAGGGTTTTAAAGGATTTTGTAAAATTGAGATTTCTGGATTGAAACATTTACAGATTGCACCGCTATGATGGAAGTCAGCATTCTTGAAGGGTATTTCTAGTTTAGTTATAAATGTAGACTGTCTAACCATAAAGCTGCATGTGAATGTGGATTTTAGTGAAATCATCTACGGAGTGTCTTGTATTTGACTGTTTCTTCTATTTCTACAGCCAACGCTATTTATGATGGAGACAAAGAATCTGAGGGTGAGGATGACGGTCTGAACACAGAGGATTCTCGAAAGGTGAGTCATAGATTTTTCAAAAACTATATAATTCGTGAATTAAAATCACTGGTTTCCTTTTATTATTTTTAAAATATAAAAACAGTAAAACTATCCCAGGTTAATAAAAGCTATGATTTCAATAAATAATCACTTTTTTATTTATTTATTTATTTATTTTTTACTATTTTACATGTAGAATAAGTGGTACAGATTGTATAGTGCACGAAAATAGCTTTTTATGTAGCAGCTGAGGTTTGGTGTCCGATTTACCCAGATTTAAATTTGTTCTATATTGGCTATTACTGTGAAATTAAATAATGGTTTTGTTTTTGAAACAGAATTAAATCTCAGGCTTGCAAAATGTATAGATATTCAATAGAATGTGCTTAAAATGTATTTATTTTTTCAACAGGAAATAATGGTTGGATCTCAGTATCAAGCTGAAATTCCCTCCCTTGGCCATTATAATGAACACGAGAAGGGTGAGTTACTCACTTTGATATTGTGACTCCAGGATCATTTGACACAGAGATGGAGTTGAACATTGTAATATTAGGAGGGTTTGTACATAAAACTAGAGCTTTGTTTAAAAACTTGTACAACCAGAGTGCAAGGTACGTCTGACCGATACAAGTGGATTATTATAACTTGGTATAGTTATAATGAAATGTCTCCCCCTAGTGGGCAACATATTAACATTTTGCCCTATAGTAAAGATAGGGATTCTTTTTTTATTTTTTATTTATTATTTTTTTTATATAAACATGGTCCCATGCACGGATCACCAAGTTTAATGGATTCTTGTCAGGCCCCACCCCTTCACCAAGCGTGATGAAAATCAGAACAGTAGCTTTTGTGTAAACAGACAAACAGATGCTGATGAATACATACCCTCCCCAACTACATGATTAAAAAGACTAACTAGCCTTATTAAGCTGTGTAACACTGCATACCTTAAACAGTAACAGATTTCTCTAATATGTCTAACATGATTTTGTAAATTTGCAGTTTATAAGAATGAAGATCAGTTGCTGTGGCAGCCGGATGTTTTATCAGAGTCCAAAGTGAAAGACTTCTTGCTTGAAGCCACCTTTTCATGTTGTGATGTTGCCATGAGAGATCGAAAGGGTCTCGTTAAAGACAACGAACAGGTAAGATTGACAGCAGCTTTTCCTTTAGAGGTTAAAGGAAGTCCAGGAAGTTGTTGATGCCTTAGCTCCTGACATGAGAAATATTGAAAAAACTACAAAAGAATAAATTCTTCTAATGTCCTTTTTTCCTGCAGGCTTTGTATGAGCTTGTTAAATGCAACTACAATGTTCATGAAGCTCTTGAAAAGTATCGTAGCAAAGAAAAGTCATCAAAGGGTATGTAGGCTTGCTTACTGTTACATACAACCGGGTATGTTGGTACACGAGCAAAATGGAACTAAAGCTGTATTTTTTTTTCTTTCTTTCAGATGAAATGCTCCCATGGACTGAAGAAGAATGCAGAAACTTTGAACATGCTCTTCTTTTATATGAGAAGAATTTCCACCTCATTCAGAAACACAAAGTAAGACAAAGACCTTCATTACTTGGTTTCTGAACAATAGGTCTCATTCACCAAACTGGATGCACACATTTATTAACACAAACACTGCCAAAGTTTTTTAAAAGCAGTTAGTTTGACAAGTTATTACAAGACAAGATAGTAAACAATTATTTCTAAATTATATAAATTTTGTGCATCCTTCTTATTTCATAGTGATGAAGTCAGCGACACAATTGTTAACAAATGTGTAGTGTCTAAATTTATGGGATCTGACGTGCTTGAATTACTAGATCTTAGTTTTTTTCTTGCCTTTTAGTTTTTATCTCCTGCCCACAAAGTGGCTCGGGAGCTATAGGAATGGGTTCCGTCCCACCATCACACTTTAGCTTCCAGATATTAATTAGTTCTATATTGGAATATTATGAAATGTTTCTTTTGGTGGGAGCGTCTAAACCCCTGTGGTATTTTTTTTATTTTCAGCTTTTATCTTACGTTTTTTGGCATTCAGTAAATATAAACTTTCTACTCTAAAGGATTGAAATCTAGCCATGCATAAAGGAATACCGTGTCAATTAAATGTAATTTGGTAGGAAATTGTAGTTTGAGCTGTCCAACTAAGATAATGTGGCCTGTGTTTTATGCAAGAAAATGCTTATAGTGAAATGAAAGAGAAGCCTTCCAAACTCTCCTATTAGACTTGAACAAATGTAAATTTTCATTATCAGGTGGTTTTTACTTACATTTTCCAAATAGCAGTCTCCTAAAATCCGGTTAATAGTTTGCATTAGCCTGTTATAAAACGCTGATTTTTCACCCTCGCAAGTGAGTGAAATCGCAAGAATAGGACATGAATCTGTCAGTTCATGTAAGGCAAGATTATGCTAAAAATAACAGTATACTGATATTAAAGTAACAAATCAGTTATAAACACGTGAACTTCGGAATAAAATAAAACCAGGCACGTCTACAATTTGTGCACGATTCTGTTTACATACATTAAAAATGTGTGCACTCATATGTATAAAAGAAAGAATACTGCATGATAAATTCATTTGCAAATTTGTCACTCCAAGATAATAAATGAACAAGACCCTAACAATGAAACTGCTCCTTACTGGTCTTTTTTTCTTTGAATGTTTTTCTCAAGGTGCACACAAGGACCGTGGCAGAATGTGTTGCTTTTTACTACATGTGGAAAAAGTCTGAGCGGTTTGACTTTTTCGTCCAACAAAACCGGTTTGGAAAAAAGAAGTTCAGCAGCTATCCTGGTGTAACGTAAGTTTCTTTTGATCTGAAGTCATTGGGGGGTATTCATCTGTTATTTATATATCTCTGTATTTTTAGGTGTGTGTGTGTGTGTGTGTGTGTGTGTGTGTGTGTGTGTGTGTATAAGATGTCGGAGATTTCTGTGTTCATCTCATGGTGTTGTAGAAGCTAAGTTATTCCAGTGCTTTTGGGTTCTGCCTCTGCAGGGACTTAATGGACCGACTGGTGGATGAAGCCGAGGGTCTGGTGGATAGCGCGGGCTCCATTTGCTCGAACAGCAGCGGCAGGATAGAGTCTTCAGCTGACCAGCAGCTCAATATCCTCAATTCCATCACTGCCAGTGACCTTTCTGGTGAGTTCGTGCTGCCACCACCTGGTCACAGATGCTCTACTCTTAATCATGCGCGTGTGTGCAATAATAAACTAATAAAAAAAAATTTTAATAGCAAATGAAGTACAACTAATGTACTTGCATAAATAATTTATGTAAATTTGGTGTCCCATAATAATCACACTAGGTATCAAGTAAGTTGTTTTTAGTGTGGGTATATAGAGATGAAGACTTGGCCCTTTTCTGTAACTTGTGTCCTGCAGCACTAACCAGCAGCGTGGCGTCAGTATGTAACCCCAGTGAGGTGGGCTGCCTGGACTCGTATAGCTTCTCGCCGCTCGAAAGCCTCCACCGCACTTCACTGAGCCACAGTGAGTCACTCAGCTTCCCCGGCAACGGCGAGGGAGACTGCCTCAACCTCCTGGACGCTGGCTTCTACCACTCAGAGCTGGGGCAGCTGAACGTGTGTGGCGAGGATTGCGAGAGACCCCCTGCCAAGAGGCTCAAGATGGGCCTGCCGGAACCCTTCCTCAACGAGCGCAGCATGGCCGTGGACTTCACCAGCACCAAAATGGCCGTCTCCGTTACTGACTTCAGCGATTCAGGCAGCTACATAGCGAGCCACACGCTACATCAGCATACGGCGCTGCAGTCCGAGTGAACACAAAAAAAACAAAATGTCACACTCGGCCCGTGTACATACGGCGCACTGGAAATTCTATTCCTGTTTTGTTTATTATGTACATGTGTGTGTATATATGTACAGAATTCTCTTTTTACTATGACATCAGTGATGTCTTACTGTACAGACTTAAATCTTGAGTTCTCAAGAGTTAATGACAGCCATTTCTTTTCACTCTGTAATATTTTGGAAAGTGTCACGCCTGTCCTGTCCGAATACTGTGGAAACAGAAGCCGTGGAAGGGGTGAAAGGTCAAAGCTTTCACGCCAGTAGTTCTAACAAGAAAATGCAGAAACCCCTTTTTTCTTCTCTTATGATTTTCGCGCTCCTCTCTATGGCGCATCTTACTGTAGTACCTGTGACACGCTGAGTGGTACTGCTGCCCTGCGTCACACAGACTCCAGGATGGTTTTATTGCTTGGCACAGGACTTTTTTGTAATCGGAGCCACCGTGCCTCTTGAAGGAGCACTTTTTCTCTGCGTGTTATGAACTCGTGTTATCAATAAGATGTTCAGGTGGCCCTGCGATTAAACCTTTTTGAGAAGTACATATACAAAGTACATACCTTTCTTAAATATCCAGTCACTCTATTTTATTTTAACTAATATTTCTAAACTGCTATCGTTGATTAATGATCTTAATTCCTCCCACCCTATTTAAGTACTTCCGGTGATCTTTTCATCGGTCTGACAGACGGAAGGAGAAAAATATTCCACAGCTCATAATGCATTTTCATTTCATATTTATATCTCTGCGTTCTTGTTTGTAGTGGCTGATCGTTGTTGGGGGGTATTTATTTGCTAAACTGAACACCATTGGACTGCACATTGGTCACTAAACCTGACGGCCAACTTTTGCTGTACTCTTTTGAGTTTGATATTTTGCTGGGACATTGATCCATGTGTTTCGATGTTCTGTTGCCTTGAATGACTGCGTATTTGAAGTAGAATGTTTTTGCATGGGAATTGTTAGCGAGCATTCATGTTGGATTATTATTTTTTAAAAATTGGGTGGGGGGATATGGATTTAGCTCATCCCTGACCTCAATTGTTGTATATATTTATCACTTACATTGTGTGGCCCTGGGTTCTTATGGTCACTGCCAGTATATAAACCCCGAACAACACCCAACCCCCCAACACACACACACACACACACACACACACACACACACACACACACACACACACACACAAACAATACCACCACCACCAACCTATGGAAGTGCAAGATCATACTACTATACTCCACTCTCTCAAGATCAATGGAGAGGTCACACTAAATTAATCTATGCATTTATTACCGTAATTTCAACCTGCACGTGGTTTATATATGATTTTGAACAAACTGCTAGAATTTAGATTTAACTATGAAACAACATATCGATGAACCGCTAACCCTCATTCAGTGAGCTTGTTCCAAGCTCCGCCCTTCACTTCCTGTACTGACATGATCGTGTGTTTACCTCAGTATTTTTATTTATTTCTTTTTATTATTATTATTATTTTTTTTGTTTGTGAACTGCGTACTCTCACATGGCAATAATTTGTAAATATGTACAAATGCGGACTTCAGAACCTTCCCACATTCTCTTCCTTGGCGAACAGACTTGAACTGGAAAAATTGTGATTTCGAGTCTGTAACTTGAGTATTCCACAGAAATGCCTTTACTTGCTTTAACGTTTAGCCGATTATATATAAATATAAATATATCTATATATATTTTTTTTTGGTCTGGTTTTGCTTTACAAGAGATTTGATTAAGAAGTTATTTATTTATTTATTCACATACACTGCAAGTGGGTGTAGTGTGTTTTGAGGATCAGTACACAGTACGTGTAAGGAAGCTCGCGGACCTCGGTGTTTCAGCACCGTGGCCCATGTGCAGACGCAGGCAGGGCGGTAAGACGTCCGCGTTCTGCCTTCATGCCGGAATTAGTGAAGTAGTTGAATGTACAGTATTACTACGTCTTAGGGGTTTACTGAACACGTCTGAAACGAGAATGTTTTGCTGGTTAAGGCATGACCCTGGTTTGCAGTTTTGCCTTAACGTTCATTACTCATTCAGAAACCGTGCATGTTCAATCTACCTGGGAAAAACAAAAACACTTGCAGAAACAATGGCCTCTCTGAGTGATGGATGTTTTATAGACTAAAGTAGTTGCTGAGGATTTTTAAATGGTGACTTGAGTACGGTTTGTAACATTTATTTCCTGTACTTAAGGCCAGAATTCTCCATTTTGTTTGTTTTTCATTAGATACTTGAAGGATGTGCATTGATGCCATTTATTTAATACACTTTAAAAAAATAATAAATACTCAAGTCCTGTAGGTTGTGCAATTGCTTTCTCTTGTCCCTCCAAGGATTACACAGAGCTTTAGGAAATTGTGTTGAAGTAACTTATTCCTGTCCAAAGTTTGTATGAGAGTACTAGCTTAAAAATTGTTGTAAATGTGATGGTGGTTTGCTTTCAGAGGCATACAAATTTATTGTAATTTTAGAGACCCTCCTTATCAGAATATGTTCATTTTTCATTCATTGACTCTGGGCCGTGGGGGGAAAAACAAGCATTACAGTTAAAAAAACAATTTTAACACTTATTTTGGTGTAAAGAAATTCTAGTGTTAAATAGACAATCAAAGAAGAAATTACTGAAAAGAAAATTTTATCATTCATAATGTTTGTACATAGACATTTGTTTCTGTTGGTTTTTATTTTATATTTTATGTTATACTTTAAATAACTGGCAAAATGTTCCAGGAATAAAGTTCTGGAAATATTATGATGTTTACCTTTTTATTGGTTAGAAATGTAAGATTTCACATTCTGGCTCTTTACTGCATTAAATGATTTAATTTCAAACTTTCTGCAATGTGATGACTGAGAGCAATTTTATGTCTCTTGAACCTGATTTGGACAAATTGCAGGTGAACAAGGAGGAAAATACTGTTGAACAAATACAGAGAGAATTCTGGTACATATTTAATTTCTGATGTTGATATGTAACAAAAAAAAAAAAAGAGCAGTTTCAGAGAGTGGAAACCTCCACCAAGCCTTGCAGCCCCTTATATGGACTGAAATCCATTGAATCTGGATCATCTCTAAAACCTAACAGAGTCTTCCTTGTTCAAAGCCCCACCACTGGTAGAAATATGAAAATCTGTGGATAACATTTTGGGTAATCCTGCTAATAAACGCACAAACTGAAGGCAAAACATAACCTTATCTAAACAAAGAAGGAACCTCCACCTGTAACTGTGATGTTACACAACAAGCAGTGACTCCACCTGTAACTGTGATGTCACACAACAAATTTTATGATTTTCTGCATTAACGAGATAGACTATAAACGAGAGAAAATTAGGGTAGTTTGGTGATAGTTTCTTTTCCTGTGTTCAGTATCAGTGCGGTCATGTTCCAGTTAGAGGACTTTTATTTAGAAAGAGGGAACAAAAGTATAACAAATAAACCAATGTTCTCTTTAAACGAGTGCAAAAGAACACAAGTGTACTGTATGTAAATTACAGGCTTAAACATAAGTACATAATTGACCATCTTTGGAGTTGGAGTTATTACACAAGTATGTGTGCTGGTGTGTGTTTGCTGAACAAAAAAAGCCGTACGTCAAACTTATGACACAAAAAAAATTGTTCATTTAAAAATAAGCCGTTGGCAGTTATATCAAGAATCATGAATGATGGTGTAATAATTGGAGAAAAGTTCTTCATCCCTGTTAATATCTCTTAATGACACCAACACGACACAGCGCAACCCCCTGAAAAAGAAACCAGATCAGAATTAGCAATCATGAAAACCACAGTGGTTTCAGTAGGACTTTCATTTATACAGTTCAGAAAAATTTACTCTGTGATAACATTAAAGACATGCAGTCATATGCATGTTGAAAGGCAACCAGCTGAATTTCAGATGAAGCCAGGAATCAAACTTGATCTGTCTTGTAAGTATATTGAGACATTCCGAAAGTTTCGTGACTTTTTTTTCCGTATTCCTGCAGAACCAACAAGTCTGAAACTTGAGTAAAACCAAGGAAGGACACCCCCCCCCAATACCGTTTCTCCATCCTGCCACCCATCCTCCACCCATCTCGTTACCCCATCCCTCTAGCCCATCCCCCCACTCATCCCATTACCCCATCCCATTACCCCATCCTGCCACCCCATCCCCCTCCTATCCCTCTAGCCCATTCCCCCATCCATCCCGTTACCCCATCCTCACAGATAGGCGGTTAAAAATTTTTAAAAAAGCTTCAGAGAAATTTAACCCTGACTTGCCTTTGTGTGTTGGGTTTGTAATTAACGTTAGGAAGATACTGTCGGAGTTCTAGGGGAAAATCCTCGGGGACATCAAACTCCTGATAGCTCACGTTGGCAGCCTTTTCTGAGAATCAAACCAACAGTAGGATTTATTTAAACACCACAAAAATTATATTATAGTCCTTCCTGCTCCTCTTTCAAAACTTTTATTAAACATTCCTGAATTCAGTTACCATTAGAGCAGTTGTTGACATACTGCCCCACAGCCAGAGGATTTTCTAAATGTGGCGTCAACCATGAGCTGTCACTCAAACAAAATGGCCCAAGCCGGTCCCGCCCACTGCAAGACCTACAGTACAAAAATGACCTACAACGGTAGAACCTTCAAAACACTGCTGATGGTTCAACTTGGTATTTTATTTTTGGATGTACATGTAAAAGGGGTTTCAACTCACTGAAACACGAGCTTGGAGAGTCCTTTATCATTGCCATCGATCAAAACACCATCAATGCATCGGAATACAAACGGGTTGCGAATGGACTGGAAGAGAACCGGCTCATCGGCCTGATAGATAGTTCCTGAACAAACAATTATTCTTAAGGTGTCAGCGCAACATTCATGCACTGGGGGTTAACAGAAATATGAAATATTTTCAATTTAGAATCCATCACAGGGCGACATGGTAGTGTAGTGGTTAGCATGTCCACCTCATAGCAAGAAAGTCCTGTGTTTGGGTCCAGTGCTTGGCAAGGGTGTTCATGTGTGAAGTTTGGCTGTTCACCCTGTGCTTTCTTGGGTTTCCTCCTGATACTCCGGTTTCCTCCTACAGTCCAAAGACAAGCACAGTAGGCTAACTGGCTGTTCCTAATTGACCCTAAGTGTGTGTGTAAATGATTGTGTGTGTGTGTGTGTGTAGCCATGCAATGGTCTGGCAAGCTGTTCAGGGTGTACCCCTTAGCTGAGGTAGGCTCCAGCCTCCCCGTGACCCTACTAGGATTAAGTGGTTCGGCAAATGAGTGTGTCTATAAATGTAGCAAATCATCTTCCTGACTCAATGTCTAACTAATTTCATGTACTGATGACAACGCATCACCTGCACGTAATGACAGGAAATGTGCAAAGCAAGCAAAGGGTTATGGACTGGCTAGTAAGTAACACCATCTCTCTGGGGAGGCTGGACCCCATCTTAGCCAATTCTGGGTGAAGGAGGGGTACACCCCTTAACAGCTTGCCAGTCCAACACACACACTCACAACTGGGGCAATTTGGAACAGCAAATTGACTGTGGGAGAAACCGGAGTACCCGGAGGAAACACACCCATTTTCCTCCGATGATACACTGGCCCTTTGGAACACTGGTCCTCCAGTGTGGGGGTTTTGTGCAGGGGCAGCTTCCCTGCTATGTAAAAACACTCCAGCTACAGAAACTCACAACTACTAAAACTTGCGACATTGAAGCAGTAGGACTGTGGGAGAGTCGGGTGTCTCATCCTCTCGTATATCTACCAGCAGTCAAACCTGGTTGGGAGCCACTAGCATGAATTCCCAGAGTTCACGCCGCTTCAATAAGGCACTGACATCCCTTAGACCTTCAGGATTTCGCAACAGCTGCGCAAAAAAAAAAAGAACACTGAAGCATGTTACCACCTCTGACATCTCGAACAATAAAACCCACCCAGGGATCCATCAGGTTAAAAAGCCCTTATCTATAGCAACGTGGAACGTGACATCCCTTGTTAGCGATACAAGCAAGTTATATCAGCTTGAGCGGGTATTAGAGGAATACCTCTTGACATCCTTGGCATTACCGAAACCCATATGCAAGAGTCAGGTGAAACCATCCTTGATAATGGATCTCTTTTTATCCTCTCTGGTACTAACCATAGAAAAGAACACGGTGTTGGTATACTGATATCAAAGAATCTGAAGAACTTCCTGATATCATTCACACCATTTTCAGGCAGAATAATGTTTGCAAGGTGCTTCAGCCGGCAGGTTAATATCACGATCATTGTAGCCTATGCCCCTACAGAAATCTTAGATCAGAATGAGAAGGATGCATTCTCTAATCATGTCTCTAAATGTGAGGTCAGGGAGAAATCCGGCTCCTGCAGTCTTTCCATCACCATAAGCCACCGACAGCTCCAATACTTTGGACATGTGGTCAGGATGCAAGATGCGAGGCTTCCCAGATATCTACTAGGTTGGATGCCTTCCCACAGTTATTGTGGTGTCGGGTGTCCTAGACAAAACCTTGTGAAGGCCCTGAGTGATGATCTTAAGTTCTTCCTGGGGGGAGATGTCAACCTGGCAGCCAGAGCGAGGCTTGCCCTAGACCGTCGCAAATGGGGAAATCTCTTGCAGTCCGCTGTATGCTGCCTGGCTTGTGAGCAGGAAGACCCAATTGGATGATAATCTCACCAAGGTACAAGGTAAGACCAATACAGTAAATCAGCTGACGGTCCTATCTTAGCCAACACTGGGCAAAGGTGGGGTACACCCTGAACAGCTTGCCAAACCATCATAGGGACAACACACACACAACCATGCACACTCACACTTACACCTAGGGTCAATTTGGAACAGCCAATTAGCCTTATGTGCATGTCTTTGGACTGTAAGAGGAAACCCACACAAGCACAAAGAGAACATACAAACTGCACACAGAAATGCCAGAGACCTGGGGCCTCATGTACAAAGATCGCGTGGAATTCCTACTGAAAAAATGGCGTACGCTTAAATCCAGAAAACGTCGTACGCACAAAAAAAATCCAAATGTATGAATCTGTGCGTACGCAAGAATCAGAGCACATTTCCTTTCAACATCCGAATCAACATGGAATTGAGCACACATGTAGGAGTACCCGACCCCTCCCTATCCATGCCCTATTTAAATATGCAAATCATATTTAAATGAACCCTGCACCAGAGATTCACCTCTTCGCAGGATCAGAAAACCCTTACAATATGAGGAAGACGGGGAGGCGCGCAAGAATGTACTGTTTAGCACGCTGTCCTCCGGCATTAACAACAACGCAGGAGGTCTGAGTGGGAGAGAGTGTGTGAGGCCGTGCTGTGGGGTCGGAAAGGCGTACACACACCGATAAGCCGAGGACAGCTGCCCACTGCCAAAGTCTGGCCCAATCCGGCGGGGGGAGAGGAGGACCTCACCCAGCTTGAGCAGAGGGTCGCCGCAGTCATAGGTGACACTGCTCTTTCAGGGGTGGTGGGAGCGCATGTGGGGGACTCCAATTACCCGCAAAACTCACAGCCCTGTAAGATAGAGGTTCATGCGGAAATGTGTGCATGCTATTTGCTTTGGCAAATATAAACATGCCAGTACATGGAAGAGGATATCCAAGACTTTGACTCATGTTTAAGTACGATTTATTAAAAAAACAACAAAAAAAACAAACAAACAAACAAACAAAAGAAAAAAAACAGACAGTGAGACGGAGGACCCACAGCCACAGACTCGGGGGATTCGTCCATCATCCGCAGCGGCTCTGGCGTCTCAGAAACGGGGGATTCCTGCTGCCCGCCCGACTGGTCGTGTCCTCCCCGCCCTGTGCTGTGCAATCGGTGGCATAAATGACCGCCTGCTCATAGCCATCCTCACAAATATCAGTGACTCAATAAATGCATTGGTGAATGGTTGAAATCACCATCGCGCACAGTGCCAGTGTGTAGTTCCCAACCATGCTGTTACTCAGGATATATGAATCGTGCGTTGAACCAGGAAACCTCGCCACAGTGTTAGTTCATTGCATTTGCGCATCACATGTGATCTGTAC
>JAQMYF010000008.1:15726515-15742309 GCA_030014195.1 Neosilurus mollespiculum
TCCCAGTATTTTTTACTGGTACCCATTTATACTGCTGGGTGGACAGAGGCACACTTGTGGTTAAGACCTTGCCCAGGAGTCTTAGTACAATGGGGGTCTAATAGGGAGTCGAACTCATGAGCTTTGAATCATGAGCCCAGCACCCTAATCACTACACCTCAGGCCCCTATTTTCATATCATGCAATTGAAGGATGAGTGGACAGAAATTTTAACTAATCTCTGAGACTGGTGGACTGTTATGAAGCATGTTTACCCGAAGAGGGCTGTGCTGACATTCATTCATTCATTCATTTCTGCCAGGACAAGAACAAACTCATTCACTCTCTCATTCATTCATTCATTCACTTGCCTAACCTCAGGGCTGAAGCCTACCTCAGCAGACACTGGGCAAAGGCGGGGCACACCTTGAACAGCTCACCAGACCATCACTGGGCCAACACACACACACAAACACAGACAACCAATTAGCCTAATGTGCATGTCTTTTGACTGTGGGAGGAAACCAGGGTACCTGGAGGAAACCCACGCAATCATGAGGAACATGCAAACTCCCCACAGAAACGCACTCGCCAAGCATGGGACTAGAACCCAGGACCTTCTTGCTGTGAGGCAGACATGTGAACCATGAACACACTTTACAGCCCTTATAGTATGCCAAGTATATCACAAAGTATCGGATATTTGAATCAGGCTCAAGCGGAGCGTATCCTCAAATTTACATTAGAAAAGTTGTAATTATAAAGAAGAAACAGAAACACATTATTAAGACAAAGTTACATTTATTGAATATGATTAGTTAATTACATCATTCACTTTTCTTCCCCTAATGAAATGATGCATGTAGCTGGAGAAGTGTAACGAGCAGCAGGACATAAAAACCCGTCGTATTTCGTATGTCAATTACTATACAAATTATTTTTTTCTAAAAAACAAGCTTTGATGCAAAACCTTCCCCTTTTTATAAACCTTAACATGTTTTACTGTCATATACCCAACCTTCAGAAATAAGCATATAAAAATATCTGAATTAGTACTTTAAAAACATGTACATTTTTTATTTAGACACATAAGGGGAATTTTTGTTGGCTTGTAATGATAAATTTCTAATATTGTATCAAGTGTAAACGCATTTAAGACTTAATTATTTATTTTTAATATTATCAAGGGATCTTTCATTAAAAATAACATCAACATTTATTTCCCCATTCATTTTGAGGACCCTCAGAGCATGTGGTTGTGAGTTTTTCAGGAATAAAATTCAAAGAAAACCATGTTGAAAAAATATATATACATATTAATCATAACAAAAATAATAATACAAATTAAAAATATTTAACTGATGGGGCTGTTTTTGTTTGTATGAAAAAGAAAACGTTATTTAAAAATAAAGTTGCTGGCGATAAAATGACCAATCGCCAGAACGACGATATACTTGCAGTGATCCCAGGTCTCAGAAATTTTTCTGTCTTGCCATGATCGAAAGCCTTTGAAGATGTTTCAGCTGTCGCACTGGTGCACACAATTTCTTCCCATTGACAAACAGCCTGAAATCAGAGAAAGGTTTTCGAGCTTCTTTATCAAAGTGCTGTTCTATAATTGGCAGTACTGTAAGTTGCGTTAAAACTCACACAAGGGCTTCAATATCACAGCGACCGCTGCGACTCTGAAAGAAGTACTTCTCCGCCCGTCTCAGTAGTTTCATACGGACTGGAGCTGTTGAAAGGCAGCATGATGGAACATCACCTGGAATGTGGAGAGGGTTCAATAACATTATCAGCCAAACTGATGTATTGCTTTATTCCAAGATACTTCTCATGCATACACCAGATAAACTCAAACAATCAGACATTTATCTATTAGTCGTATTAATCCAGTGCTATAATTACCTTGGACCGAGGCGAAGGTGATACATAGGACCAGCAGAAGAACTTTGATATCCATTTGAATGTACAGCAAGCTGAATACGATCTTCACTCTCAACTGTAGCTCTTAGGATAATCCTGGCGCTTTGTGGTTTCACCATATTTATATGATCCCTGATGGGAAGCCACGCCTCGCAAAAGTGGGCGTGAGGACTCTTTTATTGCCAAGTTCACATTACATGCAGAATATTTCAGATGAACGAATCTTGTGGTTTACACAAATTATTCCGCACAGTTATCCCAATAATCAAGGTAGAGTTGCGCATCACCTTTTATTTAATCTGTACTTTGCATTGTTATTGGTTTAAAAAAATAACATCTACCAGCCTGACTTCCTGAAATAACACAATGCTCACGCCCGGCGGATTGTATCTTACGTTAGGAGTTTCATAGCATTCATGGCATCCTAAAACTGACTGTCTGGAGAAATATATACAAGTATATAAATAAATTATATCAACTTGAATTTCATGGTAAAGAATTGTACAGAAATAATCTTAATAATATCAATCAAAAAATATTAACCTAGGTATTTATACAATAAGCTTTTTAAATAGTATTTAAATAAATAAGTACTCAGGATTTTTTTTTTATGACCATCATTATTATTATTATTATTATTGTTATTTTTTTTAATAATTGAAATGATTTCTGACTGTAAATACAGTGGATATAAAATAAGTCTACGCAGATCAGCTGTTTTTGAAGGATTTAGCTAAGAACATCTTAGCTAAAACAACAACATCCGATTTGTAAAGCCGTGGAGAACAAAGCGCTTCCATAACATTACAGAATCTCTCTGTCGGAATGCTATCAGGAGAGGAGTGCAAAAGACTTTCCAAAACATTTCATGCCATCAACAAAAACCAGAGGGAAAGATATGCTTGTTTGGTAGAAAACCAAGACAGTGGATCGTCCACACCACAGCCATGATGAAGACGATTTCTTCTCTATTCACTCGGGATGGGAGTGATCAGGGACCACCCGATACGATATTATCCCGATATCTCTGTGCTGATTCGATTTGTATTGCGATTTTGTAAGTATTTGTATTGCTATTAGTTATTAAGTAACAATTCTAAAACCTTTAACCATGAAAAGAAAGCTTGTAAAGTTTAGAGTGCACCACCTGTAGGACTATCAATGTTTCATTACCTTCAATACAAACATATAAATAAAAAACTAATAAAATTGTTCTGAGTTCGAGTCCTGGGCTTGGTTGGTTTTATGTGGAGTTTGCATGTTCTCCCTGTGCTTGCATGGATTTCCTCCGGACACTCCGGTTTCCTCCGACAGACCAAAGACATGCACATTAAGCTAACTGGCAGCTTCAAATTGCCCCTAGGTGTGGATGTAAGTGAATGTGGTTGTGTGTGTTATAACCTGCAAGCTGTTCAGGGTGAACCCCTTCTACACCCAGTGTCGGCTGTGATAGGCTTCAACCTTTCTGAGACCCTGGTAAGATTAAGCAGTTCGGAGAGTGAGTGAAGATGAGCAACATTTAGGCATTGAATCCTATTGAAAAGCTGTAGAATGATTGAAGAGAGCTGTGCACAGGAGATTCCCTTACGATCTAATAGATCTTGAGCAGTCTTCATGCTAAAACTCTTTCTCAGAAAGACTGAGTGCCTGTTTTACAAATCAAGAATAAGTAAGGGGTGTATACACTTATGCAACAAGGTCACTGCATGATTTTCTTTCCTGAAACTTTTCTGCTTCTCTTTTTATTAGTTAAAGGAATGGGTTCTGTCCGTTAGTCCGAATTGTTATGCAATAACTTTGGAAAGAAATAACGTATAATAATGCATCGGTCCGCCGTTAGGAGTGAAGAGAATGGGATTGTATAGGACGGGATGGGTCACCTTCACATTGTTTTAAGGTCACAAGCTCACTCTTTCTATTTTGAACTGTAGTGGTCCTGTCGGTGGGAGTGTCTGGACCCCTGTGGTATTTGTTTCTCTTTAACATTTCAAAAATTCATTTTCAAAAATTGTCATTTTGCCAGGGGGGGTACATTTTTGTACTTTTTATATTTACTGCAAAAAAAAATATTTTTTTACTGCATTCAATTTAAACAGCTGCCGTTCCATTCCTTACACCGCATACGTGAAAGCACACTTCAACTCCTTTTATTTATGACTTCCTACAGCCTGGAGTTATACTAAATCAAACAGCGTTTATTAAGCATCCCATACCATCATTACATAACTTAAAAAAATTATTTTAAATAGATACTGCAATTAAAAATTATGAAGAAACTAAACCCAAACAGAACCTAGTAAATAAATATCTAAAGTTTGCCTTATTCAGAGTTCGTCCATTTGATCAAGTCCAATTCACATAAGATCCTCCTCTCACATTCAGCCATTCACATTTTGATGCAGGGAGCAGCAAAAAAAAACCTCCTAAAAAAAAAAACAACCCTGTGCTGTCATTCTTCTTTCCTTCCGTTAGGAATCTGGAATACATGAAAACATACCATTTAATTATAAGAGGCTTGTACACACAGGCCCGTATTAGGTCTTGAGCAGTTACCTTTCTTCCTCCAGGGTGTCCAGGGTTTTGGGGGGTTATGGCATTTTGCTCTTGGTTGGCTGAGAACTGCTGTGCATGCAAAAAGACATTAAACAAGTTTATACAGAGACCACCCAGCTTTATGTCCTCATCAAAGGCTGTGCCCTTGAAAAGAAAGAAAGTTTTTTTTATCAGCTTCGATAAACATGTCTGAACAGGAGAGAATACACCCTCGTCAGTGTCACGACAGTGTGCAGATGTGCACGGAACGGTCTGATATTTGACGTCAGACATGTTTGTTTGTTATTGACGGTGTGCAGTAAAACGTGAATAGATTCTTCGATTCAGAACAAATTACACAGACTAAAAATATTACATATTTAAAACTACAGCAGCCACATTGAGTGCAAGGTACTTCCACTACATGGCCTGGATAATGGGGCAAATAGGACATTTATATATATATTTATACACACACACACACACACACACACACACACACACACACACGCATATATAGAGTATGTATACATACTGGCTTTTACAAATTCTAACAATATATGCTATGGTACATTGACTCTCATTTGTAAGTCTATATATGGTTATGTAGTGTTCCATATTACGGCATGTGAGTGGGATGGTGGTGTAGTGGTTAGCACGTCCGCCTCACAGCAAGAAGATCCTGGACTCGAGTCCTGTGCTCGCGAAAGCATTTGTATGTGAGGTTTGCATGTTCTCCCTGTGCCTGCGTGGGTTTCCTCCTGTACTCCGGTTTCCTCCCACAGTCCAAAGACATGCACAACAGGCTAAAAGGCTGTCCCAAATTGTGTCAAGGTGTGAACGTGAGTATGAGTGGTTGTGTGTGTTGACGTGATGGTCTGGTGAGCTGTCTAGGGTGTACCCCAACCTTCCTTTAATAGGATTATACAGCTCGGCATATAAGTGAGGGAGTAACGGTATGTCTATCTGCACTCATTTTAAGGTTATAAGTGCTCCAGCTCCATACATTTGTTACTTTCACCTTTGACCCAGACTTTCCAAAACTAAATCTTCGGATTTAGATAGGGGGAGGTTCCCACCAAGTGTGTTGAAAATCCGTGCACAGGTGTGGTCAGGATTTAGTTCGCAGGTAAACCATCACACAAATACTGTTGACAAAAGGTAATAATAGTAGCAACACGGACTATATCAAAAAAACAAAAAAAACAAACACGTGTTCAAAAAAAACAAACACGTTTTCTACAAAAGTGAAATTGACAGGAGAGCAGCTGCACGGATGTGTCTTGCTCCTTATTTACACAATCCCACCACAGCTCCCGATTCACCGCAGCAGCATGCTTCCTGGATTAATCTGAATTACAGTAAATTGAGACAGTTGTAATAGAAGCTGTTTAAGAGCAAGCTTTATAAGTAAAACTTGCGAAACATTGCACTAAAGTTCAGCACCGCCCATTTTACATGGGAGATATTTAATTCAGGCAGAGTACTCCTAGACAAGATACAGAAAAGTCACCAGTAAACATACTTTATACATGTTTGTACAAGATCAATATCCACCCCATTAGAACGCAGTCATTAATTTATGTTCCCAGAGGCTTTACTGGCACTGCAGTCACATTCAATATATATCTGTACACTTATAGCTAAACACTAAAACATTTACTGTAATAAAACGGTTATAATAGCTTTAAACAGGTATCGCACTCTGAAATCTGTTTCCTATCTCCATCATGGAGTTTTGGCAGCGGTATTGTAATCACTGGAGTTTGTGTGTATGTGCGAAAAATCCTGACCAGACCCATGCAAGGATTCTCACCAATATTTGTGGGGACACTACCCTACCTGAGTCCCATAGATGACTTGATTTTGGAAGGTCAAGCTCAAAGGTGAAGGTCAGAATAAGGTCAACAAGTTTTTGAGCTAGATATTTCTCATTAAAAATGTTATTCAAGTTTCCTGGAAATCCGTCCATAAGCTTTAAGTTATCGTGGTCTCACACACACACACAACCAATCACAAAACCTTTTTTCTTGGTTGAGGTAACTACCATGAACATCATAAAATTTTTCAAGTATTTCCTTTTACAGGCTCACAATAAACTAATCAGAGTGGAGGTGAAACACATTTAGACCTGTTGGATCTGCTGGATCTCCCTCATGGCTAATCGGATGGACGGGTAAAGGCGGGGGACAACTTTGCCTTTCTCTGTATCTTCATCTCCTGTCGGCTTGATCTCAGCAGCGTTTGCGTATCTGTATCTGTCCGACACACGCCTCAGGACGGGTGCTTTTGAAGCGTCTGGTTCTGGATTCTGACCCGGAGGCTGGAAAAGCCTCTGCATTTCAACGTGCACGTGGTCCATATCTTTGAGGTTGTTCACTCTGGAGTCTGTGTTGTCGCTGTCAGACACGCCGGGCCCAAGCACCGCCTTCAGCTCTCCATAATCTGGCTCATGGTCACACGTCTGTTATAGAAAAAGAGCGTTACTATTCTTTGCACTTTAACCCTGAGAGCCGGGATATTCAATGGGCGGCCTGCGGGCTGGAGACTACTGGCACTTTGAGTCGGCTACTCTATTCTTTAAAAAGTAAAAAAATATATATTATCAAATAAATAATTTTATTTTAAAAAATCGGAAGTTAATATTTTTTGGATGATTCTGTGTCACAACCTGTAATCTCCTTGATGTTTTTCACCACGTTTGCCCCGCCTCACTGTGTCACAATCTGTAATCGTGAACCAATCACCTTTTGAGGTCTCCGCTCTCCATGCGCTCTTCCTACCGATAATCTTCTTACAGCTTGCACAAAAGCCCGGTAACTTGGACAAAATGTCTCTGTCTACTTTAAAAATGTTGATTCGTAGAACAGGTGGTTTAACAGTGAACAGACAGAGAAGTATGTTTTTCTATCTGTCTGCTTGAAGCCTGTGTGTCTGCAGGACAGTGAGAGTGCATATATCAATATGTAAACAATATAAATTCAGAAGGTATTTTAAGACACCCCATGCTAACTTTGACACGATTGTCACACTGGGCTCTGATGCTCTCCACCAGAAGATTTTGGTGTTAGTCATTCTCAAACAGCGCCATTAAAACTCATAATCGCACCTGCCTCACTCCGCGCGTCCGCACCGTCTGCGAGTCTGACAACATATACACCTGACTTCACTGCTCTTACTGAACCAAAAAAAACCCCTAATTTCTCTCATTAGATGTGAAATATTGGTGACTAAATCAGTAAATAGTTCTGTTCATCAAATTAGTAATTAGGTTTGATTTATGAAGAGGCTGAATTATTGCAGTTAAAGTATTAAGCCTTTGTGTTGATATTCACTTTATCTTTTTCTTATAATAATATTAAAAACTGAACCTTTCTGTCTTATTATTCACTGCTTCTTTTTTCCTTTCTCTTAGTATTATTATAATTAAAAGACTTGCTTTTCTTTCTCATTATTCACTGAATTTTCTTCTTCTTAGGATTATTATTATTATTATTCTGAATAATATTACTTTTCAGTCATATGTTGTTATAGTTGCATTTAGTACTATACTACACTCATGTTGTTTTTGTTGGTACAGTTGTGGGAACTTAAGTGGATGTTGTCTGTTAGATAAAAATTATAATGCTGTAATATGGCCGACCTGGACGAATTACTCAGTGTGGTGTATTTTCCATTTGAATGCAGAAATGCTTTAGGCCAGTATGTCTTGGTTTAATATAGTGCACTAATGATATCATGTGCTTACAAAACACAATATACATGCACTTTGATGCTGTTGTACTTTACTGTATCTGTAGCTTTTAATATGATTACTCGTTTTTCAGGCCACATTCTTAGGCCCCTCATTTGGGACTGTTTTCATGACCCGGCCTTCATTCCAAATTAATTGAATAGCCCTGCTTAGAGTAATAAATAATCACCTTCCTACCTCCCATATTGTACATCCTACAAGCTGTATATCTGCTCAGTATTTATCAACACAGTTATGGTGTCTTTTCTTGACAGAAGAGTAAATCCTCCAACAGTAAAACCTTTAATGCTCTCTGGAAATAAGCCATAAGGTACATGCCCCAGGGGTACAGGCCATTCACACAGTCAAGTTTAAAATTGCTCTACACTGTGATATTCCCATGGACAAGACAGTTTAGAATCACACTCCAGCTCCAGAATCAATGCATTTGTGTTTTTATTTATGCTGGATAATCATTTCAAAAGAAAATCAGGCACACCCAGTCATCTTGTGTGATTGTTTACTTGGCCTTGTCGCCTGGGAAAACTGTTTAATATTATAAGCTATCTATTATATTGCTAGATTCTTATTGTCATGGTGATCGCCACTGACCAGCCACGAATAACACCAACAAGTGGAAACCACTGATTCTTGACACATTAGCGGGCAATTAGTCATAGACAATGAGTGGGAGTGGAACAAATCAGCATTTTTAGCTCCCACCCACAAAGTGGCTTGGGAGCTACAAGAATGGGTTCTGTCCGTCCGTCACACTTTAGTTTCCAAACATTTACTTGTGGCACGCTGAAGCTGGGGCTTTCAAACTTGCTATTACTGTTCTACATTGCCATATTATGAAATTTTCCTTTCGGCAGAAGCGTCTAGACCCCTGTAATCTATTCTTAATTATTGTATTAAAATTGTTGTAAATAATGTACATTCTTACCATAAAATACTATACAGGTGAGCCACTTAGCATGTTGAGCGCAGAGATAGCTGGTTAGCTAAAGTTTCTTTTTGTAGACCAGTAAAGTTACATATGGTTGAAAAAAGCTGTCAAATTCTTTAAAAAATTCGTTCTATCAAATACTTTTATTTCATAGTTCGTTGCTTTTCGTGGCTCAGTGATTCTTTACGAAAGCACAAATTGCAGAAGGTTATAATGTCACCTTTGGTGTGTAAGGGTCAACTCACCTGTCCACACGGCACAGTGAGGAGCTCCATAAAGGGCTCGATTCCCACTTGGGTGTGATACTGGACCAGTTCAAGCAGGGAGGAGTGTGCCCGGTCCTCACCAAGGATCACGTACTTCCCGTTACTCTGCATCTCGATCATGTAGTGACGGAGCCGGTCAGCTCCTCTGCGTTTCAGAATCATCGGTATTAGAAAACCATTTAAACATAACACTTTGAAAATCTACAGGAAGTGCATTACATTAACACATTCTTTGGGCTTTCTGTTTCCAAAAGTGGACGTAAAGCAAACATTTCAGGATGAAAAATGAATCATGTTGTTTGAAATACTAAGTTTATTTATTCATTTATAAACAGTAATCCTGGGTAGTAATATGGTGGCCACTCAGAAGTAGAAGAGGAAGGCTCGGAAACAGCTGAAAAACGCAGAGGGAGTCCCGAACCCCCCACCATGGATATAAAAGCAGTACCAGCTCCAACATACCCATGATGGAGTTAATCTTGGTTTCCCCAAGTGTAACATTATTAGGACTGTATTATCAGGTTACCTATTAACAAAATTCTGATACTAAGTACTGATGGACATGCTGTTACTATGAAACAATAAGAGCAAACCATATATGGACTTTCAATTAAGACAATTCTTTGACCTTGGAAGGTCAAACCCCAGCCATCTCATTAAGACCATCGAGAGAGCTTTTTCACAAATTTGGGCATGTCCTCGTACTACGTATTGTAAGACGAGAAAACGAGTAATTAAAACTAGTACCCATATAAGGCCTGTTTGCAACATTATCCATGCTGCGTGGGGGCGGTACCACTCGAGTTATTGTTTTGTTGTTGTTGGTATTCCTACCATTGCAATGCTTTACACATGCTATACCATCATGTGAATATGTTGCCCATGCCCTGAAATATAATTATGAAGTATCAACTGGATTCAGAGATCAGCTGCACATTACACCAGATAAATTCATGGCTGGTGCTTATCCTACACCGTCCTGGCTACTTGTTCCTCCTCCAAAACATGCACTTCAGACATGCTTGAAATATGTCTGAGCATCTGCACTGTTTAGGTTGTTAAGGCTTAAGCCCTGGTTAAAGGTTCACCTGTATGTGAGTGTATATCCTTCACGACTTTGTCCAACTCGAACCAAAAAGCAGCCAAACGGCTTGTCGATCAACAGATCCTCAGCTTGCCTAAAGAAAAGGGAAAAAAAAGACAGAGAGCGATCAAGATGAGCAACAATGATGTTAAAATCAGTATAATGCAACAGCTTAAAACATTCGATCTTCCTAGCTATCTAAACACACAAACCTTCGGGTGATCATGCCATGGAACCAGCGAGGGAAAGTGCCGTTTTTGGCCACTTTGCGAGCCTGTGTTTCTTTGAACCAGCGAATAGTGTTGCTTCTCTTTTTCCTTTTCTCATTGGCCCACTCCTCATCCACTTCCTGAGCCAGAAGAGTCATCAAATCATTGTTCTCCTGCAGGTCGTTATCAAATGGAGTCGCCTATACAACATGGATGTAGAAATATAATCAAATTGCATTTTAGAACCATGACGGCTCAGCAATAGATCTTTAAACAGACATCCAGGAAACGTGTTGGTGTGTTTGGACTCATTTCCAAAACAAGTAAGTAATATATTTATCACAAACACATACAGAGATGAATATAGTGTAGTTTCAGTAAAACCTGACCCCTAGAAGAAATATCCGTATTTTTGCTGTGCCCCTTTATATGGTTAGGTTTATGCATGTGGAACCAGGTTTTAGGCTAAAATATCCTTGTCACAGGCGGCACGGTAGCGTAGTACTTAGCACGACCGCCTCACAGCAAGAAGGCCTGGATTCGATTCCCAGGCTTGGGTGTTTCTGTGTTAAGTTTGCATGTTCTCCCCCTGCTTGCGTGGGTTTCCTCCAGGTACTCCGACTTCCTCCCACAGTCCAAAAACATGCACAGTAGGCTAATTGGCTGAGTAAATGAGGGTGTGAATGTCTGTTTTTGTGTTGGCCCTGCAATAGTCTGGTGAGCTGTTCAGGGTGTGCCTCGCCCTCTCCCAGTCGTCTCAGATTGGCGCCAGCCTCCCCACGACCCTAATTAGGATTATAAGGCTTAGAAAATGAATAAATCCAATTCATGATGCCAACAACGTGCTGCCCTCTTCTGTCGCAAATATGTGGGTATAAAAATTTGGTAAGACATAATCACATTATACTATGTCAATTGTACATTCAGTGATGTTTGGTGAAGTTCAGACACTATACTGGGAAGGACACCCACCAATTTACTGCTGGCCTATTCCCACTCATCACACAGCTCCCCCAATCATATGACAGCAACCAACATTTTGAACTGCTTGCTCAGGCAGCATCAGGGCAGTGCAACATACTCAAAGAAAAGAACTATCCACCCTCCCGTCTGTATTAGCAAACATATGGCCCTGATGTGCTAGTGTTGCTGTGACTGACAGGGGAGAGACATGGCGATAGAGACCCTCACCTCAAACTGCTTACTGCGCGGCCTTGGTACAGGGGCTAGATGAGGAGCAAGAGCAATTGCAGCGAGTATGGCCCGAGGTCTGGGCTGAGGTTTTTTCTTCCTGGGTAGAGGAACTGGAGGAGAAACTGGCCCTGAAGAGACACCCATGAAAAGGAGACTTTAATATCCACATAAAGCATGAAATTACGAAAGTACACTAGTAAAATACTAAAATCTCAGTGTCTTACTCTTGTTTTCCTGCTCTATAAGCAAACATTTCTTTCTCTCTTCTTCTCTCAGAAGCTCCTGCCTCCGTCTTTCTGCTTCCTCCCTTTCCTCCCGCTCTCGCTGGACCTGCTGTTGCCTCTTAACCTCAGCCAGCAGGACCAAGTACTTTTTCCTACTGCTTACAGCACGGTAATCTTTAAAACAGATAGAGAGGCATTCATGTAAAAAGAGAATGTATTTACTGTAGTGCATGGTCTGTAAAACATATTATATATAACAATTATTAAGCAAAGACGATATGGATATCTCTGAATAGTCCCAGACGGGAAATGTCAAGTGATAACCACAGAGCCTGAGCGAGAGAGAGCGCGAGAGTGAGCGAGAGAGAGCGCGAGAGTGAGCGAGAGAGAGCCCTCTCACTCATTTGCTGGACTGCGTAATCCTATTCACCACTGGGCAAAATAGCCACACCATCACTGGGCCAACACACAAACAAGCATTCATATACACTCACAACAAGGTGCAATTTGGAACAGCTAGTTAGCCTAACGTGCATGTCTGTAGACTGTGGGAGGAAACCGGCGCACCCTGGGGGACCCCCTGGAAACATAGGGAGAATATGCAAACTCCAAATGAAAGTAAAGTAAGGAGCAGAAAGTTAAACTGGACTGTGTAAAGGTGGGCAGCACACCACATCACTGTGCTGGCCACCTTTACACAGTCCAGTTTAACTTTCTGCTCCTTACTTTACTTTCATTTTTGTAAAAGAGTTGACAACAACCTGCTTCCTGTCAGTGAAATTTCCATTAATAAAAAACAGATACCTGACACAAAAAAACCCTAAACAAATATTGGAACGACTGGAGCTGGCAATTGCTTGGAAAGCTTTCCAGCTCACAAGTATGCTATTTTTGCTAAGAAGCTATCCCTGACAGTTTCCTTCATGTCTAGGCACCTTCTTGATGTGTGTTCACATAATTGTAACCAGATTAGTGGTGGCAAATTCCCATTACGTTCGACATTCAGTTGTGAATGGTTCAAAAGCCTAGATAATTGTGATAAGATCTAGACTGAAGGAGTATTTATTTAAGAATTTATGTAACCCAGGAGGTGGATGTTCAGTCTATCACAAAGGGTAGGGTGAGGCAGTGTGAAAGCTTTATCTTACTTTGTTGTTCATGCTTGCCTTTCCCCCATTTCTCCATTACTTTATAACATTCACAAAACATTTAATGGAGCAGAAATTTCAGTCTACTCACTTCATAAATATTCATTCATTCCTTCGTTTTCTAAGCTGTTTAATCCTAATTAGGGTCACAGGGAAGCTGGCGCCCATCTCAGCTGACTCTGGGCGAGGGTGGGGTACACCCTGAACACCTTGCCAGGCCATTGCAGGGTCAACAGACACACACACAACCATTCACACTCAAACCTAAACGATTTAAAACAGCCAATTAGCCTACTGTGCATGTTTTTGGACTGTAGGAGGAAACTGGAGTACCCGGAGGAAACCTGTACAAGCACGAGGAGAACATGCAAACCACACAGAAACACCTGAGCCCGGAAATCAAACCCAGGCCTTCTTGCTGTGAGGCAGACATGCTAACCACTGAGCCAATGTGCCGCCCCTCATATAAATATTTTTAAATTCTTATCTTTATTAGGTTGTTACTTATTTAATGGTGGGAGGGGAAAAAAAACAAACAAAAAAAACAAAACAAAAACACCATGCATATGTGCGTGCATCCATCTTATTATGATCAGATCCAATCTCTGCAGTGATTCACTCTCATTTCAACAGTAATGGGGACATAGTTGTGTGTGTGTGTGTGTTTGTGTGTGTGCGTGCATGCCACTGGTGTGTGTGTTAACAGAGTGGAATCTTGCTCCAATGAGCCTTAAACCATCTGCTCCATGCACATTTATTTATCTGCAAGTTTGTCTGACTACCTGAGTTAGATTGTTTGTTGTTTATTCTGTATGAACGGTGAGTATGAACGGTGGAGGCATTAGCCTCTATTTTTCTTTGTTTCAGTGTCGTTATTAATAATCTCTGGGGGGTTTCGTGTTTTTTTTTTTTGACTTTTGCATAGCATGAATGAACTTCATACCATATGGAATGTTTTAGCGAGTGAAGAAATTAAATAAAACATGTGAACACTATGCCTGAAAGGTTAAATACTGTAATCAAAGTAAAGGGTGGCCACACTGAATATAGAATTTTTTTTCTCAAGAAAGAGACTGTTGTTTTTGTTATTACTATATATTGTTGTTTGTTTATTTATTCTCATCAATACAATCCAATATTACATGAAATAAATACTTGAATAGTCCTTGGTTTCTAATTTATCTTCATTTTGTTAAGTGTATAATCATCACTGCATTCACTGTAGTTTTTTTATTCTATATAGGTTGAAGTTCATTCATGCTATGCAAAACTGAAAAAAAAAAAAAAAAAAAAAAGCCATACTGTCTTGTAACGAAACAGCCAGATACTGCTCACAGATTCATTCAGAAACATTAAATCTTGGTGGTGAGAATCAACCAACAGAGTTACTGAGGCAACTGGAATCGGGTACGGGTTTCTGTCATGGTTTAAACATGTAAAAATAAATCATACACATATTGATTTGTTTTTTCTCCTGATGTTCCCATGGAGTATACAATAAAACAGTTACTCTGTGAATCCAGGTACAGAAAGTGTAAAGAAAAAGAATGGTATGACTATAAGCCTAAAACAAATAAATTAATAAGGAGCAATTCTTTCAGGTTGGTTCATGTTCTTTCGTGACTCGGAATCGCCCGCTCGGTTCATCTCTGTGCCACTGTTTAAGCTTAAGCGACATATCATGTGATTGAAAATAAAGGTTGTTGCTGTCAAGAAACTCGGATGAGCAAATCAGAGAGATGGTTACAGGCACCAATATCCTGCTCCTTTATTCATGAGATAAAACATATAATGAGATTTTATTGCTATATTGATACTCACTCTTCTGAATGACAACAGCTGCCTTCGCAAGCCTCTCTAGGAGATGGGCCAACTCGTCCTGGTGCCAGTATTTAAAAAACAAGCGGGATGAACTGAGGGAGACAAGGTGAAAGGTTGGTCTTTTGTGCTCCAAGGATTTACTGATTTTATAATATAATAATATAATTAAGGTGTTGATGGATACAATTCGTACACACACACATACACACACACATATACTTATATATATATATATATATTATATATATATATGGTAGAGTCTCTTAATATCTTAATATGCACTTCTTTTAAATGCATTTCCACTTACTATGTGCCCACCCCTTGGACCCCAAATTTGAAACATGGGGATGACCAAAGATTTTTTGTAATTTTTCATTGAAATTGACTATATTCGAGCAATATGACAGAATTCTGCTTTGATCCACAGCAGTGTTCACACCTACACACAAGCGCATTCATATCCACATATTAGCTTGAACACCTGTGTACACACCTGTATACACAGCACTCCACACCTAGGTATGGGGAAGCGCATAAGCTTAAAACTGAGATTCTAGCTTATATAGACGTCACATATGATATTATATACAAGAATAAGAATTTTCACATGCAAAAATGTTAAAATGTCTCACTTATGCGGTGATGTGCATTGGACCCCAACATGCATACATTAACGAGACTCTACTGTGTGTGTGTGTGTGTGTGTGTGTGTGTGTGTGTGTGTGTGTG
>JAQMYF010000008.1:15760293-15786021 GCA_030014195.1 Neosilurus mollespiculum
ACACACACACACACACACACACACACACACACACACACACACACACACAGATACATATTACACATACATAATGCTTAAAAATTTCTACTAAGATTGTTTGTTTAATTTTATTGTTGTAGCTAATATGCTAAGTTCGCAAAGGGTTGTTTTTATTATTATTATTATTATTATAGACAAGTGTTGCCTCCTATCACATCCTTTAAGGAGTTGAAAATGTATTTGAACTAGAAATGCGTTCCTGTCACAGAACACTAGGTGTATCCCCGTGTGGTCAACAGCACTAATATGTTTTTACTAGATTTGATTCTTGAGACATGGAAACCAGGTAAAAAAAAATTATATCCTCAGTTATATCTGGTATAAATAACCAACAATTCTGGGCTAAATTTGACATATCTGACATTTTACATGATAACGTGTATATTTCATATGGTCTCTGCAACCTTGAAATTAGGTAAATAAGGAAGACCTTGACACTAGATATGAACTGGGCACCGATCTGACAAAAACTGCATTCTCTAGAGAGTTAATGAGCCTCTGTTAATTGATCATTAATTGACCTCTGTGACCATTCAACATAAATCTAAAATAAATCCATAAAGAAACAGCATTGCTAGAGTATTAATAAGAAGCGTCTGTGTCGGCGGCAGATGTGGACAGCCCCTGAAAAAATAGTATCACCTATGCTGGTAACCTGTCTCGCAGATATTCCCAAACATTGGCAGTAACTACTAACAGTTTCATGATTCAGTAGATTAACTGAATATGATTATGCCACAGTACAAAAACAAAAAATGTACTCAGAGTGCAGACCTCCACCAAGGTAGTGTAATCCCGTCTTTAAATGGGTTATAGTGATGGAGCCCCCTTGTGGCCTATTCCACAGTTCTTTTTGAGCTCGGTATTTTTTTCTCCCAGTGCATTGTGGGTGATTTCTACTCCCCAACCCTATCACGCAATGTTAAAAAATCCTGCAAAACAGTCCTGAATCTGGATCCGGATCAAGCCCAAATTTTAATCCGTTCTTAAATGACCCAAGACTGTTAATCTGTTGATTAGTTTCCGAATTATTGTGTTCACAGACAAACACGACCATCTCAGAACCTTCCCTATTGGTGGAAGTAAAAAAGGCATAATGGATGTATGTACGTGTCGGTTGACTCTCTGATAAAGCATGACCGAGCTGGAAGACTTCACCTACTTCCATAGGACAAAGATGCAGTGCTGTCAGTTAGAGAAAAACGCATGGATGAAACTCAAAACCAAAAGACAGCTGTCAATCATGATTGATTTCATGTATATTTTGGTTGTCCTGACATACAGTATGTTTGGTGGTTTGATGAAGCGTGACCGAGCAGGAAGACTATGATTCTTAAGCGCCATTCATTCTAATGGGGGGGGGGGATAAGAGAACGTGAACATCTTTCCAAAATGATTGTAAAATAAATCAAGTTTGGGGTGGGAACATGAGAAGATTAGTTATAATTGTCATAGAGCTGCTCAATCAAGTGCCTCATCCCTTTTAAAATGATTTATTATTCTTTATTAAGGCATGTACTTGAACCTGAGCCCAACTTACTGCGGAGGCTTTGAGCCAGCCCTTGGAAGCCTCGCTCACTCTCAAGGCGTCGTTCTCAGTCGGCTCGAACATGATATTTCCCAGAGATAAGATCCCAGCCAGGATTGTCATCATGTCCACCTTTTCCTGAAAGTAACCCATGAGAGTATTTATAAGCACTGAGTAGTATGAGCATTCTGATTAGGATTAAGAGCTTGGTTATTTGCACTATGAGAGTGGGGTTGGGGTGAGACTTTACCTGCTCCTCGAAGCCCACCATATCCATGGCGTTGCTCACTTCATTGTACTTTTCCCTCCAGTGCTGCACCATGTCACCCTGACCAAATTTCCCATTCAGGTAACTGGGACACAAACAAGCAGACATTCATGAACCAGAGAACTGTGGCACGAAGAGATAAAAGGAATGAAAAAACAAAGACAAATTCCACAAAAGCCCTTAAAGAATATATTGTGCGTCAACAGCAACAAAACAAAGGCATGACGACAAAGCCATGCCTTTTAGCGTGGGGTGACCTCGCATGACTCGACCATGATTAAAAACCCATTCCTGAGATAGATCCCACCCTGTGACAAATGATGTCTTTTGATGCCCACAGCTACACTAACCTGAAACATCACGCTAGCTACTGGGTGTTGCCTGGCAACAGCACAGAAAGACTCACCGGTACTGTGTGGGGTCCAGGAGGCCATACATTTCCTTGTCCTGTGAAGAAATACCAGCAAGCATGCAGTAGAAGATGTGGAAGTTCCTCTCGCCTTCATCTTGGTGGACCACGCGGGACTTTTCCAGAAGATACTCGTTAATTTTGGCGCCTTTTACTACAAGAGCGAGTATATAGAGTACGGTGTGAGTAATGACATCACATTGAAAGGAAATCAAGACATCCACAGAAAGCTCTTTAATGCTGTGTGGAATACATTCACCTGAAGAGTTCTGAAAGCGTAGCTGTATATATTTCCCAAACCGACTACTGTTGTCATTCATGACTGTCTGGGCATTTCCGAACGCCTCCAGAAGAGGATTCACCTGTACAAAAAAATCCAAAATATCCAACCGCCATAAACATGAAATCATAAATAAATTTTATATATATATATAAAATGGATGTTGTGTTTAACCCTTGGCGGGGCTTTGGACAAGGATGAGTCTATTACATTTTGAATATGATCTGGATTACAATTCTGCATCCAGGAATTTTTTAAAGAATTCTTTAACATTGGGAGATAGGAAAACACCTGACTTTTTGGTTCATATGGAGGATTGCTGGGCTTGGTGGAGGCTAGCGTTCTAAAAGTGCTCTTTTTTTTTTGTCTAGACAGCATGACTATGTCTAGTGTCTAAAACATATACTGTCCTAAATCAATCGCTTGCCCTGATTGGCTCCTCTACCACCATGTACCATGAATAGAGAAAAACAAAATGATGGAGTGATTTGCCGAACCATGCATTTCATGGTTCAGTCCCAGGCTCGGGCATTTGTATGTGAAGTTTCCATGTTCTCCCCATGCTAGCATGGATTTCCTCTGGACACTCCGTTTTCCTCCCATATTCCAAAGATATGTACATTAGGCTAATTGGCTGTTTAAAATTGGCCATAGGTGTGAATATGAGCTTGAATGGTTGTTTAGGGTGTACCCCACCTTCATCAAGTGTTGGCTGAGGTAGACGCCAGTCTTCCTGCGCTCTTAACAGTAGGGATTAAGCGGTCTGCCAAATGACCAAGTGAAAGCATTTAGCAGTAAAAAGATGGTATTGTTGATGTTGACTGCTGCCATAAGTTAACTGGTTTGTTTACATTCTTTGTTGTTTAATTGACCTTTCTCTAAACTGTTTTCAGAGCTCTGGTTTCAAGTTTGCTGCGTAATTAAAGTGTGTATCTTGCCAAACAGGAATGCTCCTGCATAATGTTTCAAACCTGAATAAAATAATAAAAATGCTAAATTTCTCAGAATCCAGTGGATGTGGATATAATAAAATAATTACTCCACTCAGTCTTGTCGTACTTGGCTGAAAATTGACTAAATTGTTTTTGTGGAGTTTCTGTTTAACAGCTCGATATTAAAAGGTCCCGATTATGTAGGACACAGTTTTCTCAGTTCTCTCATTCCAAGCATACGTTAGATCATAAGCTGACTGTCAGGCGGCCTTGCCGTAATTCCACGTAGTTAATGTCACACACCCTTGCTTTGTCTTGTGCTAAATAGTTAGCAATCTTGCACCAAAGTCGAGGCGGATCTCACTGAATAGTTCCCGAGAAGGAGCCACAGGTGAATTGCTGAACTGAATTGAATAATTCTCCATATCATATGAAAGTCAAGTTTTAATCATTGTTTTATTACACATTACAAATTTGTAATAATCGCTCAACTTATCCGATGGCAATGATGCAATAATTCGGCTGGTAGAAGAATATCAAGACTTATTTCATGGCTTTCCACCAATCAGAAACAAGAAAATCTCTTGAATAAATAATATTGTCTATTATCCCACAGATAGCAAACCACTCACTCACTCATTTGCTGGTATATACTGATAAGTATGATCCTCCATTTTAAGTTCATGTGAGCTCTCAAACGTCAAACACTTCTTTTCTATTCTACTTTGCCTTCTTATTTTACTTCCTTCTGAATTTATGCTAAACCTCAAAAAAAGAAATGCACTCTTTAGAGGTTTGTCCATTCTAGGCTACTGTACAAACACTGTGGCACAACATGGCACCTCTGTGGAAGAGGCAGATAAGATATAAAATCATTCTAAGCAAACAACAAAAAAATGAGCTTAACGAGCTCCAGATAATATACACTAATAATAATAAAATTAATACACTAATAAACACTGTATGCCATACTACACTGCGCAGACAAAAAGAAAACGTCACACAGACAAATATGTTGTTGTTCTGCTTTTAGCTTTGCTTACGGCATGTAATCGTCATGCCATTGTTTCATCAAACTTAAGCAACAAAACAAAAAAAGTCTTCTCCAGACATCCCGAAAACTTTAAATAGGGTTAAAATCAGGACTCTGGGGTGCCAATACATATGTGAAAATGATTCCTCATGCTTCCTGAACCACTCTTTCATTATTTGAGTCCCCATTTTACATTGGTGCCATCAGGGAAGAAAAAAAGTCCATTGATGTGATAACCTGCTCATTCAGTACATTCAGCTTATCAGTTGACTTCATTTTATTGCCACATTAATGTTACTGAGCCTCGACCCGACCAACTGGAGCAACAATGCCATGGAGATTACATGCTTCGTTCAAGGCTAAATGCACTCCATAAAAATACTAGAGTGTGCAATTAGTGTGTGTGTGTGTATTCCATTTCTGACCACCTGAGATCTTACATAGTGCACCTTAAAAATCATTATTGTTGACTAATGCATTAAAAGATGACATAATGAAAACGACTAAACTGGTGCACACCTAATGGAGCCATGTCACGATTTTTACTTTTACTTTTTACTTCACTTGCCCAAAAGTCATATAAATATGCAACGAGTGTCTAATATACAAGCCTGATGGATGTTTCTTAAATATCTGTTTAACTTGCAATCCAAAAGGAGTTTGAAGTTTTCGAACCTGACATTGAGCAGAAGTAAATGGATTGCAACAGTTCTGAAATCTTGTCAAGTTGATCAAAGATGGAAATCCTACTGCAAATTTATTGTACGAACCTAATTCATGTCTGCCATCCTTCATAAACCAAACTTCCTTCTATATAATGATTACTCTATGCCTTTTTAATAACACCACTGATGTATTTAGGCTATGTTCCTCAAACAACCACGACACCCCTTTAAATACAGACAGGTAAAGATAATCTGCAAAATAATCCATCTGGAGACATTTATTAGCAGAAAATAATCTGGTATGAAGCTAAGGAATGCTCACATTTCTGGTTTTTATCTTTTTTTTTTTTTTAAAGACAGGGCTGTTTATCCCACCCGGAAGGCCTACAATGATGTACACTGCTAATAATAAGCGGGATAAAGGAACAAAGCCGAGCTCTGAAGAGAAGAAAAAGAGCAAACACAGTACAGTGCGCCTTTAGGAAAAATAGCCCCCCCCCCAAAAAAACAAACAAACAAACAAACAAACCACCTCCTCATTACAGACACTTTTATACAACATGCTTGTTCAGATTAAAGATCAGCCTTATTTTTATTTGTTTAAAACCCCACATGAAGACAATAAGGTGTTCCATTTCATCATCAGGCTCGTTGGAGAATGAATAGAGAATCTGGACTGGTTTCAACACAAAGAACATGGAAAACCAGAACGTGCCACGTGGGCAGATCGAGCTGTTTAAGCCGCTTTGCCTGAAGTCAGCACTTAACAATCAAACCACTAGGAAGGACACAGGAAAAGAGGAAACCCAAAAACAGAAATGAGGCCTGGAAAACAGTTTGTTTGGACGACTGAAACTCTCCAGCTTTTTCTGGAGATCCTCCCAGGACTCAAATTACCCTCCAGCAGCCATGTGTGCCATGCATCGATCACATGACAGAAAGACATTATGCTACAGGAACAAAGGCTGCACTAAAGGTGTATGTGGGAAGACGGAATAAATAAATAAATGATATGAATAGGGCGTATGGTTTCAGTCAGTTCCCTGTTAGGGAGTCCTCTTAAAAGCCATGGTAGCCAACCCGAGGACAAGCCTTTGCCAAGTAACTCAGCCATATGACAACGACCCCCCCCCCCCCACCATCCTGTCCTGCTGAGACAGATGTGGAAAATGTTTATACAGCCATCATTGAATGTATATTAAAGTATATCTCAGGGAACCTTTTTGGCTTTGGACGGTTGCATCTTGCTGCCAGACATGTATACAGAGTAGAAGCAGTTTCGTAATTTTAAAAGAGGAAACTTTTTATTATGAGAGTCATTATCTAAGCTATCGTGAAATCCTACACATTTTTCTAGAAATGTTCTCGTCCAAATTGCCCCTGGCTTCCTGATTTTATGTGAAAAGTAATAATCACAGTGAAGATTAAGGCATTTCATAAAATTCTGACAGACAACATTTTATACAAGGTTTACAATGTTCTAAGACGAATGGTTTATGACGACAGACTAATTACAGGATGACCTCATAGCAGCAACTACTAAAACGCCTCTGCAAACAAACAAGCTCAGATCTGCTTGTAAATCTCCTAATATCTGTATATACCTCCTATATCTGGGTTTTATTATTAGAGCAAAACCTTAGGGCTCTTCTAGGAGCTTTACGACTTACTCGGAGTTGACTTTTCCAGGATTGTCACTGAACTACATATTGGAAACACCACACAAAAGAAACGAGGTTTGTCAGTAAACAACAAATATCTGGAACACCACGTTGACTTTATTACCTCTGCTCAGGAAGTTATGTTTTACCCTTGGTTCTTAGAAGAAGTACATCAAAAAGTTATGTATGGATTTTCATGAATTTCTTTTACCAGAGATGGGGCCTTCAACACGGAAGACTTGATTACATTTTGGAGATGATCTGCATCAAATTCAGGACATAGGAATTGTTTAAAGGATTCTTTTACACTGTGATATAGGACACTTTTTTTGGAAGCATCATATTACAGCATGCCCAGCAGGAGGTGTTGTGTACTTTCTGGCAATTGCAAGTAAGTAAGTAAGTAAGTAAGTAAGTAAGTAAATAAGTAAGTAAGTAAGTAAATAAGTAAATAAGTAAGTAAATAAGTAAATAAGTAAATAAGTAAATAAGTAAGTAAATAAGTAAGTAAATAAGTAAGTAAGTAAGTAAGTAAGTAAGTAAGTAAGTAAGTAAATAAATAAATAAACAAACAAATAAACAAACAAATAAACAAACAAACAAATAAACAAACAAATAAAAATATATAAATAAATAAATATAAATAAATAAATAAATAAATAAATAAATAAATAAATAAATAAATTAATTAAAAAAATTTTTAATAAAGAAAGAAAGAAAGAAAGAAAGAAAGAAAGAGGATTTTCATGATATTTCTAACAGAAGTGGGGCTACAGACAAGGAAGGCTTCGATTTTTGGAGATGATCCAGATCAAATTTTGGATCCAGGAACTTTTTAAAGGATTCTTTAACATTGTGAGATAGGACGACTTTTGACATTTTGGTTTATATGAGGGATTGCTGGGCCTTGGCAGAGGTTCGCACTCTCTAGAAGATTTTGAAACTGCAAGTCCGTTTAAGTGACCTTGAGCTGACCTTGGGAAATTGACATCTTACAGCTGTGACTTCCAACAATGACTTTAATTACAGTACTAATATTGGTAAAATGTGACATCTTTAAAAAAAAAAAAAAAAAAAAAAAGGGCATGCTAATAATATGAGAATGATAAAATATCATTTGCCACCTGAAAACCTAATTATATTCCCACAGTTCCTAATAGACATTTTAAAGACCCATAATTTTCTTCCAGTTTATTACATTCCCTTCAGTGAACTCAGTGAAACCAGCTGTTTATATCACAAACAGAACGGAGTCAAACTTGCTTAGTCAAATTACACAAAAGTGTCAGGAAGTAAACAGACAAGCTTCACTTCACTGACTGCTCTCAAATATGCATGCGAATGAGTAATAATCTGTATGTAAGCAATTCTGATACTTGTGAAACAAGAAATACATGTTTTTGTAAGTCATAAAGTGGCACAATTGTACTGGTAATGAGACACAAGTGTTTGGTTGCAAAGGTCTAGCACTTCTGGGTTTTTTTGTACGCCACAAGAGAAGGTGCGAACTAAAATGGGTTCCTGTGTTAGTCTTCAGAGTTCTACATACACATATAATATCCCCAACCCAGCCGCAGTAGCTCGCTGTTCATTTACATACAGCAAAGTCATGATGAGCTCATGTCTGTAGGATATGAAAAAAGCTCTGGAACAACTGGACTTTATCATGAAAGATGATTACAGAAATAACAACTGACCAGTGACGAGAGTAAAACTAATTATATCATTAGAGTAAGAGTAGAGTAAGACCTGCCATGAAGTGGGATGTATTAGACAGAAATTGAAGTCAGTTCCTAAAGTTGATGTGCTGCAAGCAGGAAAAATAGTCAAGCGTAAGGTTCTGAGTGACCTTGACACATCGTGATGACACTGCATGAACGCGCAGGTATACAGTGGTAAACTGGTATAAAGTGGTAAGTCCCTACCAAAGGTCCAGTGAAGAGAAACCAATGAGCTGGCAAGACTCACTGGTGTGTGGAGTGACTGAAGGCTAGAGGGTTAAGGGTCGTGCTCAAGGAACCCTACAGTTGGCAGCTTGGTAGTTGGGGCTTGAATCCCTCACCTTATGATCAGTAACCCGGAGCCTCATCCACTAACCCAGAGCCACCAAAACAGCTGTGACACATTGGCCTCTACATGATTTCTAGAGGTTTCCAGAAGCAGATGCTTTAAATTCAGCAAATTGCAAAGTGGGGCCACCATGGTTTGGACTTGTTTGTCCTGAGCATACCCAGATGCTCTCCAGCAGGTGTTCATGGTGTCTTTGCCCTTCACACCCATTGCTTTTCTAATGCCAAATATGTATGATCCTCCATTTTTCCTCCAGATTGATTGAATGCTGGGAAATTTGAAGGTCAAGTCAACACCTTGAACCCTGCCCTGTTCATTCCTATCCTACCCTAATGTTTACCCAGCTTTAACCCTGTACATGATCCATACTAGCATACCTCTCTCTTCATACTAGAAGGGATTCCAATATGATTAGTCATTATTTACTTTATGACTGTGTATAGTTTCAGCTACATGACGTCAGTGCAGAGCTCCTGTAATACTCACCAAGCCCAAATATCACAGAGCACAAATCTCAATAATAATCGAGTGCAAATGATGTGAATTAACCACCGCTCCTGGCCCTGCTTAGGTTTGGATATGTGCAAACATCAAGGTTTTATTCAAATAAGCAAAGCCGGATCCCTTACCTGCAGGATCTGCTGCTCGAGCTGAGAGTTCGCTCGACAGAGCTCCATGAGCTGGCGCAGTAAAAGCTTCGTGCTTTCTGTCTTTCCTGCTCCACTTTCACCACTAAAGGAGAAAAGAAATAAAACAATGCACCTCTATTTAATTTTATAATAATACATTAAGGTATAGTATATTACAGATCCAAAACTCTATCAGCTATTTTTTTTTTTAAATTCCAAGCATGACCTTGACCTAGTTGTAACTTAACTAACTTGTTGTAAAAAAAAAAAAAAAAAAACACACACCACAGTGGCATTTGATAAGCAAATACGATAAGCAAGCCTGAGGGTGTCCTGGACCACTTGATGTGTAAATCTGAAAGTCTGTGCCAGATCTGAATAATTTGCATGACCAATGGAACTTGCAAATACATGCTTGTATTTGACCTGCATTTATACTGCAGAGCAAAAAGCCACTAATCAAACATCATTAAATTAATTCATTCATTAATTTTATAAACTGCTTAGTCCTAATTAGGGTCGCAGGGAGGCTGGCGCCCAGCTCAGCTGACTCTGGGTGAAGGTGGCTACACCTTGAACAGCTCGCCAGACCATGGCAGGGCCAACATACACACCTAGGAGCAATTTGGCCCACCAATTAGCCTACTGTGCATGTATTTGCACTGTGGGAGGAAACCCGAATACCCGGAGGAAACCCACGCAAGCACAGGGAGAACATGCAAAGTTCACACGAAACGCCCAAGCCTCGGACCTAGGACCTTCTTGCTGTGAGGCGGACGTGCTAACCACTACACCACTGTGCCGATCATTAACTTACATATAAATTGGAGATTAAAACAGAATGCATGCAGATAAAACATTTATTCATTCACCGAACCGCTTTATCCTACTAGGGTCACTGGAGCTTATCCCAGCCGACTCCTGGTGAAAGCGGGGTACAACCTGAACAGCTCGCCAGTCTATCGCAGAGCCAACACACACACACACACACACCCACCCCTAGGGTCAATTTGAAACAGCCAGTTATCCTAATGTACATGTCTTTGGACTGTTGGAGGAAACCAGAGTACCTAGAGGAAACCCACACAAGCATGGGGAAAAATCTGCAAGAAACGACCATACCAAGTACGAGACTCAAACCCAGGACCTTCTTGCGGTAAGGCAGACGTGCTAACCACTACGCCACCATGCAGCCTCAGATAAAACATGCAGGTATTATTATTATTATTATTATTATTATTATTACTACGTCTTCTGCCACTTGCTTATAGGACGATGAGTGAAATGTTAATGACATAAAAAAAAAAATCACCATATTTACATTCGCTGTCACTTTCATGCAAACACAACCATGTAGGTATGCTGTCGATTTCCGTCCTTGTTCACAACCAAGTAACTTCGTTGCCCTGTCGTCAAGGCGATTAAGCACCCTCCACCCCACACACTCTCAGCTCCTCATTCCTCTCAATCGGCATGGTAACCAGGCAAGATAAAACCACTCGGAGGTTATTTTCCGGCTATGAAAAGCACACTCGAGCAGTATGCAGGTTGACACGAATACAGCCATAGGGATCGTTAAGAATGTTTAAAAAACAAACAAACAAAAAAAAAAATGAATCTCCTTAAAGAACTTCCTTTTCAGCCTGAAGGACTAAGGTGTGTACACAGCCCTACCATGTCTGACCCAAGCAATGGAAAAACCATCACAGCTGAAGAAATGCAAAGATACCAGAAGTGGTTAACCATAAACCAGAAATATGCCATGCATAAAATTCTGCTTCAGAATATCCTGTTCTAGCATGTCTTTAAAGGAATGTCATAACTGACCTGACTCGACACATCAGTGCAGAAGCAAAACTAAACATATCATATCAAAAATTACAAAAATGTTCACCTTATTACGATACACTGGTTTTTCGGCCCTGTAGCCAGGCGGCCTAACATGGATTGGTATGCTCGATCGGCTACAGCAAATATATGTGGAGGCAAAGCTGTTTTCTCATGGCATTTGTACTTTTCCGACACCTGTAAACAAAAAACATAAATATTAATTATAATAACAATAATATGAGTATCGTCACTCCATTAATGATTCATTCATTCATTCATTTTCTGAACCGCTTAATCCTAATTAGGGTCGCAGGGAATCTGGTGACCATCTCAGCCGACTCTGGGTGAGGGCAGGGTTCACTCTGGATAGTTCGCCAAACCATCACATGATCAACACACACAACCATTCACACTCTCACCTAGGGGCGATTTGAAACAGCCAATTAGCCTACTGTGCATGTTTTTAGACTGTGGGAGGAAACCGGAGCACCGAGAGGAAGCCCACACAAGCACGGAAAGAACATGCAAACTCCACACAGAATCGCCCTAGCCCAGTAATCGAACCCGGGACCTTCTTGCTGTGAGGCGGACGTGCTAACCACTATGCCACCACGTAATAAGATACGTTGTGTATTATATTAAAAAGGGAGTATTTAAAATAGCAGCAGGATTAAATATTTACACAGTGAATATCTAATGTGTTTAATCTTCTATTATCAGTTCATCCTGAATGAATATAAAGGTTTCCTGGTGAAGCCACCCCAGCTCATGGGCTAGTATCTTTTATTCACCTGTTCTACATTTTGTTTTGGTTCTGTATCTGTTTACAATAACAATAACAAGGCTGTGTGACCGAAGGGATGATCTTGTGCACACGTGACAACTTGGCAGTGCAACACCTATTTGTAGAAAGTGGAAAATTCCCCAGATCAAGTGTTAAGAAACAGAAGAAGGAATACGAAAAAAAAGATTGTGATGTTTACTAGCATCACGGCACCCAGAGCAGGGGTCATTAACACTCGTGTACAAAAGGAAGCAAATGGTTTCAGAAAGACATTGTGGCTGATTACATTTTATTTCCAAGTGATAACACTGTATTTCATATCTCAAGTATTTCAGGTGAATGAACCCCTTTAATATCACTCAAGGTTTTATGAGATTTTAATTCATTTTTTAAACTCAGACAAACTATTATTTTTTTTCGCTCTGAGAACCGAACTGACCCGAGTACACACAGAAGTTCACAGAACAATGACTTGATTTTTACTGATGTTTGAAAAAGACTTATTTTTAAGCATGGAGTTATTTAGACTAAAGTGCTGCTTGTACCAGGATTTTATAGATATTTCTCTGGGAAATACATCAACAAGGTAAACATCCAATGTCAATTCAAGTCATTATTTATTTTTATATTATTAAAAATACTAGTGCACATAACATTATTAATAACAGAGACTAATTATAAAGGTTTATGATGTTTTGAATAGTTATAACCCTTTTGGTGAGCAAAATCTGCATCACACCCTCTGCTCTTATGACTGACTCCAGATCCACCGTGCCCGTGCTCAGGACTGGGCGCTCACTGAAGACGCAAGAATATCGTATGAATAATACATTAACTCCAGGTGAATTTGAATAACACATCTGACATCTTATACTCGTCCCTCTTGATTAAACATGACCAAACATTACCGTATAAATGCATGGTAAGGGAGACGTACTGTCCTTTAAAACCTCATGATGTCACTTCCTAAGAATTATGGCACTTGACAAAGTGGATAGCACGTAAGCAAGAAGGTTCCGGGCTCGGCGAGGGTGTTTCTGTGTGGAGATTGTATGTTCTCTCCACGCTTGCGTGGGTTTTCTCCGGGTACACCGATTTCCTCCGACAGTCCAAAGGCATGCTCTTGAGACTAACCGGCTGTTCCAAATCGCTCCTAGGCGCGAGTGCGAATGGTTTTGTGTGTTAGCTCTCGGATGGTCTGGAGAGCTGTTCAGGGTGTACCCCACCTCCGCCTAGCAGCCCTAATAGGATTAAGCGGTTCGGCAAACGACCGAATGAGTTTTGTAGCTTACACATAAAGGGAAATGATGGTTTAAACTGGGCAGCATGGTGGCGTAGTGGTTAGCACATCCGCCTCTCAGCAAGGTGGTCCTGGGTTTGAGTTCCGGGCTTGGCGAGGGCATGATGTTTGCATGCATGAGTTTTCTCCGGAAACTCCGGTTTCCTCCGACAAACTAAAGACATGCACATTAGGCTAATTGGCCCCAAGTGTGAGTGTGAGTGTTAGCTCTGGGATGGTACCCCATACACGCAGTGTTGGCTGAGATAGGCTCCAGAACAGGATTAAGCGGTTCAGCAAATGAGATAAGGGTTAATACTGTTTAAATCTGTTATATCACACAGCTAAACAAAACATTTTAAACTGTAGGTAAAGGTTATTATTATTATTAATAATATTATTATTATTATTGCTTGTTTGTTTATGTGAAAGAGAGTAAAGAGTGCTGTGTGTTCTGAGGAGGAAGTAAACACAAAGTGGCTTATCATTAAAAAGAAAGAAAGAAAGAACTATTTAGGTAAAATTAATTAAAACAACATATTTATAACCGCATTACCTCTTTTCCATAAAGTGGAAGTTGTTTAAATGGATTCACAGCCACCAAAATATCCCCAATATAAGTCTGTTAGAAAGAAAAACACAAGGCGCAAGTCACAGGTCTGTCAGTTTACTTGGGGTTTTGCTAACAGCCCTGTAGTGTAGCTTCTGAGGTAAGTAACCAGATTAAATAATATAAAATAAGATTCAAATAATACAACACCTCAGTTAAATCTTATTCAAGGCAAAATACAGTTAAAAAAAAGTGTCCAAACTTTGTTTTATGTGGTGATAAAAGCACAAAACGTACGACGCCCTGAGGTATATTTATAAATAAATCATGCTAACATGAAGTATTACTCACATAAATGTGACTGTTGTTGAACCTTCCAGTCAGTGATTCGAGTAAAGTCTTCTCGTCCAGGTCTGACAGAGTCGCCAGGTCGTCCTGAACATTAGCTTGTTCCTCCATGGTTCGTTTAAAAGATGCTTCCAAGCGGCTTTAGGACGCCATTGGTTCGGTTCGTGTGCTCTCTGCTAAGTCGTCTGAACTTCTTTCAGGTTCCTAACACACACAGACACCTTTCAAGGCTCATGTTGTGCCTCTAGAGGCGGAGACGCTGTTTAAGCCTCACCTACCAGCAGGCTACACGCTGCTCTGCACCATCTTACAGGGGAAACTACACCCTGTGCAAAGCTAGCGCGCGCTCGAAATGGTCCACAGAAAGCCCACTCACTCATTTGCTGAACCACTTAATCCTGCTGTTGTTGGTGCCTGTGTCAGCCGACACCCTGAACAGCTCTCCAGACCATCGCAGGGCAACACACACAACCATTCACACTCACACTCAGACCTAGGGGCGATTTGGAACTGCCAGTGAGCCTAACGTGTATGTCTTTGGACTGTGGGAGGAAACCGGAGTACCCGGAGGAAACCCACACAAGCACAGGGAGAACATGCAAATGGGACTGTGACCCAGGACCCAAACCCAGGACCTTCTGGCTGTACGGCAGACATGCTTCAGGCTCATTTGCATATCACAAATGTGTTGCAAGAAGAATTTCTTGCTCACGCACTCATTTGTCGAAACGATTAATTCTACTGTTAGGGGTGTGGGGAGGTGGGTGCCTATCTTTACCATTGAAGGGCAACACAGACACAGCCATCCACACTCACACTCACACCTAGGGGCAATTTGGAATAGCCAGTTAACCTAATGTGCATGCATTTGGACTGTGTGAGGAAACTGGAGTACCCAGAGAAAACCCTCGCAAACACATCGAAAACATGCTTGAACCCAGGATCTTCTTGCTGTGAGGTGGTCGTGCTAACCAACCTGCCACATGCCCTGCCCTCCTAACACCGGGCTTTACTACTTGTGCTGTCAAATGCTATTTCAACTTTTGACCACTAGGTGCAGTAACAACTGCACAGATCTTAAAGGATCATGACATTGCTCAGCATTGTGATCTGCATATTTATACTTACATCTGTTGTTGATCATAGGTGTAAATATGTCATTATTGTCTCCACAGAGCTTACGTACGATTATATACACCATCAGACCCATATGTAGCTTCTTTCCAAAGCTGGTGCCCCAAAGTGAAAGTACACAATTGTCCAGGATCCCCCCCCCCCAACCCCTAAACACCCCCCAACCCTGTGCACACAGTGAGCTCCATGAAGACATGCCTCGTCAAGGTTGGAGTGGGAGAACATGAGTCTCTTGAACAGAGCACTAACCTCAACCCCACTGAGCACCTTTGGGATGAACTAGAATGCCAACTGCCCTAGGTGTCCCCGCCTGACATCAGTGCCTGACCTTAATAATGCTCTTTTGGATGAATGATCACATATCTCCACAGCCACAATCCAAAATCTAATGGACAGCCTTCCCAGAAGAGAGAAATTTATTATAACAGCAAAGATGAACAAAACCTGGAGGAACAATCAAGGGTCTACAAACCTTTGTCCATATGGTGCATATATTACCTTCTTTACTAACACACAAATAGTTTTCTGTAACATTTTGTCATAGGTTATAAAAGTATGTCCAGAATGATTTGACTGACCCACTAATCCAAAAGTCATTCAATAATCATTCATTCGTTTGCCAAACTGCTTAATCCTAAGGCGTCGCGGCTAGGTTGGAGCCTATCTAAACCGACTCTGGGTGAAGACAGGGTACAACCTTAACAGCTCGCCAGACCAGTCTTAGGGCAACACACACACCCATTCACACTCACACTCACACTCACACCTAGGGCCAATTAGCCTGATGAGCATGTCTTTGGACTGTAGGAGGAAATCGGTGCACCTGGAGGAAACCCACACAAGCACAGGGAGAACATGAAAACTCCACAGAGAAATGCCTGGGTATCTTTAAGTGTCTTTAGAAATTCTTTAAGGGCAATATGATGGCGTAGTGGTCAACACATCCACCTCACAGTAAGAAGGTCTTGGGTTCAATTCCCGGGCTCGGTGAGGGTGTTTCTGTGTGCTATTTGCATGTTCTCCCCGTGCTTGCGTGGGTTTCCTCCGGGCAATCCAGTGTCCTGCTACAGTCCAAAGACATGCACATGAGGCTAATTGGGTGTCCTAGGTGTCAATGTGAGTGTGAATGGTTGTGTGTGTGTTTCCCTTAGGGGTGATCACACTAGAGGTGCGATAGAAAAGCAAGTGACGCAAATTGATTTTTTTGCAAATTTTGAAATTTCCATTGTGTTTTGCAACTACACATACAAGCAAAATACATAGGCTTAAATAGGTACATATCACACAAAAGTGGTGAGAAAGTAGTGTGACAATTTGCAACTGATTTGTGTGTAATTTGTGATTGGGTTGCGAATGTTTGAGGAAAAAAAAGCAAATTTCTTGTCGCTCTTTGTTCTTAAACCATTCGCTTTTTATTCGCACATTATTATCACAAAAATGCGAATAAAATACAAATGATGACAAATTATACGGAATATAGCGGATGCCAGCAAGTCTCAAACGTTTCTCAAACTTTCCGCGTGGAAGTCTCCAACCTGTCACTTTTCCTTGCAAATGAAAAACGAATAATTTGCAAGCAATGTGCGGACTGTTTGAGAAGAGTTTGAGACTGTTCCGTGTCAGAAACTCGTTTTGTGACATTTGTAGAAATTTCAAACGTTTCAACGTTTTGCAATGAATTCACGAACCAGGTGACCAAAATGCGATGCCCGAAAGTCGCACGACAAATTTGAGAAGGAAAAGAGACAGCCGCGAATTGACATTCACGTCAGCTGCCCATTTATCGCACCTCTAGCGTGATCACTCACCAAGACTGGTCTGGTGAGCTGTTCAGGATGTTCACCTAGTGTTGGCTGAGATAGGCTTCAGCCTCTCCGCGACCCTAATAGTAGGATTAAGCGGTTCGGCAAATGAGTGAGTGATTGAATATATACATTTATGATGCACAAAATAGTGATAGAAGACTTTTATTGGTAAAAAGCTTTATTCAAAAGAGGTTCATTTAGATTTCATTGTGTACATTTCAACTGTTAAATCTAAATTAAAGCAAAATTATTGGCTAATTATAAATATTTTATTCTATGTGGTGTGTACAAAGGCAACTTTAATACAATTGAAATTTTTTCATCTACTAGACTCTAAACATAAGTGGCTTTTACACAGGCAGTAGGAACAAGTTGCCCCCAGTTTCCTACATTTTACAGGAAGATAGAGGGGAAACACTCAAGCAAACCACTGTAATAGAATAGTCCATTTGCCGCAAAACCCAAGTAATGACCTAATAACCCTGGTGGATGCTACTGGAGATGCGTAAACCCTGCTACTTGTCACCGATTGTCCTCCGACTACAAGCTGTGCCCCAAACAAGATTTTCTGGAACAAATTATGCCTCCTTGAAACGTGAAACAAGTTGTGCCCATGGGTGTCATATTGTTCCGGAACAAATTGTTTTTACACAGGCAATGTGTATACCTGTAAAAGCAGCTATTATAGAGTACAAAGGCATGAACCACATAATGAAGATTCATATTTCTCATTGTGATTTCAATCAGATAGTAAAAAGGTCATATAAAAGAACACACACACACACACACACACACAAACACACAAAGCTCTGGTCTTCCTGTTCACAAGCTCAACTCAACTCGACCTCATTTGTAGGCACTTTCTTCATGTCGGCACGTTTTGCTTTCCTGGTGATTAAAAAAAGAATAAATAAATAAACAAACAAGTAAATAAGATGTTATGGTATATAAATGAAACTTACCTTTGGACTACAAATAGTGCAATAGAAACAGTCACTGCCACTGCAAAAACTACACCTCCCAGAATGCCCACAATCAAACCTGGGAAAGCACAAACACACCAATTTTATATCTAAAATACAGTAGTGGAACCTCGGTTTTCGAACTTAATTCGTTCCTAAATGTTGTTCTAAAACCGATTTGTTTGTAAACCGAAATATATTTTTCCCATTTCCCACTGTATGACATACCAACTGAATAAATAATAAAGTTATAAATAAGAAAGTTTCATTCACCAGACACGAACTCCATTTTCATACTTTCATATGATTTCTTTCTTCACCTCTATCATTTGTTCTCACTACTTTCTTTCTGCCTTTACTCTTTCACTAGATTTCCCAGGTCCCATAGTGGCTTATCAATAAAAAATATAAAAGAATTTTAAAAGAATTATAAAAGAATTATAACTTCGAAGTTTTGTTCATGAACCGATACGTTCGAAAAGGGAGCCGTTCAAAAACCGAGACTCCGGTTTTCGAACAGCTCCCTTTTCGAACAAATGCCGGCAGCATGTGCGTCGGAGTGCAACCGGGTGCAATTATGGTCCGAAATTTAGTTTGTGAACCGATCTGATGTTGTCTGTAATGGTCTAGCTGTCCACGGTGTACTCTGCCCTCGCCCAGAGTTCGCTGAATTGAGGATTAAGTGGTTCAGAAAATGAATAAATGAATGAATGAATGAATATATTTATACACACAGGGCGGCATGGTGGTGTAGTAGTTAGCATGTCCACCTCACAACAAGAAGGTTAGAGTCAGGGGCTGATGTGTGGAGTTTGCATGTTCTCCCCTTGCTTGTGTGGGTTTCCTCCGGGACCTCCAGTTTCCTCCCACAGTCCAAAGACATGCATATTAGGCTAACTGGCTGTTCCAAATAACCCCTAGGTGTGAGTGTGAGTGTGAGTGTGAATGGTTGTGTGTTGGCCCAGTGTTGACTAAGATAGGCTCGAGCCTCCCTACACCAGTATCTTCACCAGTCCCAGTTTCCCTAAAGGTGCCCTTAGTCTGAAGATTTCTGCCAATCAATCAGAGCAGAGGAGACGAAGAGAGCAGAAATCTTATAAAATAGAGGAGGAAGCCAAACAAGCAATCCACATTCAGATTACCTGGACTGTATGAGGAGGCATGGTTGGAGTGTAGCGGAGCAGTGTCACACTGACGTTGTCGTGATGGGCATGGTTGTGTGAGTGTTTATTACTACCGTCAACTAACTTTTGAAGCATCAAAAACTACCTTAAACTCAATATTATTATTAAGTTAATAATAATATTATTATTATTAACTTTAGCAAGCTTTGATGATTTCATTTAATCTTTTAATTTTAATTTCCTTTCATTTACTGAGACACCATCATTTATTAGGATCTCAGCCCATTCTGGGCCAAAAAGGGGCACACCCTGAACAGCTCACCAAACCGTCACACGGCCAACACACACAACCATTCACACTCACACCTAGGGGCAACTTGGAACAGCCAATTAGCCTAATGTGGATGTCTTTGAACTGTAGCAGGAAACCGGAGTACCCAGAGGAAACCCATGCATGCATGGTGGGAGAACATGCAAACTCCACACATAAACGCCCTTGCCAAACCCAGAACCTTCTTGCTGTGAGGCAGAATTTCTAACCACTGCAACTTGCTGCACCTGCTGTGATGGTGAAATAATAGAAGTCTTTATACATAAGAAATGAGGGTTATTAGAGATCTGATTTGAGAAAAAACTCACCCACGTCAACAGTCTGCTCATCAGGGTTAGGAGCGGATCCTAACGTCCTTCCAGACCTTGCTGTAAAATACAAACAGCCACATTCAAAATCTACCACTTCACATACAGGACATAATGCAACACTGATGTGGTTTGGTTGTAGATTTGCTTGCAGTGCCCTCTAGCCGACACAACTGGAGTAAGCTACAGCATATACAGTATAATACAATACCTTCAAATGTAAATTTCACGAGCTGGGAATCGAACCCAGAACCTTCTTGCTGTGAGGCGGACGTGCTTACCACTGCACCACCGTGCTGCCCTATATTTTATTATATTATGTATAAAATAGAATAATATACTGGGGGCAGCGGTGGCCTACTGGTTAGAGAAGCTACCAAAAGGTCACTGGTTTGATTCCCAAACCGGCAGGAAAAATGTGGTGGGTGGAGTGAGCAGCCCTTGAGCAGGGCATCTGACCCCCAAAAGCTCTCCAGGCACCTCGGTGTGGCTGCCCACTGCTCCCAGTGTGTGTGCTCACTGTTTATGCATGTGTGTGTGTGTGTGTGTGTGTGTGTGTGTGTGTGTGTGTGTGTGGGTGGGCTTACATTGGATAGGATAAAATGGACAGCCAGATTTCCCTTGTGGGATTAATATAGTATGTTAAAAAAGTAAAAAAAAATTTTAATAAAAATAAAACATGAGTGCTATGGCATATTAGCACACATTCATATGGGAAGTTAGTAGATGCATGAAGAAAATATATGACACATTTATGCTTAATGTTTAACTTCAATAAACTGAATGGAGTGGTCATAAAAAGTTAATCATGGCTTAGACTTATAAGAAAAGATCGTGGAGAAGAAAACTGACCTCGACACATGCTTTCACACGCTTCTTTGGTCTCAAAACGGTTGCCATTTCCTTGACAGCCTCCATACATGAACAGACGGCAGGTTTTCTCCTCAGTGTCATAATAATACATTAAAAGCCGGGCAAAACAGTTGCCTGGGTCCATCTTTAAACTGCATACTGCATCTGAGTGGATAAAAAATTCAAGACAAAAGCATCTGCATCAGAAAACATCTGCTTCATCCATGCTAAAACATCTGGATAAAAGACGGTGGTGTGATGATAATATATCCCAGAATTCTTTATTCCTATGATACCACACAAAAATCCAACAATTTATTTATTTATTTATTAATTTATATTATCCGTTTAATGAGTTCATGTTTCATATTTGTCTGCCTCTCTGGCTGAAATTGTGAGTAGTTTATTTTGTGCGAGTCTGTACAGTGGTGTATGAGCACCTATTTTTAGGTTTCAGTTTCATTATTAAATAATAAATTATAAATAATAATAAATCTGTTTATATATTGATGACGCAGCAGCCATGTTGGGTTTCCTGTGGTGGCACGGACATGGGACAGCCATCCAAGTCATGTTCCATGTCTATGGGGCTCTGCTTAGGAGCTCCACTATAATAAAACACTTAAACCTTGTTTATTATTAACATAAACATAAATTATGTGACTACACGTCCCTTTGATGAAGCTGTTACTATAGCAACAATAATGCATGAGCGTTATAAAAGCCTTGGAGCACCTTCTGACCAAGCAGAATCTAGAATTCAATACCGGTCAGATTCAAAATATTTTTAAAAACACAGGGTTGTTGTTTTTTTTACCGCCTTCTGGATAAAGTTCATCATATTTTGTTGAACAATTTCCCAGGCACTGCAGATCGCTGCTGAACCGGTTGCTGTTGCCTCCCTCTCCTTTGTAGAAGAACGGAAGACAATGTTCGATCTCCTGGTTGTAGTAGAACTGTAATATATTGCTGTCCCCAGTTCCTTCATTGACCATTTCTTTGCAAGCTGGATCTGCACAACAGTGAAAGAAGAATGGTCGAGAAAACACTGCTATCATAATAAAAAAACAAAAAAAAACGGAAACATATTCACCCATAGGAAACACTGTATAACGGAATAATCTGTTCCTGACCTCCTCCTCTCTCCACATTTATATTACAATATGACATACCAACTGAATAAAGAATAAAGTTATAAATAAGAAAGAAAGTTTCATTCATCAGACATGAACGCCATTTTCACACTTTGATATAATTTCTTTCTTCACCTCTATCGTTTGTTCTCACTACTTTCTTTCTGCCTTTACATTTTCACTAGATTTCCCAGGTCCCATAGTGGCTTATCAATGAAAAAATATAAAAGAAATAAAACTGAACACAAGAAACATCACCAAAATCTGAGAAAAGGGATTCATTTTTAAATACAGAAGTGTGCAGTGAAGATTATACATTACCACTTTTGTCTAAAAGGGCTCCTAGTAAAAAAACAGTAAAAAATTACTTATCTATAACTTTTTGGTGAAATGCGCGACACCTTTAAATTTTTCTGAAAAATCTGTATTTTCAGTGTTTCTGTTTATTAGCCATAATTTTACCTCAATATACTTGTTGGATTGATTTTTTTGGTTCTCGTTGCCTACAAAAGCATTGTTCAATACATTTTCAATTAAAAAAAAATTATAGAGAAGTCATTTTTTTACTTCTTTTTATTAGGAGCCCTTTTGGACAAAAGTGGTGGTGTATAATCTTCACTGCACACTACTGTACATACAACTTAAAATTGTAAATCTGAAAATTTTATATATGAAATATAAATATGCATTGTTAAATATGCATTATAAATAAAATTGATTTGAATTCTATATATGGTGGGGCATGGTTTGTAGTAGGGTGGTAGGGTACTGGATTACTAATCCGAAGGTCGGGGGTTCAAGCCCCACTATCACCGAGTTGTCACTGCTGTCCCCCCAGTGAAGCTAACTGGGTTATCAAAGACCGGCCATGTCTCTCACTGTCTGTGGTGAGAGGCATGTAAAAGAACCATCGCTGACTTTCGTTAAGAGTAGGCTACATTGCCGTCAGCATGTTAATGCCCTGCGATGGCCTGGCGGGCTGTCCAGGGTGTACTCCGCCCTCGCCCAGAGTCAGCTGAGATGGGTAGCAGTCTCCCTGCGACCCTAATTAGGATTAAGCAGTTCAGAATGTATATATGGTGCCATAGTGGTTAGCACATTCGCATTACAGCAAGTCCTGGGTTCAATGTCCGGGCTCAGCGCGGGCGTATCTGTGTGGAGTTTGCATGTTCTCCCCGTGCTTGCGTGGGCTTCATATGGGTACTCTGGTTTCCTCCCACTGTCCAAAGACATGCACATTAGGCTCACTGGCTGCTCTAAATTGCCCCTAGGTGTGAGTGAGTGTGAATGGTTGTGAGTGTGTTGCCTTGTGTTGGTCTGGCGAGCTGTTCTGGGTGTACCCCCCCTTGGCTCAGTGTAGGCTGAGACAGGCTCCAGTAGGATTAAGCAGTTCGAACTAATTTTATGAAGAAAGAATAATAAAAACTAGAAAAGCACTCGGAGAGCGCAGACCTCCGCCAAGGTTGTTCAGTACCCCCATATGGTATTGTAAGAAATGCAGCATTTTTATAAATGCCACATTTGTTTATTATTATTTGAGCCCTACAGTGCAAACTCGCAGCCATTTATTTGACTGCATTGGGTATAGAGCCTGCCTTGAATAAGAGGCCTTGCTCAGATGAGGAAGTATTAATAATTGGATTATTTTTGTGATAATTGGCATAAAAGTTGTACAGAAAGGTAAAGGACGGAGATTACACCATCGAACGCAAGTCTAGAAGTTATGCTTCAGTATGGTCCGGACACAGTAACTCTTTAAAAATCTTTAAAAAGGAAATCTCTTTTGCAACTGTCTGCATCCAGACAGTAATCCAGATCATGTCCAAAATTGAATCAATTGTTCCTTGTATCATTTCTGATTCATTCTGAACATTTCATCAAAATCTGTTCATAAGTTTTTGAGTAATGTTGCCAATAGACAGACAAACAAACAAACAAACCAACGCCAGTGAAAGCATAACCTCTTGGAGGAGGTAATAAATAAAATTTTGGTAAGATCAAGAATCAAAACCTGAAATGTTTTTTAAGTAATAACAAGAAATATATTTAATCATAAAAATTCAAAGCAATGATATCAGATATCAGATATATCAACATCAGATAATTAAGTCAAGGTGAAAAGATATCAGTTTTTACTTTATCTTTAGAATTTCAGTAGAGTTGCAGTATTGTTTATTTTAAATATAATCACTCACTTAATTCCAGCGTGCCTCCACACATGATCCCCAGCAAGAAAACCTGAACAGAAAGTCTAGAAATCATTTTGTGTCCAAGATTCGAGCAAGTTGTTCTTCTTTGTTCACCGGTGGTTACTGTTATATACTGAATTTCTGAACCTCTGTCCAAATGATGACCTTTAGACTCCTTTATCAGTGCTGCAGGTTTTATGGCCTGGGTGTGCACAGTTCCAATCATAAAATGAGAAGCGAGCTGTCATAGAAACACTGTTTGACTACTGCATGATACATCAGAGACACGTACCCTGTCTCTCTTCTATTTTTAAATCCAGTATGATTGGAGTTCATGGTAAAATTCTGGATTGGTAAATTTCATTGTATCCAGTTTGCACCTGGAGGTCAGGTGGAGGATTGTTTTCATCATGTTGAGGTTATTCCTTATTAAAACTGGCAAAAGTGTCCTGATGAGTATGACCAGGTTTCGTTTCGGAATCGTTCGAATTATAAAAGTCAGACACGCCCATAATTACTCCACAGAAACTGAAGTCAGGGGAATAACATGACTCATTATTGTCTGTTGTAACGGATTTATCAACCCAGGAAACGTCTTTCGGCCAGTAATGATCCTGAATGATGGTACTCATGTGGCGAGTAGGAAGATAGAGGTTATAAACACGAGGTAATGTTCACATCAAAGACCAGAATGAAGAGAAATGAGATCTCTGTGACTTTAACCATGGCAACAATAGTGTCAGATGGGTTGGTTTGAGTATTTCAGAACTGAAAATTCTACTATAATGGTACTATTACTAAAACTTCTACTAAAATAGTTCCTAAAGAACAACAACAACAATCACCTCCACCCCGCAGCATGGATCATGTAGTAAATCAGCCTATATTAATTACCCATGTGTTCACTTTACAATATGTTCCATAGTACATAGACCAAATTAGCGAAAAGCTATCTTGTTTAAAGGTTTTTACCAGAGAAGTTTTACCTTTGAAGGTCACTTAAGGTCAAAGGTTACTGTCTTATTTGAAAGTCCATATATGGTTTCCCATTGGTGTTTCATAGTAACAGCGTGTCTTTGAGCACTCATTTCAAAGTTATAAACCCTCTATCTCCAAAAAGTTTATAACCTTGCTCTGACCTTAACTTTTGACCTTGACATATCAATTTCAGATAATCGCTGGGACTGTGGAGGGGTAGTGTTCTTATCAAGTTGGGTGAAAATCTGTTGCATGTGTGGGGTCTGGAGTTTGCTGGTGTTACCATACCACCAACAAAACTCTATTCTAGGTGGAAGTACAACAACAACAAGATCCAGTTATTAATTAACTAATTCATTCCTCGGACCATTTTATCCTACTAGGGACACGGGGAGGCTGGAGCCCATCTCAGCCGACTCTGGGTGAAGGCGGGGTACACCCAGGACAGCTCACCATCACAGGGCCAACACATACTCACACACAACCATTCACACTCATACTCACACCTACGGGCAATTTGCAACTGCCAGTTAGTGTAATGTTCATGTTCTGGACTGTGGGAGGAAACCGGAGAACCCAGATGAATCTCATGCTAACAACCTCTCTT
>JAQMYF010000008.1:15809373-15842268 GCA_030014195.1 Neosilurus mollespiculum
ACAGAACACAATATCAGCTCAATGTAGCAATAATAATAATATACCTATTTTTGACAGCTCCATCAAAATACATATTTTTAATATTATCTATCAGTAATAAAATCCCTCCTGTCTCCAGATTTATGCTCAACACCCAAGGAAAAACCCGAACATTCACCAAAATGCTAAGCCAAAAACAAAAAAAAAGAATAAGACGAAAAAACCCGAAGCTAAAATGTGCACCAGTGAATACCTCAGCTAACCTTTATCGACTGCAGAGGTCGTAATGATCCCAGGAGAACCCAAAATAAGGTTAGCTACATTTGAAAAGGGCCGTAACAGCAGAACACAAACCTACAGACGTTAAAAAACCCCACTCATGTTAGCCAGGCGGCTAGTTCTGGGAGCAGTGAGCGGCGTCAGCCATATTTGCTTGGCTATTATTTACAATCCCCGCAGCAGCAGCAGAACAAAGGAGGGACTGTAAAAAAAAAAAGAAAAAAAAAAAAGGCGACGCTGCCTGTCTGACAAGAAACACGTTTCAAATGAAAACAAGAAAAAATGTCTGAAAAGGGAAAAGATATCCTCCATTCAGCCTTCCAGAGCCGCAAGAAAACCGTGTGTCCATTTGTTTCACTTCTCACAAAGCATTAACCGTTTGCGTGTTTGGTGAAATGTCAGCTTACCCACTTTTCTTCAACTGTGCATTAAGAGCATGCTACGAAAAAAATTCCTCTCCGGCTCTCTGAATCCAGCAGCAGCCGTTTTGATGAGCTCAACTGCGGCCGAGACTTCCCCCTCCCTCCTTTTCACTCTGCCAAATAGTGCTCCTCCGTCAGAGCCAGCCTGGCGCAAGAAACCTGCACTTCCTGCACAATAGTGAGCGCCTGTACAGTTTCCATCGTTTTTTTTCTTCCTTCCCCCTGCTCTAAACCTGAGGGCAAAATTTGGGTGTCTACGCAGACAATGCGACAGGGATGGGGTTAAAAATGTGTGTCTGGGTTTGTTTCTAATCTCAAACAAATCATTATCATGTAAACAACAACAAACTGTATACTGGATAGAGATTATTTATCTGTTAAATCTGGGAGATTGCATTTTCAGTCATGTGGGTGTATTTAGATTAGGGGTGGTATAGAGTGACAGGAACCACCCTTAAAAGAAATCTTGCCACCCCAGTTGCTATACCAGTACAACTCCCACACTGACGTCAGTTTTTCTCTTTGTCTGAAAGGAATTCTTCCTATGCCAGAAATAGGCAGATCCTAGGGGGCGTTAGCATATATACCTCACAGCAGGTTCGACAAGGGTGTTATGTGATGTGGAGATTGCATGTACTCTCTGTGCTTGCGTGGGTTTCCTCTGGGTACTCTGGTTTCCTTCTACAGTCCAAAGACATGCACATTAGGCCAACTGGCTGTTCCAAGTTGACCCTAGGTGTAGTGTGAGTGTAAATGGTTGTGTGTTGGACTTGTAATGGTCTGGCGAACTGTTCAGGGTGTACCCTGCCTTCACCCAGAGTCAGCTTACATAGGCGCCAGCCTCTCCGTGATCCTGGTAGTATTAAGCGGTATGGTAAATGAGTGAGTGAATGAATTTCTTCTGGAATTCTTTCCACCCCAAAAATATGCTGCTCACTGATCCTAGGGTGGCATGGTGGCGTAGCGGTTAGCACATCCACTTCACAGCAAAGAGGTCCTGGGTTCCAGGATCGGTGAGGGTGTTTCTGTGTGGAGTTTGCATGTTCTCTCCATGCTTGCATTGGCTTCCTCTGGGTACTCCTTCCTCCCACAGTCCAAAGACATGCACGTTAGGATAACTGGCTGTTTCCTAGATGTGAATGTGTGTCTTGGACCTGCGATGATCTGTTGAGCTGTTCAGGGTGTACTCTGCCTTCACTGTGTGTTGGCTGAGATAGGCTCCAGCCTCCACACATCCCTAAGGATTAAACGGTTCGGCAAATGAATGAGAGAATGAATGAATGATCCTAGGTGTGACTATAAAAGGTGCTATGTGATGCATTTTATGCCCAGTGTTCCTGGAATAGCTTCACATACACTGACCAGCATGAAGCTGGTTTCTGGAAATGAATGAATGGACAAACAAATGAATGACGTAGGTTTAATCAGGCCTGTAGTTTTTATTGCAGATCAAATGAGATGTTCCACAAATACAACGTTGTCCTATACATCAGCGGTTTCCAACCCTGGTCCTAGTGGACCTCCTTCCTGCACATTTTAATGTTTTCCTTGTTCCCAACATACTTGATTTGAACAAATAAGCTAATTAGCAGCTCTTCATGACTTGAAGTGGGTGTGACAGAGCAGGGGAAAGCACTGAAACGCGCAGAAAGGGGGTGCACCTGGATAATCATGATTATACAGAGCCAGCTCTTTTGCTCCCCCATGTTAAAACCCACTGATCATCTACCCATGTTTAATAATACATAGTGCAACCAATGCTTCCAGAGTGAAAATGCCAATACAACTGCTGACAAAGAATGACAATTTTAAATGTTAATTAGCTTAGAATTGCTTCCAGGAGACATTTTAAGGCAATTAATTGTACTGGTAGAGGAGGAGACCTTGCATACTGATAAGACCTCTGACCAAAACAGAAAGGTTGAGCTCACTGACAGGAATGCCTCTGAATTTAATATATTTTGTACAATAATCCAGGCTGAATTATTGGATTACCTAAAGTTCACTCATCATATTTTCAGATTAAGAGCTGCATGATGTCATATGTCTGTATGAGTATTATCTGTATTTTATCCAATAAGGATCACAACAACAAAAAAGCAATAGCTTTATATATAAGAATAAAACTGAAATATGAAAAATCAATTCACCAATGGTCAATTTTCTGAAATTTTGTTCCTTCTGGGTCTCAGTTGAAACTGGCAGTACATTTTTCTTGCTTATCCACTTTAAAAAGTTACATAATGCCATCTGTTTCTCTCCCGAACAGAAGTTAGTAGTAATTATGTGAATGTAAATATAATATCCAAGTATGCATTTCTGCAATGGTCCGTATAGACGGCGCGGCTGTGAGTGAGCACGCTCTGACATTGAAGAAGTGCCATGGAAAACAAAACAAAACAAAAAAAATCCACTCAGACCCCTCTCCCCTCCTTCCGGTTGCCATAGAGACAATGTCTTCACATGCCTTTGAACTGCTGCATAATGGAGAGGAGGTGCTCGCTGCGTTTTTGGATGTTACACTGCTCTTCTTTCAGCTTCTCCTGCTCATGGAGCACTTCCTCCTGCACAGAAACGATAGTCGCATTTATTGTGGTGCCGCCATATTGGAATGTACGGCTATATCCGAACTGGACCGGTATTTTCAAGGTTCCCCTTGAGAGGTGATGGATAGTAATGAAGACTAAAGACTGGTATTTCAATATTTACAAACGTACATTAAGACAGAGTCAAATAATTATAATTCTTTTTCCTGCATGATTATTTCCAGACCCAATTGAATATTTATTGCCACCTCCTCTGGAGAGAATAACAACATAAAGTGTCTTCCTGGGCACACACAGGAAGCAATGACCGACAAGCGACCATATAAAGTCAGTGAAAGTCAGCAAAATGAGTGATGATTGGCAAAATTTTTTTAAGCAACATAAAGCAGGCCACACCATCACAGGGCCAACAGACACACAACCATTTACACTTACATCACATCCACACCTAGCGGTTATTTGAAACAGCCAATTAATGTCTAATGTGCATGCCTTGGGACTTTGGGAGGAAACTGGAGTACCCAGAGAAAACCCTGGCATGCAAGCACGGGGAGAACATGCAGACTCGGATAAATAAATAAACAAACAAACAAACAAACAAACAAATAAATAAATAATAATTTCAATTAAAAGATTTTAAATGTAGGGAAAAAAGCATTTTGCTGAAAATGAAATTATTTTTCAGACTGTTTGACTGGAGAATATAAAAAAATTATACTTAGCCCTACTTTCTAGTCAGACGCTCACATATATAAATAGCTAATGGACACAGTTTGTGGTAAGTAACTGTTTTGCGGTCACACACCCTGAGTTTGGACAGCTCCTTCCTCTCCTTGTCATTTTCTTCAGCCCGAGCTCGTAGCCAAGCCTTGTTCTGAAGTCTGTGCCTCTCTAGCATTTCCTGAAGTTCCTGTTGAAGCAGAACCGCAAATGTTCATTGTTTCGAAAGACACCAAGCTATACACATCGACTTTTTTAAAAATCAATCAATCAATAAACAAAACAATAGGTCAATGTGTGTTGACACACCTGGCTCTGTTTCTGGTGATAGTCATCGATGGCCTGTCTCTCGCAACGCAGAGCTTCCACTGCTTCGGAAAGATCTGACTTTTCTCTGGAATAATAATAATAATAATAAAAAAGCCGATTTATTTGCACAGCCTGTTACACAAGGATGTGTATATTAATCCTCTGGCACGCAGATAAGGCTTTTAACAAAATCAGTGTTTTTTGAGACATCACTAAAAGTGTCTTCGCTCCATCTGTGGATTAATCCATTTAATATCTGATTTAGTTTCCTTCCACAGGGCTTTCCGCAATCTCTTCGGTACCTGTCTAGATTTCGGAACTGCTCATCTAAAATGGCGAATGCTTTATGGATCAGGGTCAACGCTTCACCTCGGACTGCCGCGAAGTCTTGATAAGCTGTGGGCTAGATAGAACAAAGACAATGACAAATGCCTGCTTGATATCGACATATGAAGCTATCATGCTGTAATTAAATTGTTATATTGTCAGATATTTTAGAGCATCATGGGTAAATTAAGTGATTCATCATAACTCAGTTTTACAAAATTAATCAGTATCAGCAACAGTGGGCTAAAAACCCAGTTTAACCTAAACTAAATCTTTGCCCTGTTTTCCCCCCACACTGCCAAGCATTGTAACGTAAATGGAGTCTTAGAAATCTGGTCTCCTGTGCATGTCACCTTGTCTGACTGTGTTTTCTCCATCCTCACAGTTAACGGTGTCCCACTCAGCTCGTACCTCACGTTGGGAACCTTCGTTGGCACAAAGCTGAACGAATAAGCGTGTGCATAACAGATCAATTTGCATAACAGAAAGTGTCTCACATGAAACTAAGAATGAAACTCATCCACTTGGTGGAAATTTGCATGAAAAGGAAACTTCGGCACAGTTACAGCTAATGACGTACTATTAAAGTGCTTTCATTTTAACAAGAGTAATGGGAAGACACTCACCTGTTACTGACACCCTGAAGCCCAAATTCAGACAGAATCTCCTTCATGACTGTAACAAATATATGTAGATAAAAACAAGAGGCTTCTCTTTGTTTCCTTTAATCCATTTTTAAGATCCACAAATGCAGACGTGTTACCGGGCTGTCTCTCTGATGGGTTGATTAATCTCATTATCTTCAAGTCATTGAATTCCTCTTCTTCATTTCTGCCTCCAAACACGTACAGCTAAAGCAAACCATACATATGGTAACCCAAATATAGCAGAGGTCAAGGAGTGAGACAAAAGCAACTAAATTATAAGTTTCTATATTAGTATATACTACATGGGAATGGGTAGCTCGTTATTGTAGTATTATTATTGTATTAGTGGTTAGCATGACCGTCTCACAGCAAGAAGGTCCTGGGTTCGAGTCCTGGGTACAATGAGGGTGTTTCTGTGTGGAGTTTGCATGTTCTCCACATACTTGTGTGGGTTTCCTCCTGGTTTCCTCCCACAGTCCCAAGACATGCATTTACATTTACATTTATGGTATTTGGTAGACACACTTATCCAGAGTAACCTACATTTGTCATTTTTGCACAACTGTGGGTTAAGAGCCTTGCTCAAGGACCCAACACTGGCAACATGGGGGTCCTGGGGCTTGAACCCCCAACCTTTGGATCAGTAATCCAAAATATTTTTATTAATTACTAAATACACTAACGTACACATATATTCGAACACACATACATGGCTATGAATAATAAAGGCTGCATGGCCGTGACGTCTAGCTGGAGGAATCCCGACGTACAGTGGTACCTTCCATTTCATCTTCGCTAACAAAACAGAAAGATATAATTGTTTTAATATATATATATTATATATATATACACACATGAATGTGTGTGTATATATACTATCATGTTTATACATATGTATACATGCTTTTCATATGTCATCACATGATACATATAATCCTATATTGTTCAATTAATTGTGAAAAAAGAGTCGAGTGTGCATCTGCATTACCCAGGCTCAGCTTGTGAATTTCATTGGTTGATGACATTTTCCCATCATGGCGTTGGATCATTCCTCCAAACAAATAAATATCCTGTGTTAGACAAACAATTCAGCTATTACAAATCAGCATGCAGCTTCCACAACACGGACAAAGAAAAGCAGATCTTTCCCATGGTTGTATTTCTGACCTTGTCATGGTGAGCTGTGAAGGTCTGACCAGCGCAGGACAGTGGCGACTCACCCTTCACCTCACTTTTCTGCCATGTCAGTGTCTCTAAGCAAAGAGGGAGATTTTCTGCTCAGATTTCAACACACTATTGTGGATTGAAAGGAAGTTCGCTCTGAGGATATTGTGATTAAGGATTCTGGGATGAGAACAGGACAGTGTTTATGATTACAGCAGCAGTTTTTTTTTTGTCAAAAATTTGTTGGCCAGCATGGAAAAGTATGAAGGATGTAAAATCTGAAAAATCTCATTTTAGTTTTTTCTTTATATTTCTGTGTAGTATATACTATAACAGTTATTCACCCCAAGCATAGTGCATATCGCTGAATAGTCCTTTTAGTGTTCTGCCTTGACTGAATAATTGTTATACATATTTGCAGTTCATATATGAGGAATGAATGTATACAAAACTCATATAATAATAATTACAATAATAATAATAATAATAATAATACAACAACAACAGGGAGGCACGGTGGCACAGTGGTTAGGACGTCCACCTTAAAGCAAGAAGGCAAGGGTTAGATTCCCGAGCTGAGGGTGTTTCTATGTGGAGTTTGCTTGTTTTCCTTGTGTTTGCGTGGGTATCCTCATCTCACATAAATCCTTTCATAACTTTCATAACTTTTTGCATAAAGTTGTAAACAAACAGACAAACGCAGGCAAAAACATTATCTTCACCCATGGCAGAGGCAAAAAGGCTGCATGGTGGTGTAGTGGTGAGCCGGTCCACCTCACAGAAAGAAGGTCCTGGGTTCAAGTTCCGGGCTTGGACGTTTCTGTGTGGAGTTTGCATGTTCTGCCTGCTTGAGTGGGTTTCCTTAGGGTACTCTGGTTTCCTCCCGCAGTCCAAAAACCATACACATTAGGCTAATTGGCTGTTCCAACTTGCCTCCTAGGTGTGAGTGTGTGTGTGTGTGTGTGTGTGTGTGTGAATGGTTGTGTGTTGCCCTACAATGGATTGGCGAGCTGTTCAGGGTGTACCTCACCCAGAGATGGCTGAGATACGCTTCAGCCTCAGCGACTATTAGGATTAAATGGTTTGGCAGATGGATGGATGGACAATTTTAATAATAACAACAACAACAACAACCAAACAACAATAATACTAACCAACATAGTTTATAAAATAAAACTGCTTAAGTATTCCTCCCCCACTGTTTTTAAACCTTTAATGCAAAAAGCCTCAGATATGGCATCAGATATTTAGCTTATTAAGAAAGAATTTGATATTGTTAGCTTGAGTTTATTGCTCTGATTGGCTGAGCAGGTATATGACATATGTCATATGTCTTATGGTATTCATCTACTTAACAGACTTTTATTTGTGTAGACTTTGAAATGGCCTGTTACCTAAAATAAGTTTGACACGCTTGCTCGAAGGCATCCATGTGGACCATCACAAAGCAGAAAAAGATGAGTCACAAGTCCAGAGAGCTCCAGATGAAGAAGCAGCTGTTTTGTTAGACTGTTTTATGTGGTGAAATAAAATTAGCCTCTGGTGGTGGACTTTTGAAAAATATCGCATGCCGAATTACCTTTACAAAATAGAACAATTTACCTATATTCAGGACATGAATGTCCTTGTAGTAGGTTCCTTCTGCTTCACATCCCCCAAACAAGAAGATCTGCTCATTGACTACAGCACACATGTGGTTATATCTATAAAAGAAACACTCATATCAGAGTTGCATGAATGCAGCAGGAGAGCCTGAAAGAGGTGGAACTACCACCCGGAGCCAAAGCCAGACAAAAAGCCCTGATGAAAAATAGACGGCTCCATTTTCGAATGAGGTCGCTCAAGAAACTGATCCCTGCTACCAGTGCACCATGGCAACAGCCTGCAAATGCTGTACCTTCACCAAATATGCACTCGGATCAAAATCCATTACTCTGAGAGCAGAACAATCTTACAGCAACTACATTCTGGTTTGGTTGCAAATTGGATAATATTGCATTATACATTTTCCTGCTGTTGGGTTACTTTTGCATTTCTAATATGTATATTTTGCAAAGAAACCTGGATATATTTTATAATTTAATATACACACATGGACAATCGATATATTTTTATAATTACAGCCAGAATCTGCCAGAATTTCTCACTGGCTAATAAATAGTTTGGGGTAAATATGATTGAAATAATTTGTAAGCCCCGCCCCACAAAATTTACAGTACTTCAACTAGAATGCTAGCATGCTAACTAGAGGTAGTAAATAGTTTAATAGTAAACATCATTAAAATGAATTTTAAGCTCCACCCCAAAAATTACAGTACTTCATTTAGAGTTAGCATGCTAACTAGAGCTAGTAAACAGTTTGGGGGTCAGTATAATTAAAATGATTTGAAAGCTTTGCCCCCAAAACTTACAGTACTTCAACAAGAGTTAGCATGCTAACAAGAGGTTGTAAATAGTTTGGGGGTAAGTATAATTAAAATGATTTCTATTAATACCATACCATACCATACCATTCCACCTTCATTTATATATATCACTTTCACACAACCATCTACTAAAGCTACCATATATAAATTAAAGCTATCACATAACATTGGACTGCCTGGTGAGCTGTCCAGGGTGTACCCTGCCTTCACCCAGAGTTGGCTGAGATGGGCACTAGCCTCCCCATGACCCTAATAAGGATTAAACGGTTCAGAAAATTAATGACATAACATTAGAACAAACATAAACATGCAAAATCCTTGGGGGTAAATATGATGTCTAAGCTCCGCCCCCTAAAACTCTATTAAAAAAATATTTTGTTCATTAGTAAATACACTGAGGGGCAGCATGGAGGCATAGAGGTTAGCACATCTGCCTCACAGCAAGAAGGTCCCGTGCTTTCATGAGTTCCCTCCTGGTACTCCGGTTTCCTCCCACAGTCCAAAGACATGCACATTAGGCTAATTGGCTGTTCCAAACTGCCCCAGGTGTGGCTGTAAGTGTGAATAGTTGTGTGTTGGAGCAGGAGAGCCTGAAAGAGGTGGAACTAAGATGTTAAGATGTTACCTTGCAGATGGTGGAGTCCCGCTTGTTTTGATAGGTGTCCAAATGACTGACACTAAAAGAAGATTAATTAAAGTTTAGTGAAAAGTTTCTTGGTAAAGCATATTATAACCGCAGTAAATCTGATACACCTGTTTTTAAGTAGCAGCATAAGTTAGTCATGCAGGATATGATAGCTTACTACTATATTCGGGCTAGAACTAGACCATACAACTGATCTGGAGCCCATCGATTGATATGTTGCTGACCTGTGTTAAACATCATAAGGTCATCTGTAGGTGTTCCATCCAGAATTCCTCCGTAGACATAAATATTATCCCCTAAAACTGCTGAGCTGTGTCTGAGACTCTTCAGCACCACACCTCCAGTGTCCAGTTTCTCCCACTTCAACGTCACTGAACCAGTGAGTAAACACAACATGTCTGCTAACATCCAAATATTTTCACCCACTTGTGCACTCACTCAGTGTTTTGGCTTATAATTACCTCTTAATCCTACTACTAGGATCGCGAGGAAGCAGGAGCCTATCTCAGCTGACACTGGGCAAAGGCGGGATGCCCCCTGAACAGCTCGCCAGACCATCACAGGGCCAACATACACACCTAGGAGCAATTTGGGAAAGCCAATTAGTCCAACGTGCATGTCTTTGGACTGTGGGAGGAAACCGGAGTACCCGGAGGAAACCCACACAAGCACATGGAGAACATGCAAACCTCTCCGAGCCCATGAATTGAACCCAGGACCTCCTTGCTGTGAGATGGAAGTGCTAACCACCCCCAAATATTTTCATTTAATTTGAAAAACACATCAAACAATTCAGACATTTTTTGCCTTTTAAGTTTGTAATTAAAATTCTTCATTTTAGGCTCAGTGTATATCAGAGAATAGTCCCGATTCTCATGGATCTCATGGAGTATTCAGTGATCTTCACTGACCCTGAGGTGAATAATTGTTTTAGTATAGACTACACATAAGAAAAGCAAACTAAAACGAGGTTTATTCATATATTTTTACATTGACACTGGTCATGTGCGCTTCACTACGGCATCTTTTGAAGCTCACTTAGGGTTGGGGGAAAGTGCTGTTTTAATTTGAAACACATGAAGGTCATATTGCGCAGCTTTCTTTATATTACAGGAGTGCATCTGAATGAATGAATTTAGGCTCCACCCTCCCCGCAACCCTAATAGTAGCATTAAGTGGTTTGGCAAATGAGTGTGTGAATGAGGGACTTTAATTTCTTAGGTTCTTACCAACGTCAAAGCAGTAGACACCTGGAAGACATTCTTTTGCTTCAGGATTGCAGGAGCCTCCAAATAAATACAGTTTCCCTTTGACCACACTGTAAAGAAGAGTCGGATTGAATTAAAAAAATTAAAAAATCATAGGTCTATTTTTGTCATCGTGCTTCGTGTGTGTGTGTGTGTGTGTGTGTGTGTTCACCAGAGTGTATGGCCTTCTCTGGCAGCTGGTAGAAGACCATTCTGGGGCATCATCTCCCAAGTTATATGTGAGGGAGTCACTGAGCAAGAATTAAAAGAAGAAGAAGGAAAAAAACGAGCTCTGAATGTATAATGAGCAATTATAATTCATTCAGGGCGACACGGTGGCACAGTGGTTAGCACGTCTGCCTCACAGCAAGAAGGTCCTGGGTTCGATTCCCGGGCTCGGGCATTACGATGTGGTGTTTGCATGTTCTCCCAGTGCTTGTGTGGGTTTCCTCTGGGTACTCTGGTTTCCTCCCACAGTCCAAAAACACACAGAAGGCTAATTATTTCTTCCTAGGTGTGAGGGTGAGTGGGTGTGTTGCCCTGCGATAATTCATTTGTGCATTCACTTCCTAAGCCGCATAATCCTAATTAGTGTTGCGGAGAGGCTGGCACCGATCTCAGTCGACTCTGGGCGACACACTCACATTCACACCTAGGGGCAATTTGGAACAGCCAAGTAGTCTACTGTGCATATTGTTTTGGTCTCTAGGAGGAAATCGGAGTACCCTGAGGAAACCCAAGCAAGCACGAGGAGAACATGCAAACTCCACACAGAAATGCCCCAAGCCCGGAAATCGAACCCAGGACCTTCTTTCTGTGAGGTGGACATGCTAATCCTTACACCACCATGTCGCCAGAAATTATAATTATAACAGTATTTAGAGAAAACATTTTTCCCACGAATGCTTACCAGTAATCATATAAAAATCATTAAAATATTCAGGCAGTGCTTCCTAAAGAGAGTTAAAAAAAATCATCTCTGTAAGGTTGTTCTAACTGATACGTCATCTATGTAGAGATGTAAAGCATCTGCTGATGGTACGTGCCTCGGAGTTCACGTTTGAGATGCCCCCGTGCAAGAACACGATATCTCCTGCTATGGCAACTGCATGTCCGGCTCTGAAAGTAAACGAGCATATATTTGACCATGTATTTACAGGTGCATTAAGAGCATCGAGATAAAAGACTTCACCTCCGGCTGGGTGGCATTCCTCCAGTCTCCTTTTCTATCCAGTGTCCACTTGCTAGGGCCATTTCATGCACTAAACCAACTCCTTTGGATACAGAAGGTCTTTGCTTAAGGTCTGATTTGAAAATGGAGAGAAAGTTCAAAACGAGTGAAAGATGCACCCATGTCCTCCCCAAGTCCAGGTGGTTCATAGGAACATATTCATTCTGCTGTAAGATGAGGAAAGCTGTCGCCTAGTGATGGAGTAAACAAGACTCTCTGCTCATCACGCGATCAGGTACTCACCTGAGATGACTGTTAACATTTACACCGCAACCATCTGCCGTGGTCATGATGCAGAATCAGAGCGTCACTGATGAACCATAAACCACGAATACATACCTTACCTCAGTTATTTTAAACTAGATATTTGCTACAGAGTACCGTCTTGGTGGGTTTTACTACTGTATCCCAGTTATAAGGCTTACAGGGGTGCATGTTATATTACTTGCCTCCACGTTATATCCCACGTGCTTGCTAAGGTATTGCTCTGGGACTTAGGTCTTTGCTTAAGGTCTGCTAACAATGCCCGGTATGTCATTGGTACATTACAACAGGAGGTTGTTAGGGTGTTGCTAGGTAGTTGCAGTGGTCAGCCAGGTGGTTTCTTGCGTGAATATGGTGGTTGTGATAGGATTCCTGGTGGCTAATTGGTGGCTCCTATGGCATACCGGGTAATTGTTAGCATGCATTTAAGTGGTAGGATGCTGCTTGGTGATTATTGCTATAACATTCCATGAAGTTTGCTCAACTTTCAAGATTCTGGAGCTGGTCGTGCGCACACAATCTGATGACGTCACTGCATGCTACCATTTGCTGTGGGATTTGTTACGGTATCCCATCTAGCTGCTAGGGTGTTGCTGGTGATGGCTACTGTATGTCAATCCAGGTGGTCATTAAGGTGATAAGATGTTGATACATTTTCACAGGAGGTTGTTAGGGTGTTGCAAGGAATTGCTATGGTGATCCAGATGGTTTCTAGCATGGTGCTAGGGTGTTGTGACAGGATTCCTGGTGGTTCATTGGTGGTTCCTGTGACATACCGGGTAATTGCTAGCATGTATTTAAGTGGTTGCTAGGATGTTGCTTGGCAATTGCTGCTCTGAGATTCCAGGTAGTTGTTAATTGCTAACAGGTAGCTGGTAGGATGTTGCTACACGGTTACTATGGTAGGATACTCTGAAAATGGTGTAAATAGCACAACAACAACAATAACAATAATAATAACAACTGGGCAGCACGGAGACGCAGTGGTTAGCACATTCGCCTCACAGCAAGAGGGTTCCTGGTTCGATTCCCGGGCTCGGGGCGTTTCTGTGTGGAGTTCTCTCTCTATGTGTTCTCCTTGTGATTGTGTGGGTTTCCTCCAGGTATTCCGGTTTCCTCCCACAGTAAAAACACATGCACAGTAGACTGATTGTCTGTTCCAAATTGCCCCTAGATGTGAGGGTGAGTGTGAATGGTTGTATGTGGTGGCCCTGCAATGGCCTGGTGAGCTGTTCAGGGTGTACCCCACCTTCACCCTGAGTAGACTTAGATGGGCGCCAACCTCCCCGTGACCCTGATTAGAATTAAGTGGCTTAGAAAATTAATTAATGAATAATAATAATAATAATAATAATTTGTAGAATTACAACATATTTAAAATTAACCCATGTTTATATTTCACCTTCACATGATGTATTTAGTCTTTTACAGCCTAACACGGATAAAAACCTCTAAAAAATATATATATATATATATATTTTTTTGTAAAAAATGATAAATGTAAGTCACTCTGGATAAGAGTGTCTGCCAAATGCTATAAATGTGTAATACAAATAAAATATGATTCTTGTATTTTTTTCAGAAATTAAATTAAAACCAGAAATAAAATACAACTTGCTTCAAGAGGACCACCATCGTCCCTGTCCCTAAGAAACCTAATGTGAGCCGCCTCAACGACTATCGCCCAGGAGCACTGACCTCCATCATCATGAAGTGCTTTAAGCGTATAGTGTCATAGTAAAGCTCACATCACAGCGTCACTGCCTGCTACACTCGACCCATTTCAGTTCGCCTACCATTCAAACAGATCCACAGACGATGCAATAGCGCTGGCTCTGCACACTGCTCTCTCACACCTGGACCACAAGAACACTTAGGCTCGGATGTTGTTTATTGACTACATCTCCACTTTCAACACCATAATTCTATCTAGTCTTGTCATGAAGCTCCGGGATCTTATGCAACTGGATCCTGGACTTCCTAACGAGCAGACTACAGGTGGTGCTGGTCGGCGGTGTGACGTCCTCCATGCTGACCCTCAGAACCGGCGTGCATATTACAGACATCCAGTTTTGGGTACCAGAATAAAAATTATGTCGAAAATGATGGTCTCAAAGTTTTTAATGATTGTCAGTGTACAATGCTAAAATTGATGATTGGTCATCAGTCTCTCTGTGACAGTCTTTCATGCTTTTAGATCTCATTGAATGTTAGTCAGTTTAGGATTAGAATCTAATAAGAATGCCTCCTGGGTGCCATCCTTTAGAGGTGTTCCAGGCATGTCCAACTGGGAGGACGCTCCAGGAAAGGCCCAGAACTTGCTGGAGGGATTATATATATCCCTATAAAGATTAAGACAAAAAAAATGAGAGTGGATCTGAGTTGGGAGGCACAGCGGTGTAGTGGTCCGCACGGCCGCCTTACAGCAAGAGGGTCCTGGGTTCAAGTCCCGGGCTCAGGTGTATCTGTGCAGAACTGTTTTCCTTGCGCTTGCATGGGTTTCCTCAGGGTCCTCTGGTTTCCTCCTACAGACCAAAACCATGCACATTAGGCTGACTGTTCTACACTGCCCCAGGTGTGGATGTGAGTGTGAATGGTGGTGTGTGTGTGTGTGTGTGTGTGTGTGGGGGGGGGGGGGTAGCCCTGTGATGGTCCGGTGTTCACCCAGTGTCTGCTAGATAGGCTCCAGCCTCCCATCGACCCTATTAGAGGATAAAACGGTTCGGCAAATGAGTGAGTAAGTGGATCTGAGGTAAAAATAAATATAAAAAAAACACCCCAAATGAATAAGTGGGCGAGGTTTCGAGTGAGAGCTGAACTCAGATCATTCTGTGTACGCCCGACTTCCGTTCTCACAAATTTGTTACTGATTTAGGATCAGTTTGTAATGTTTAACGTGGCCACACGGTGGAGCAGTTTCTAATAATAACAATCCTCTCTACAGGGAGAAAAGCCGGGATTAAAATAAACCCCCGTACTTCCGCTGCTGGGCTAAGATTCCTGCAACCATCTCCATTTTACAGCTGAACTAAAACCAGCACTTGTGTACATTTAATAGAAGGGCCTACAGAGGCTAAACACGGAGGAAACCTGGAAGGAGCCGGAGGAGAGAAGATATGCACCCAACATGGCTTTTATGTAGCTCAGATAGGATGTGATGAGATGGCTCAGGCTGGAAAAGAACCGAAACGGACTAACCGTGTCGTGCTAGTCAAGAGAATAATAATGAACGATGACAGCAACCCGGTAAGCCAATGTAACAATTTATTCTTCGTCTAGCAAGGTTATTTTTACTAACATTAACTGCTGACAATAAAAGAAAACGTAATGTTTGAGGTAACTGGTTAGCTTGCTAGCTACCTAGCTCCATCATCAGTTGCTAGCAAGCGACTTAGCTCATCCTACCTGTTTTCCGGCAAAACCTGCCTCCTTGACCAATAAGCACTTGCAGAGCACTAACAGAAAGCTGAACAGTCCAATCAGAGATCATCAACTCACCAAACGCTAGCCAGTCACAAAAAAAGGAGGCGGGATTTATCGGAATATTGATTTTGGGGGAGATATGAGAAAGATGTCTTTCCTCCAACCTGACTAGCGAAGAGCTAGCAAAGATGTATTTATGTTATAAAACCTAAACGGTTAAGTAACTGTTTCCCCCACAGAACCTAATTAATTTAATGGCTGTTTAGTAGCTAACTAGTTTTAATGTTACTTATTAGGTAATTAATTATTAGCAAACAGTTCGGGTGTTGTTGGTTTGTTAGCATTCTTCTGTCACCATTTTGTTCATTCTTGCAAAATGTCATCAAAAACATGATGTAATATGTAATTTTGTTATTAAAATGTCATTTTGGATACATATGATATTAGTATGTATTTTGCTGCTCACGCGCATTATCATTACTGTATTAGTAATAATGTTAGCGGTACACTGCGTTACGTAACGCATTAAGGGATGCTTGATTCATGAATCGACTCTTTTAAATGAATCAGTGAATCGACACCTAATTTATTCTGATCGATTATAATAATAAACAGTTTCACTTTATTTGTACAAGACTCGTGGTCTTGTTTATAAAAATGTCTGCTTCCAATTCAGCAGATTCTGTTCCGTGTATTACCCGCTGTTTGATAATTGTTTTTCTTATTATTAATGAGTCAAATTAGTCCAAAATATTTGATTATTCATTCAAATAATTTTCTGGTCGTGGGGAGGCTGGTGCCCATCTCAGCCGACTCTGGGTGAGGGCAGAGTACACCCTGGACAGCTTGCCAGGCCATCACAGGGCATATTTGATTATTTTACTAGTTAATTAATTCATTTTGTTCATTCATCATTTTGCACCTTATTAGAGCTTTTTTTTGTGAATATTTATGTAAACAAAGTAAAATATAGTACCTGAACAATTGACAGATGGGCCAAAATAATTTGGAGATGTTCTGTTCTGCTTTGCTTGACTTTGCTTGGATCGGCTGATTGTTGCGATTTATGGTGTTGCCAAATAAGCTGTTGCAGTGTGCCCTCTGGTGGACAACCGATGCAGTGACAGCATTCGTAACATCGTTTGCTAGTTAAATAAACCTCATCATCTTGTTCATTCATCATTTTACACCTCCTCAGAGGTTTTCTGTGAATATAAAAAGTGAAATACAATACCTGAAGAAATGACAGGTGGGCAAAAGTAGATCGGAGTCCTCCTTCACTCGGACACTTTTTTTTGTATGCTTGTAACTCGCGCATCTGCACAGTAATTAGCAGATGACATGAATGGTTGTTTTTCCGGGTTTAATCAGGACTCCTTGTGTGCTGCTAACTCTTGGAAAGATCAGTTATTCATAATTTGCTGTCATTTTTGTTTTCTCCTCCAGCTGCAGCAAGGAATCGGGAAGCCGAGCGTGTACCATGCGGTGGTGGTTATCTTCTTGGAGTTTTTTGCCTGGGGCCTACTCACCACACCGATGCTTACTGTAAGACTCTTTTCTCCACTTTTATCCCAGCTCAGCTCACACTTCTTTATGACACATGATTTCAAATTATTATTTGTTTTGGTTCAGGTTCTACACGAAACGTTCCCTCAGCACATGTTCTTGATGAATGGACTCATTCAGGGAGTGAAGGTGAGACTGAAGCGTCTGAATTCTTTTTAGAGATTATTTCTGGCCTAACTCTGTTGGCTTAATGTGCGCTTTGTGTCGCCAGGGCTTGCTGTCGTTCATGAGCGCGCCGTTAATCGGAGCCTTGTCAGACGTCTGGGGCAGGAGATCTTTTCTGTTAGTGACAGTGTTTTTCACCTGTGCGCCCATCCCTCTGATGAGACTCAGCCCCTGGTACGACTGTATTATTTATTTAGAAGACATCTTTGTTGTCAGTTATACATATTATCAAATCAGACTCAACATAACGGATGGCGCTACTGGAGCGCTAACATATCATAAGTTCCACCCACAAGTGTGTTATCTTTTGTCTGGCTACAAGCTTCAAGACTGCAATCTGGCTGGCTCTCTGAATGTCAGTGTGTTCTTATTGGTGATCTGTCCTGCTTTGCTTGGGTCGGGTGATTTGTGGTGGTGTTGCCAAACAGTGCAGTTGTAGTGTGCCCTCTGGTGGACAAATGATGTAGTCACAGCCCTATGTAGCATAATTTTTTATTAGCGTCCTTGATAAACACCACTATACTTATCTCCAGTTAGCTATCGTACTAGCCATTCTGTATGCGCTGCATTATAATTAATATTACTTTCAAAAAACACTACAGTAATTCTTTAGTTATTAAGGTGACACGATGTTAATATACTATTCTAATGGTAATAGTCTGATTATTGTTCTGTTTACATTGAAATGAGGTTATGGTGTATAAACTGTGATTCTTTGCTTTGACCCCTTAGGTGGTATTTTGCCATGATCTCCGTTTCTGGAGCTTTCTCAGTCACGTTCTCGGTCATCTTCGCATACGTAGCAGACGTCACTGAGGAACGGGAAAGGAGCACCGCGTACGGACTTGTAAGCAGTCAAGTCAACCTCCATGTTTTCATTTTTAACTCAATACCAATAGCACAGGAGGAGGTGGCACCATCAACTGGTAGGAAGTTATACATAATGCTTAGGTAGACACAAGACCACACCCTCTTATGTTTATACTGTTTGTTGTAGGTGTCTGCAACATTCGCCGCAAGTTTGGTGACCAGCCCTGCAATCGGCGCGTACCTCTCAGCCAAATACGGCGATAATCTGGTGGTCCTGGTGGCTACTCTCATCGCCCTGGCGGATATCTGCTTCATCCTTCTGGCTGTCCCCGAGTCGCTGCCTGATAAGATGAGACTGAACACGTGGGGGGCGCCAATCTCCTGGGAGCAGGCGGATCCCTTCGCTGTAAATCCAATCATTTCTTACTGTTTATTTGACAATCACTAAATATTTTATTCGCTGACTGATTTTTAGCTTTAATGTAAGAGTACCGGGGAAACTGGAATTATTCTGACAGGACGTTAGCATTAGACGTTTCTCTATAACGTGATTCACTAACATAACATTTAATGTCACCGTAAACGGATAAAAAGTAAACCTAAAAGCATCGTGTGGGGGTGGGGTGCCTCTTTAAGACTGTGTAGGTCATGTGACACACGCATCATGACAAAGAGACCAAGGGACATGGAGTAGGGCTCCTGGTGGATTACCAGGTATACATGTGGCTGTGAGGCAGCAATATATTTTGTGTGGATGATGATGATGATGAAGATGAAAAGTATGAGGACTGGATTGGAATCTGTAATGTCATTTTTTATTTTTTTCATCACACTTGGAAAAACCCCCCACAGTTTTTTGTCACTATAGTAGCCACTATAACTATGGGCGTCTTTGTTCAAGGGGGCGGATAGCACTTTCACACAGAGTGTGTTAGGACGCCCCCAAATGCACATGTGCAGCAGTTTGCAAAGAGGCGGGTGGCAGCATCGCCTGTCATGGAGGGGGCATGTGCATGCTTACACCCCTTTTTGGTTGGCGGTGGTCGTGTGGGGGATGGTGGGAGTTGGATACGACTAAATTAAGGGAGAAAATGAGGGTTTGTTATTTTAACTAATAAAAATAATGACTAGAATATTCCGGTTGAATCTTTGGCAGTTTACCTACTGCGTGATGCATTTTTTTCTAAGAACGGTTTGAGTTATAAGAACGACAATCTAGTGCAATAAAGAAGTGGGTTTTTTTTTTCATTGTTTTCACATTCATTCCTATGGGAAAATTTCCCGCAGTTATTTTTTCCAGATTTTTGTCTGCATGGTAACTCGAATCACTTATAATATAATAACTTTTTCACACTGTTCCCGATCTAGCCGCATGTTTTGATATATAATATTGTGGGGGTTCTCTCAAAGGCAAGATGTTTCATACTCATGCTTGAACCCCTATTAAGTATGATTAAGAGAGCGATAGATTGAGGATGTAGTGTTATTTGAAACCAGCCACTACGGCGTTGATTGTTTTCCTGTAACATCGCACCATTTTATGTTTGATTCCCAAACTGTACATTTTATACTTCATCAGGAAAACCCTTCCTCCTTTTTTTTTTCTCTTCTTTTTTTTCCCCTCCTGTGTCTAATTTGACCTCAGCGAGTGTTGAACCATCACTCACGGTAAAATGACTCTCTCCTGCAGAGAGAACAGCAGCCAAGGTTAGCTGCATGACTCCACTTCTGAGCCTCGTTTTCACAGGAAGCGTTATGATCTCGAATCCAATCATGATGCGTAATAAAAACACACCCCCCCCACCACCACCACTATAAATACAGTGATTCCGGCAGTAATTACGACTCACATATGATCAATATTTATAGATTTGCTTGTGCAGCTTTATTGCTAATAGCCTATAGCGGTTTCGGATTCGAATCGGCTCGAGTAACACTGTGCACATCCCTACCGCTTCCTTCAGTTTCACCTGCAGATCTTGCCTGCGTTGGAGTGTAATGTCTTGATTTGTTTTTGTTGTTGTTGCTGTTGTTGTTGTGCAGTCGCTGAGGAAGGTGGGGAAAGACACAACTGTGCTTCTCATCTGCATCACAGTCTTTCTGTCATACTTACCCGAGGCAGGCCAGTACTCCAGCTTCTTCCTCTATTTACGACAGGTGAGTGTCCGAGTTTGTCAACACCTTCCTGTATTTAAGCACATCGTCTGTTTGAGCTCGTAATTCAGATCTAGCTTCGGCAAGCGTGTGGTTTTGTAGAGACGGAAGAATCTCTGCGGTTTTTAGAATGATACGGTTATGTACCTCTGTTACACTGTAAGATTACAGACCCTGTAATGGTGTTTAGTTGTGAAAAAGTAAAATATACTCCTGAGATCCCAGCATGAACGCAGCGAACACTTTTTACTGCTCAGGCCTAAAAAACAAACGCTGTGTTTCCCCTAACGGGCAAAAATAGGGTTGGTAGGTAGGACTTGCGACTATGTTATACACCAAATACCATGAATGAGTTTGTCAGAACTCTAGTGTTCATAAATATAGTTATTCTGTATTTGTAAATGTGAACCATAAGCTGCTTTCGAGTAAAGATCTATAAAGTAAAGATTTATATACAAGGAAATATCATTACAACTTAAATCCTCTTAAATAAGCACCACATGACTCCTGAAATCGCAGCACAATTTATACAATTTCCTCTGGGGTCAATAAAGGATTCTGGTTGTGGTTCTGATGCTACAACCCCTGGCAAAAAGTATGGCATCATCACTCTTGAAAGATATTCGTTCAGTTGTTTAATTGAGTAGAAAAATCACAGACATGCCACAAAACTGTCTTCATTTAACATTCCAACCTTCTGGCTTTATGAAACACTTACAAAAATAAAAAAAGAAAGAAAACTGTAGTCAATTGGAACCGTTTTTTCAGATCAAACAGAGGAACAAAATATGGAATCACTGAATTCTGAGGAAAATATTACGGATTCACCAAACAAAAACACCACTAGGACTTTGCAGTTCTAAAAGAAACACATGTATCCACTTACATCTGCTAATTAGTCTGCAGTTAAAAAAGAGCGCTTGCACACTTTAGTGAGCTGTTGAACCGAACTGATTGACATAAATCATGGCTCCAATATGCGAGATGTCAGTTGAAATAAAGGAGAGGATTATAAAACTTCTTGAAGAAGGTAAGTCTTTATGAAATGTTGCAAAAGATGTTGGTTGTTCCCAGTTAGTTGTGTCTAAAATTAGGACCAAGTACAAATCACATGGAAAGGCTGTAAAAGGGAAGCGTACTGGTAGACCAAGGAAAACACCAAAGCGTCAAGATAGAAAACTTAAAGCAATACGCCCTGAAAACAGAAAATGCACAACAAAACAAATGAGGAGCAAGCGGGCAGAAAGTGGAGTCAGTGTCTGTGACTGGACTGTAAGAAATCATCTAAAAGTAATTGGATTTACATCCAGAGAAGCCAAACTAAAACGGTCATTAACATCTAAACAGAGGAAAAAGGTGACAATGGCTAAAGAAAAGCAGTCATGGACTGTGGATGACTGGGTGAGAGCGATATTCAGTGATGAATCATGAATCTGCGTTGGGCGGGGTGATGATGCTGGAACTTTTGTTTGGTGCCGTTCCAGTGAAATTTATAAAAACAACTGCCTGAAGAAAACATGCAGATTTCCACAATCATTAGTGATACGGGGTTGTTTCTCAGGTGAAGGTACGGGAGAGATGACAGTCATTACACCCTCAATAAATGCAAAAGTTTTTACTGAGATTTTGGACATTTCTTATTCCATCAGTTGAAAGGATGTTTGGTGATGACGTCATTTTTCAGGATGATAACGCATCGTGCGTCAGGGCAAAAGCAGTGAAAACTTTCCTTCAAGAAAGACATGTTATGTCACTGAAAAACCTCGACGCGTAAAAAAATCCGATCCTTCACATAACAGAGAGGTTGGTCGGTTTAGTTCATTTTAAAGAAACATTTTTTCACATGCCAAAAAACTTTTGCGTCGGCACCATTTAGCCGGGTCGGTCGAGTTACAGCATTTTTTTTATACCTCAAAATCAGTGAACGTGACTTCAACTCATAAACACGACACAGTTGTAGTTCCGCTGTACTGGTCCCACCAATTTTCAGTTTTATCTATCTGTTTATCTATCTATTTACCTATCTATCTATCTTTTTATATTTAGTTATATGTAATCTCCCCAGGAGTACCCCTTCACTGTGATAGACTGCTCTCCCTGGGGTGCCTGCATTTATCTCTCTCTATCTATTTATCTATCTCTCTCTATCTATCCATCTATTTATCTCTCTCTATCTATTTATCTCTCTCTATCTATTTATCTCTCTCTCTGTCTATCCATCTATTTATCTCTCTCTATCTATTTATCTACCCATCTGTTTATCTGTTTATCTATTTATTTATCTATCTCTATCGATGTATTTATCCCTATCTATTTATCTATTTATCTATCCATCTATTTATCTTTCTGTATCTAATTATCCATCTCTATCTATTTATTTATCCATGTATTTATCTTTCTATATCTATTTATCTATGTATCTATTTGTTTCTTTTTTCCTTTTTTAAAATTATTTCCACATTTTATTTGTTTGTTAATTAGATAATTAATTATGTAACTTGTCTCCACATTTTATTTATTTATTTATTTATTCAAGTTATTTATTTCCATATTTTGTTTATTTATTAATTGCTTATTTACCTATTGATTTATTTGTTTATTTATTTATTATTTTTTGGGGTTTATTTCCATGTTTTCTTTGTTTGTTTGATTTGTTTATTTATTTATTACCACATTGTATTTATTTGCTTGATTGATTTTTATTTTATTTTTTATTTTCCTCTGCATTTTTATTTATGTCCACATTTTGTTTATCTGTTTATTTATACCGACATTTTGTTTATTTGTTTGTTTAGTGAATTACATTCCTATTACATGTACTTTACTTCTCTCACATCGTATTTATTTGATTCAACTCACGGATCCAGTATCTCAGTTTCATGTAACATTTTGTGTCGAGCTGCAGAATCCTGATTGTTTCGTCAGTTGCCTTCGATCTGCGTTTAGAGCTGAGTTTATCCGAGTGCAGAAAGAACCTCTCTCTCTCTCTCTCTCTCTCTCTCTCTCTCTCACACTCACACTCACTCACTTGCTTGCACATGCGAATCAGGTGGTGTGCGCGGGTGGGGGGTAGGTGTTGGGTCGGGGGTCGGTTTGGTTTGGATTTGTCCTGATATTCTCTGGGAGTTGTGACAGAGATCTGTGTCTTCTTTCCATCGCAGGTCATTAACTTCTCACCTACTACGATTGCCGTATTCATCGGAGTGGTGGGGATCCTCTCCATTGTGGCTCAGGTACTTCATTGAGGAGAAGTGTGTGTGTGTGTGTGTGTGTGTGTGTGTGTAATAAGCTGCAGTAGTAATTGAGTTGTGTTCACTGATGGCGTAGAACTGCACAAGGTAGAGTTGGACTCATCAAGCAGACACAAGCCATTTATACAAGATTGAAATGTCGGACTTGAGTTATGAAACATGCCTGGAAATCTATTCGAACACGGTGATTCGGGGAACGCCATGCCATTTAAAGAACGCCATTTATCGAGTTGCTCCAGAGCTGCCGAAGCGTGCCTGTAAATGAAGCGACAGTGACACTGGCAGTGAAACAACCTGACACAGGCATAAAGTTACACTGATAAACATTCTCTTTCCAGTTTCGCCAGGCTGCGCAGCAGAATGTGTTCATATTAAAGCACATCATCTTACATCCCTGTGTCATAAAGCAAAACCTGCGTACAAATGCCAGATTTCTATTAGACGTCTATGTTATGCACAGCTTACACAGAGTGTCACAGCGGTATAATGGATGGGATTGATAGTTTTGGGTCTTGCATATGTGTTCACGCCACAAACCTTTTTTTTTTTCCTCTCCCCATACACAGTGCTGCGATGTTCCAAGAAATAACATTACATCATTTATATTTATAGTTAACATTATACTGTATGGGCGGTAGGTGGCATAGTGGCTAGCATGTTCTCCTCACTGCAAGAAGGTTCGATTTCCGGGCTCAGGCGTTTCTGTGTAGAGTTTGCATGTGCTTGCGTAGGTTTCCTCCGGGTACTCCGGTTTCCTACCACAGTCCTAAGGCATGCACATTACGCTAATTGACTGTTCCAAATTGCCCCTAGTTGTGAAAGTGAATGTTTGTGATTGTTCTTGTGTAGAAACATTCCAAGTTGACAATGGGAATTTCCATGTGAAATAACAGAAATATATGGGAATTATCAGGAATTAATGGGAAATTTGTGGACCATTATACATTTTAATTTATCGGCACTGTAGCACAGTGGGTAGCACGTCCGCCTTACAGTTAGAAGGTCCTGGGCTTGGTGAGAGTGCTTCTGTGTGGAATGTGCATGTTTCCCCCATACTTGCACAATAGGCTAATTGGCTGTTACAAATTGCCCCTAGGTGTGAGTGTAAAAGGTTGTGTGGGTGTGAGCTGATCCTGCATTAGACTGGTGAGCTGTTCAGGGTGTACCCTGCCTTCGCTCAGAGCTGGCTGAGATAGGACCCAATCATGATTCCCATCGCTGGGCCTGGGAGTCAAACCCAGGACCTTCACGCTGTAAGGCAGATGTGCGAACCACTACACCACTCTAGTTCTAAATTCAGAAAGATGGAGAATAATAGATAAATAATGATTTTCATTCATAATTCCTACGAGAATGTCATCACCATGCTAACCACCTGCAAGCTTTCCTGATGCATTTGATAAACTGTCGTTTGCGCTTGACCTCCTGAACAGACGCTTTTTCTCACGCTGCTAATGAGAACCATTGGGAACAAGAACACGGTCCTCCTGGGCCTCGGATTCCAGATCCTCCAGCTGGCGTGGTACGGCTTTGGATCTGAACCATGGTGAGTCACACATGCTGTCCAGACCATTGATTTTAAGGCAGGCTCACATCAGTAAGGAAACATGACTGGAATGAAAATTTGTCCCTGGCTGATACGAAAATCCTTGATGCGGTATTATTTCCATCAAATCAGATCAGAGTTCATTCTTTTTTTTTTTTTTTTTTTTTTTTTTTTTTTTTTTTTTTAAACCCCGATTTTTCTCCCCTAATTTAGTTGCATCCAATTCCCACCCGTCAACTATTGCCTCCTTATCCCATACGTCCACCACCAAACAGGAAGGGGCGTAAGCATGCATATGTCCCCTTCGTGACATGTGGTCCTGCGCCCCTTCCTCTTTATGAACTGCTGCACATTCGTATTTGGTGGTGACCTAACACACTCGGAGGGAAAGCACTATCCGCCACTTTGTACAAATAAGCGATCACTGTGAGTTCTTCCGTCAAAGCCCGGTTAACTAGCTCCCCTGGACTCTTGGTCACGGGTGGCTGTGGCATCCACCTGGAATCTTTTGAAACTTTGATTAAATTGGATCATTGGTTGATAGTCGCACACCTTGAAAATCAGAGTTCTTTTAATACAACTTGTTGTTCTTGTGCAGAAATCAGTCACACTGAATCCTTGTTTATTAATTATCACATATCCTGTAGCCTCTACCTTATTATATTTATGTTTATAACTTAGTTATTGGCTAATTACTGGCTCAGCAGTGATTTTTTTTTTCCACTTTTTTTTTGATATCCAGACCCTGTATCCACCTCAATGATTTCATTACTATGATTACAGAAACATCATACTGTGTATGCAGTAATTGTCTGGTTTGACTCAGAGTAAAAGGTTGTGTATTTTGGAGTGTGAAGGCCAACATACGTTTTTTTTACTTGATCTGTTTTTGTGCGTAGGATGATGTGGGCAGCCGGAGCCGTGGCAGCCATGTCCAGCATCACCTTTCCGGCAGTGAGTGCACTCGTATCACGGAGCGCTGATCCAGATCAACAAGGCAAGTCCACGCTTCCGTACCATGTGGTTCGACTGATTTTGGAATAGGATTGATCGCACAGGTGGACTAACATTGCAGCTAATGTACATCTCTCCTTTCCTTTAGGGCTTGTACAGGGAATGATCACGGGTATCCGAGGCCTGTGTAACGGCCTGGGTCCGGCGCTCTACGGCTTCATCTTCTACCTCTTTGATGTAGAGTTGAGCGGAATCGCGCCGATCCAGACGGACTACAACATCCCTCTTCAGACACCCAGTGAGGTCAGTGCTTGGCAGATGTTTCAAGGGGAACTTCACCTCAGGACTGAGCCTAAATCCAAGTGATTGTATACATTTTTTAACAGCATAACCAGCCCTGAGCAGCCTTGTGTACTTCACTCCTAATATTTCACTGATGCTTGTGATCAACTTGTATATGGACCTGAGTGGGAAGCATGAAATTGCTAGCATTTGCTGACATGCTCAACCATGGCTAGTTTTCATACTTTCTTAGCTATTGTAGGTCTTTCCATTGTGTTGGTTGCATAAATGTCAAGGAGCAACTCGGGTGTAAACAAGGTATACGTGTGTGTGCGTAAATGTGATCATGAGCCTTTAGCTGTGTGGGCTTATTAATTATATATGATCAAAGGGAGTTTTATTTTATCCTCCGGATTGTAAGAAATATAGCATTATTTTATTACTATCTAGCTAGCTAGCTGGTTAGCTAAAATCCTGTTTCTTTAGTAGTCCAATTAACTCGTGTTTGGTGGGGGGAAAAAAAACCTTTAAAAAATTCTCACGGTAGAATACTTTACTCACTTGCTCACTCATTTGCCAAACTGCTTAATCCCACTAAGGTCGCAGGGTGGCTGGAGCCTGTCCACACTGGGTGAAGGCGGGGTATAACCTGAACAGCTCACCAGACCATCGTAGGGTCAACACATACACAACCATTCATATGCACACCTAGAGACAATTTGGAACAGCTACTTGGTCTAATGTGCATGTCTTTGGACTGTGGGAGGAAACCAGAGTACTCAAAGAAAACCCGCGCAAGCATGGGGAGAACATGCAATACATGGTATAGCTGTAGAGATTTTATTTTATTTTTTTTGTGGTGTCATTGAGGTCACAGTATATGAGCTGATATCCTAGGAGTAGATTAGCCAATCAGAGCATGCTAGTGGTAATATCTAATGATTTAGGACCTAAAATCTCATGTATACATATATTTATATACGTATACATTCCATTGGTCACGATTTCACAGAAAGATTTTATCTTTTGTTTGTTCGCACAAATTTGTTGTAAATGCAAAGATATACTTGCATTTAACCAGATCCTGTGTGTGGTCCATGTCTCATTATAAACTGCTGTTTGTCTCTGTTCTTTTGGCAGCACGTGGCGATACCAGGCCCTGCCTTCCTGCTGGGTGCGTGCACGGTGGTGGCAGCCTTCATCGTGGCGCTCTTCATCCCAGAACGGCCGACGGCAGACGCCAAGATGTGTCAGGAGCTGAAGAGGAGTGCCAGTCTGAGCGGAGCGCACTCCAACACGCCTCTTCCGGGCAGCGACGAGGACTTCGAACCGCTTCTGGAGGACAGCACTGTGTGACTGCCTGAGCGTCGAACGTTCCTTTAACCCTCGCAATGAGTGAGCAATGCCCCTGCAAGCCTCCCAGGAGATTCTTTTTTTGTTTCCGTCTTTTTTTTTTTCTCTTACGTTTTGTATTATTATGTTTTAATATTAAACACGGTTTATTGTTTAAATATTTTGCTGAAATCTTGAATTGAACCAAAGTTTTCCATGGGACTAACTTTTTTTTTGTTTGTTATGTTTTTTTTTTTTACTCTATTTTGCGACAGCAAAAAGGGCTTGGACATGCTGTAGCGGAAATGGAGTGAAAACGTGCAGTCGGGCACGTGGAAAACTTAGCGCTTTGTGTTTCTAGATGCAACGTGGAGTCAGGTTTAATGGGCAACGTGCAGTACCGTGAATCGCTTGAGTTTAGACTTTATAGCTCCTAAGTTTACTGTGTAACAAATCACTCAGATGGTTTTTAAGCGATCATAGAACTCTATATAGCTATAGATGTTTATATAAATATATATATCTATCTATATATATATATATATATGTATATGTATATGTATATGTATATGTAGATTTGTCGTCTTTTGGACTCCGAGCCATGAGATTACCATGATCAATGACGGATTGTGAGTGTTTTTGTTAACAAGCCTTAAAGCTACATATCCGGTGAAGTATGACTGTAGGAATTAATGTATTATTTATTGACGTGGATGGGTACGTACACTTAACGAGGGATGTCATCATAGCCACGTCCTTACCTTGATGCGTTTTTTTTTTTTTTTTTTTTTTTTTAAATAAAGTTGATATTATTTTAAGTTAACAGGCTAGATGGATGGTGCTACTGACCATGACGCAGTTACCGCAAAGCGCAGGTCAGTTCATTTTATCGCTTTCCTTTATTTATTATTATTATTATTATTATTATTTTTGGGTAAATGTTTCTATGCAGGAGTTATGATTATTTAGAGCTATCTTTGCTTGAAATTTTTTAATGGATTTTTTTTTTTAAATATTGTTTTTTATACTCTGGCAGGAAAGTCGATTTGTGTTCAAAATGTTTAGAGACATTTAGAAAGAAAAAAAGGGCAGAAAGAAAAGCCTGCATGTTGTTCATTTGGGTCAAAAAGTAATTTAGAATTTCCATGAGGAACAGCATGCAGATTTTTTTTCTTTAAATCTTTTTTTTAACCCCCTCAAAAACCTCTCCTGACCTGTGGATGTGCACAACACAAGGTTTTTTTCTCAGTCTTTGCGCATCTACAAAAGAAAATAATTCCATTGAAGTGCATCACCAGCTACCTCTTTTTCCCTCCTGGGGTTCTGAAGGTCCTGAGTTTCTAATTTCCTTGCTACAGCCATACTCCTACTCACACTCTAACATTGAAAACCTCATAGTAAACACCCCCCCCCCCCCAAAAAAAACCCCCCCAAAAACAAACAAACAAAAAAAACACCAGCCCAGAACGAGCCGATGTTAACAAATTGGATTTTCTAAGGGCAGTTGTACATACATTCCATTTGTACACATTCACAAAGAGCTTTAAGAGGACTTGCGATTAGTAGTGAGCTCTATGGACAAGTATAGAACTATAGAATGTAGCACTTGATATTTCTGGTATCCCTCTGTTTCTTTGTTGAACAGTTAAAGAGGTAATACGTGTTTCTGACTAGTATAAATGGAGCAAAAATGATTTAGAAATGAATAGTATAAGCCACTGGCTCAGAAAAAATGTATTACATAGCTAAACTTACTTACCTAGTTGAGAAACCTGCCTTCCTGTCTACAACATTGGCCTCTTTTCAGTCACTTTATAGCCACGCCCCAACACCTTTTCATATCCTTCGAAGTCATTCCCAGGAATATTTTCCTTGTTTATTAAACTGTAGCGTGACTTTCAAGGCAGCTGAAAGTTTAAATTAGCATGAACCGCCATAAGTTTTGTGGGTGGAGTATTGTAGAGATGGGTGTTCTTGATGAGATGAGCTAAAAAAAAAACCCCTTCAGCTTATACTATTAATGTTAAATTGAACCCAAACTGTGTAGTAAAATCTTGCATACATCGTATCCGTCTTTGCACATCAAAACACGCTATTGTTATTAGAATCTTCTTTGTGAAAAAGAAAAAAACGTACTAAATCCTCACACTGGGGGAGGGGGGGCATTGTACTTTTGAGATGCTAACAAACAAGGAAGTAATTTGCATATAAATGCACTGGGGTATTTTCCATTCGTATATGAGCAGACGCCTGCATATGTAGTATTATGTGCATATGTGTCTCATTTTATTCTATTCAGTCATTCACTAGTTTACATCTGACTTATTAATTTAATGTCTGTATACTGTTATTTTTGCCGTTATCCTGAATTGATATGATATGAACTGACGCAATTGCAGACTCCAATTGGCGGCCTTTTCAGACAGGCTAATGTTAACTATGAAATGTATTTTAGCAGATTTCAAGTTTGAAAATCTAAGTAAAAACAACCTGTTGATGAACATTTACATATTTTTTCTGTAACCAGAGAGTTTCCAAAACTTTCCTTTCATTTGACACTTTAAATTTGTAACCATTTAAAAAACACATTTAAAGGTACAGCGTGTAAGGTTTAGCGCTGCCTAGTGGCATGTATTGGTGGGGTTCCAGATTGCAACCAACTGAAAGTTCATTCCCGAGCCCTCCCCTTCGAAGCCTGTATGGTTCTGTGCTACTATAGAAACATGGTTGTGCAAGATGGTGGCCCCCATGAGAGGTTACCTGCTTCACATTTACATATAAATAGCTTAGTTTAAGGCTCTGAAAACTTAATTTACAAACAAAATGTTACACACTATACCTTTAACTCAACTAAATTTCACAAAGTCCTGAAAATTAAATCTTTGCAACGCTGATATGAAGCTTTTAATTCTGAATCTTTGCTAATCACCTTATTTATCATTATTTAATCATGCTTTAATAAGGATATGAATACCTTCTTATTTGCCTACCTATTTAAATAAACTGATTACCATTATGTGTCGTTAAAGGCAATGATTTATGCTTGTAGTAGCTTAGTTTTTATAGTTAATAAGAGATTCCATGGCGTGATAGTGTGTAGTCATTACTTTTGCTTTTCACAACCTTACAGATACAGTTGAACAATATCTTTATCTGTATAACACTCGAATCTGATTAGCAACGGAACCCTGACCAGCCTCAGTCACTGGAGTGTCCCGGGCACTCGTGCTGTTACATTAGTGTTGTCGTGTATCTTTTGTCATGTCTCAGGTTGTATATGACATTGGTATACTATGTCTACATGGGAATGGTGCATTCTGGGAGATAAAAACATTATTCCGAATGGATAATGCTTGAAATGAAATGTCAGACATTCTCAGTTTGTCATGGGCACTTGAAGCAGACAGTGGAATCATTATTAAGCTTTAAACATGGAAAAATCATCATAAAAATCTCGTTTTAGTTTGCTTTTCTTGTTTCCATGTAGTATATACTAAAACTTTGACTGCCATTAATCTGTGCTTGTTCTTCACTGGAGCTCACCTGACCTGCCCCTGTCATGGTTAAAATATGTAAAATTAAGCTAAAAAATCTTGATTTATTTGATTTTTTTTTAGTGTTACTGTGTAGTATATATTAAAAGAATTATTCACCTCAGGTTTGGTGAATGTCGGTGAATTGAATTGTCCCCTTGACATTCCTTCATCAAAGTTTTTCTTCCATTTTTGGATGCGAATGGGAACTGACTGATGGGAAAAGTTAATCTGCCCCTGGGAGATGGGATCTGTTAATTATGTCAGACAGTTGTTTAGATCTGTCATTTTTTAAAAACCTGATTATGCTTAGAAAATCTCATTTCAAATGTCACGCTATGGCTTTGGAGCATAGCACTTTCGTGGAAATTGTGGCTACGTGTCAGACAGGGGTGTAGAAATGGAACAATTCGATGCTTTGTTGCATGCTATTGTAAACATAGGGTTAAAAATGAGTGCGTACTAAAATAGAATAAATTTTTGTTTTGTTTTGTTTTCTTGTAATTCGTCCTTCAGTCTATCATATGTACGTTCAACCCTAACAAAACCCGTATCTTAAGTGGAATTAACAAGAGATTAACAGTCATGCTGCTCACTACTACTTGCAATCTCTCTCTCTCTCTCTCTCTCTCTCTCTCTGATTTTATTTCCTGGACTTCAGCTTGCCGTACAGATGCAGTCGAACCAAGTTTAATGCATTCCAGTACAGAGGTTTAGATTGTCATGAATATCATCGCCTGCTGACTGTCCGTCCGCATGCCACTATGAGATGACACTGTAAACGAACCCCCTACCACCTCCATTTTGAATGTCTATTTCTAGCATTCCAGCCTCCTATCCTGTCAACCCAGTTCGCAGTCATCGTTACAGCCGACAGCGTTTTGCAAACCTCTATTCCTTCGCCTAATGTGTCCGCTGCTTTCGATGAATGTGTCCAGGCATGGGTTCTAGTACCATGTGAGATGGTAGAGTAGAGCTAGTTCCAGTTATGGTTTGAACACATCCTCGGAAGTATTCAAGCTTAATTAGGCAGCAGGAGACCAAACAGGAAAAAAAAAAAAAAAAAAGTACAAAGATCCGTTAACGAAAGCAATAAACTATTTCATATCTCAGAAAGTTCTGACTTGAGTATTTTGTTAGTAGCTATCCATGTGCCATACATGACAAGTGATTAGCTAGCTAGCAAAGAAGCTAATTTGACAATGTATATAATAATGGTAGACAGTATTGTAGAAATAGGCAAGGAAACCTCTTCAATTAGAAGAAGTGCGTGATGCTGATACTCAAGAGCTCCACGTGTGCTACATGTGGCCACCGGTGAGATGATAGATTTTTGTAAAGACAAGATGACGAGGGTGTGTTAAAAGTGTTACTGGAAATTTGTTCGGTAATACATCCTGAAACCTTAAGTGTTCCCTAAAAAGATTGCATCGATGCATCGACGTCCTGCTATTAGTAAGCGGCTGTGTGGTGATGGGCCTGCATGGACGGTCTGTAGTGCACAGCCTGTACCAGTTATTCTGACCGTTGTAATATAAAAATAAACTTCAATAATATTCTATATATTAATAATAAGTATTTTAAGGTTGTAAAATATTGTACATGTACTGAATAGTGGTAACGGAATATATTGTTGCTAGAACTTGCTATATTTTTGGACCACATATACATA
>JAQMYF010000008.1:15861289-15871833 GCA_030014195.1 Neosilurus mollespiculum
TTGTTTTGCACTTTGAAAATGTATTTGTGTTTTTTGAAAATGTATTTTTGTTTTGCACTTCCCGGCCACCGTAGTATACCCCTGTTCCTGTGACATTAAAAAAAAATTATGAATTATGATTAGCAGTGCAAAGAATCAAATTTGGGGGTAGCCGGGGCCTAATGGTTAGAGAAGTGGGTTTGGGATTGAAAGGTTGCTGGTTCAATTCCCGAACCAACAGGAAAAATGTGTGGCGGTGTCTTTGGGCTGGCGGAGGAGAAACCAGAGGAGTACCCACAGGAAACACACAGAAGCACGGAGGAGAACATGCCAAAACCATACAGAAACGCCGTCACCAAGCCTGTGACTCGAACCCAGGACCTTCTTGCTGTGATTTGACATGCTAAGCAACACACCACCGTGATGCTTCCTTTTAGTCATTATATGTTCAATTGTTCCAGGTGGGTATAGCAGAAGGAAATAGACTTTTATCAGCACACTTACACTTCTATATGCTCATTGAAAGTTTTGTCTTTGTGAAATAAAGTGAATCTTTCAAATTTTCTAGAGGTAACTTTCCTGCAATGTGATAATTTCATATGTGAGATATCAGATATTATATTATCACTGTTTCTACTGGCATATGCCCTTGCCTGAACATACATAAGAATAGACATGTAAAATACCTTTAATGATAGAAATCTGACAACGGCAAGTGTTAAAATTATGACAGCTGAGAAAAAAACTATATTTATATACCTGAGAAAAAAAGATACCTACCGTTTACTCATAATTTTCACCTTTTATGATAAGATACAGTATATGCCATATTAATCCCCAAATACGTGACTTTTTTACTCCAGATAGCAAGTTCGAAAGAAAAGAGTTTAGATCCCTGTTGCTCCCTTGTCCAGCTCGGATTCTCACATGCCAGTGATGGATGGGGGTCAACATGGGCACTATGACTTGGAAACAGCTATGCAATCTGATTGTTTCTTTTGTATCATATCCACCCATGAATCTAAATGCAGCCCTTCCACTTCTGGACACACACCTGGGCTGTTTCGTTGAACACAGCAAGGTCCTGTCAGGAGCATGACTACTCCAGCAAAGGGCAAAGTAAGAGATGATCCATAGTCAGTGGTTCTTGACTGCATTCACTGAATTCGATTGTTAGTGTATTCTGATGTCTTTCTGTCATGGCCAGCATTGTTGTTAACATTTTTGTGCTACGGTGCCTCTGTAGTTGGATCAGACCAGACGGCTTAGGCTTTGTTCTCTATGCTCATGATTCTGTCACTGGGTTACTGGTCGTCCTTCCTTGGACCATTTTGGTAGGTACTTACCCCATGCACATCAGGAAAGCCACCAAAAGACTTGACACTTTGTAGATGTGTAGACCCAGCGATTTAGCCATCACATTGTGGCCATTGTTGAAATCACGGAGATCCTTACACTTGCCCATTTTTCCAGCGTCCAACACATCAACTTTTAGAACTGACTGTAAACTTTCTGCCTAATACACCCCCCTCCTTTTCAGGTATCACAGTAATAAGATAGTCAGTGTTATTGTCGTCGCCATCATTGGTCATAATTTTGTGGCTGATTGATGTATATCTAATAATAATTTAAAATACTGATAAAAGTGGATAAAAAACGGGGAACCAATACACAAAAAAGAAGACTGAGAATTCTTTTATAGCAGTGACAAATCATTTAAAGAGCTACAAAACATTAATGAATCTGCTTTAATTCAAAAAAGGATGAAGTGTTTTAACTGCAAGATTCTGAGAATATGTTCAAAAGGGAAGGTTAATAGCCTAACAACTGGCAGCCTATTAAACGGCATAAAAGCTTATTAGTGGAGGCGTTGGGATGAAACCCAAATTAAAAAAAAAGAAAAGAAAGAAAGAAGTCTGCATGAGAATCTACATCTGAATATGTGTCATCCAGACCACACGGCATTTCAATACTTACTCATTTTTATTTCTTTTAGAGCTTTTACAGTCCTGAGAAAACCGCTCTGTCATCTGGAGATCATGTGTTTTCATCCCGATGAGGCCACACCTGTCTGTGGGTGGGTACATAAGAGGGTGAAAATTGGCTGTACTTTCAGGAAGGGGTGGGGCAAAGGAATATATTTCTGAATATGTGTTCTTTCTTTTTTGCTTGCTTTTTGTGATGCCTCTCTCTTTTCTCCACATTTATTGCAAGCGAAGCACCATAGTCATGGAATGCATAGTCACGTGTGCCCACCACAGGAAAATCTGTAAAGCTGCTGTTTTGCTTAATTGATGCTGATTGGCTGTTATACATCACTGACGTTCATGATGATGGGCAGCAATAAATAAACAACAAATAAATAAATAAATAGTATGATGCCCCAAAAAATAGAGAGTCAAACAGCTCAGAATAAAAACACACAATCTAACACAGGTATGCAGACAGACTTGCAGGTAAATAAATGTTTATGGAGCAAACACAGAAATTAAAAGCTTGACAGAACATGAACTCGTTAAACGGATAATAAAGCTTACAAGATACGAACGAAAGCAAAAGTCAGCTCGTGAAAGGAAAGGCGGTGAGAAGCAAACCCAGGCTTGGACTCTGATCAACAGAGACATGTATCAGGAGCCTGGCTTTTAGGCAGTGCTTAATTCTATATATTATTACTACAGCATGACAATAATATGCAGTAATAGTGATTTATCATTTCACCCCTATTCAGAACAATCCAACAAATTAAGTATTGAATACAGGTCATCTAGGTGTGGAACAAAAGTACCATTCATTTAGCGTTTGGATTCCTATCATTTGGTCCCTGATGTGAACCTTAAGCTCAGTGGCAGAGTGAACAAAACAGTCATTATGTGTCTCTCTGAAGCACTAATGATCAATTTGTTTTGTTGTCACAATGCCCATTAAATTTAATCACCTAAGCAATCATTTCAAACAGAGCAGAGAGACGCAGCAATATAAGATCTTAAAAGTGTTTGATTAGATTGCTTGGGACAACAAATGGATAAAAATATACAGTGGCTATAAAAAAAATCTACACACCCAGCAGGTTTAAAAAAAAGTCTAAGACTAAGTCATACATTATATGCTGCAAGTTCAAGCAACATTTTTTTTAGGAATAAAAATAAATATACTTACAGTTGACATAATGACACAAAGTGAAGATTTATTTATTTATTTATTTATTTTTGCATAATTACAGTAATTATGTCAGAAGTTGCTCCCGTCGCTTCTCTTCAGAGGCTACAGATGTCTTAGGAAAAAAGCATTCAAGGTTAGTGTATCAGCACATCAGCATCACCATCTGTCTGCATTGTAAATCATGATTATGTACTGCTTTCTTTATTGTTTCTTTTATTTATTTACTTTTTTTTTTCAGTAACAAGCTTATTTCAGAAACAGGATGCCTGGTGCCTTCCTCTGGCAACTTTTTAATGTGCTGCTGTGCAGAAGATGAGCATTTAAAAGCTGTGATTGACTTGGGAGATAGTTTTGTATGGATAAGCTTAACAGTAGGCTTAACATAAAAAAAACAATGCAGAATTGAAGAAGAGAGCACTTAGTTTTTTTTATTTTTATTTTGGAAGTCATTTATCCAAGCTCCTGCTGTCCCTATTCATCAATTCATTCATTTTCTAAGCAGCTTAATCCTAATTAGGGTTGCGGGGAGGCTGACACCCATCTCAGTCGACTCTGGTGAGGGCGGGGTACACCCTGAACAGCTCGCCAGGCCATCGCAGGGATAACACTCATACAACCATTCACACTCTCTATCATACCTATTGTCTACTGTGCTTTTTTTTGGACTGTGGGAGGAAACCGGAGTACCCGGAGGAAACCCATGCAAGCACGGGAGGACATGCAAACTCCACACAGGACGTGCTAACCACTGCAACTCCGTTCTGCCCCCCAGTGTCTGTATATATATATATTTTTTTACCCAGCTTCTATATGTTCTAATGAGTTTTCTAATAATACGGTAGATGCATCATTCAGCCCAGAACAAACAAACTCACTCACATGAGTGTAGTGTGACATGTTTTCAGACCACTGTAGTCTTCAGTCATACTCTTTTCATAGCCCCACCCCCAGGATCCACCTATACAAACATCATGAAAGCAACTTATCCATGTGCACTGTCACCAGTTATGATGAAACTGCCGGTCAAACTATAATAAGGGAAAACAGCATGAGACATGATGGAGTTGGAGGGCTGATTTTGGTTTGAGGGCAGATGTAGTGCCCTAATAAGCTGACATGAGCTGACATGTGCCATTTGACATTCGTACCTGCAGTGGACTAGTTATATTTCTAGACGTCCCTCACTGTAGCATTTTGACAATGTGCCTGGAACAGGAGGGCATGAATAATGCATGAGGACGTATAACTCCATTAAGCTTTCCTTATTCAACTTTTAGCTAGACAGCATGAAATTATACAGTTTAATGTAGCTTTGCAAAAGTATTTATCATCTGCAGGTGGGACCGCTTCTTCTTTGCCTTTTTTTTTCTTTTATTCTGCTTTTCTTTGTTGTGCTAAATGGATCCGAAAAAGGTCACCGTATTTGGCATATTTCAATTGCAAATTTGATTTATCACCCAGCACGGTAAGTGGGCTTATGGCACTGTGCTATTTTATGAATAGCGCATTGTCGATGTGGATGTTCTTTGCAATGTGTTAGTCATATATTTTCATTTCATAGACTCTGCACCAAGAGCAAGACTGCATTTAAAGTAAACTTGGAAATAATGAAACACAGACATCTGTAAAAGAGAACTATCCAGAGTGCATTAGCGGACTTAACCGCAGAATCTATTTAACTGGAACGCGTCAGTGATGATGACCTGCAATGCACGCGCACAAACTTGAAAGTAATTAATGCCAATTACACGCCTGTGCAGTCCCTGTACCTCATGATGTTAAACATCATTACTCTCCCTAATGAAACATGAGACACATGAGTATGCGTCCTTGGTGATCTTTGTCATGATAAAGACAACATCGTCCAAGGCGCTAGATCAGGCTAGTTTTATTATCCTGCCATCCATATATGATATGAAGAGTTTGGTATAGATAATGCATCCATCCATTATTTATACCGCTTATCCATCAGGGTAGCAGGTGGGTGGTGGTGGCTCAGTGCTGAAGGCTCTGGGTTACTGATCAGAAGGTTGGAGGTTCAAGCTTTATCACCAACATGCTGCCACTGTTGGGCCCTTGAGCACCTCATCATAGATCTGACCCTGTGGTCTGACTTCAAATGTCTGGCAAGCCGGGATGTACGAAGGAAAGAATTTCACTGCTTCTTTTTTCTTCAGTGGAGATAATCTTAACGGACTTTGGGTGAGAGGCCACCATATTGGATTTTACCAAAAGATTTCAAACTTTACGGCCCACAAGATTAATCTACATGCAATTTTCACTAAACTTGACACAAATGATCTTCATACCAAGCTATTCTGCTTAATTTGTTGGGAGTTATCAAACAGATTTTGGATTTCTGAAACAGTTTGTCTTGGGCAGTGTATCGAACTCTATGGATACATCCATTAAATTGCGTCCTCGTTTCCCTCACTTGCGTTTCATTCTTGCGCCTCAGTCCCTCCCACTGAGAAGACATGGAGAGATGCGAGAAAATGGTGTGAGGAGGGTAAAAATTAAGGAAATGTGTTTTCATTTGAAACGTCATTCAATAGCATTGTGGCATAAACATCTTTGAAAAGCAGGCTTTTTTATTGGACGATTTGATTAGTCATTTTCCAGCGACCAAACTTTACGTCCAAAATGATCTGAAGAGACGCAACCTTTCATTTTGGTTCATGCAAATATGCCTGGTATGAATGCAGTAATAACATCAGCAATGCGCCAACCGGATGACATAACCGTGCACTTTAATTACTGTCTTGCGTTCTCAGCCTTTGCCGCTAATGGCTGCATATTTTCAAGGATGATTTACAATTAGATCGCTTTCTGACAGGCCACTTCCCAGCCGAGGGCCGTTGCTCAGAGGGGAAAACGTTATCAAAAGCAGCATTATGTCTTGAGGATCCCACTGTGCGTCAGTCAGACAGACACATGTTCTCTGCACAGCGAGATGTCATTAGCATCGTGGATCTCCCACTGTGAGAGGAATAATAACAGTAGCACTCGCTCAGGTAACCGTCGCTCACTGCCATTTCTGACATAAACAAACAGCGTTTTATGTCACGCAGACAGAGAGGGTAAAGAGATTGTCTAATGGCTACCCGGGAATTACTTAAGTGCCTGTATTGTCGAAAATGAATGTGTAGCTGCTTATGACTGATATCTGCTGCTTTTTCGCCAAAATGCTTCAGGCTTAGTTGTTCGTTCTTATTTTTTTTCTGGCACATTTTATTAATGATGTGGATGGCGCAAAGAGTTTTTACATTTGTAGCAGTTTATATTTAAGATATAAGGCACTTTCTACACAGTTTAAAGCATCAACGTAATTCTTGATCATGTTGGATGTATAACATGGAATTATTTATTCTATTTCAACCTCATGAACAAATGGATATTATTATTGTATCCCCACAAACCATAGCCGATACAGTTTTCTGGGACTGTCCACATCTGCCTCCGTTGCATCCATTGTCACCAAAAACACTTCTTGTTAACAGACTAGCAGTTCTGGTTCTTTATGGATTTATTTTATATTCATGGTAAAACTGGATAGGTGGATGTCACTGAATAGAATAATCCCCTCAACCTTTAGAGACTATTCAGTGACAGTAATATACAAAAACACAATATAAGGCCTGGCATTACAGAGAGAGAGGCATTTCACGTATTGAGGGTGAATACCATCATTACTTAAACAAGAAACCCAGTTAACCCTTTAGCATTACGTAACAGTTGTGAGTAAATTTGGCGCTCGGCCAAATGCAACAAGCGTAAATGTAATGGCACGGTGATAAAGGCTTCAAAATCAATATTTATCTAATAACATGACAAAAACATAAAACATTTAAATAAAATACATCATATTCACCAGAGATGCTGATTATTTATATACAAAATCCGAAACTGGCTTGTCGAACAGTTTTGCTCGGAACAACCAATCAGAGGATGGAAAAATGTTGATGTTATTTTGCGTCTATATAGTTTATGTGACATCGTCCATCGATTACATTGACACAGCAGCACATAAAGGCTGAAATCTGATTGGAAAAAAATCTAACATCCACATACACATACTGGAAGCAGTGCAGTCACACTACGAGATGAGGAGAATATACTGTTGGGAATAAATCAATACAATTTCATGGAACAAATACTAGAATTTAAGTTGTAAATGTAGGTCACTGCTTCTGACTGTGTTTGGACCAGCAGAGAAGGCCTTGCTGGCCCTGACAGCCCGGCACTGTTGTTGTTGTTGTTGTTGTTATTATTATTATTATTATTATTATTATTATTATTCATTTATTTTATAAGACACTTAATCCTAATTATGGTCGTGGGGAGACTGGTGCCCAACTCAGCTGACTCTGGGTTGATGCCAGTGTAGTAGTAGTAATTGTATTATTATTATTATTATTATTATTATTATTAATAAATCCACTATAACAGTTTTTGAAACATACACAGTAAATTCTTACAAGGCTGTTATCTTTTCTATTAAGCGTTACTATATGGGGTTTCCTCCAGGTTCTCTGTTTTCCTCCCACAGTTCAAAGACATGCACATTAGGCTATCTGGCTGTTTAAATTTCCCCCCAGATGTGAAAGAGATTGAGAATGACTGTGCATGTGTTTGCTCTGCAGTGGACTGGTGAGCTGCTCAGGGTGTACCCCGCCTTCACCCAGAGTTGGCTGAGATAGGCTCCAGCCTCCCTGCGACCTGAGTAGGATAAATGAATTAATGTTGCAAAAATTGTTTTAGTCTTTTTTGTTTTAAACTAATCAGGCCTGGAACGTACGATTGCGTTTTGCGATTTTGAGGATTCTGTACCCTGAGAAAAATGATTGAAATTATTATACTAAGCTATGTTTAGAAAAATATTCACGAAATAAACTCAGACAATATTTTATTTATGCTGGACAAGGTTTTTTTTAATTCACTTTATTTTATCAGGAGAAATGATTACGTCTCAGAACCCCTGATTGGATTTCTTAGAAATCCTGAATTAATATTTTCTTGACCTCAGGAAAAATACATTAAAGTCCCAGCTCATTTCTTCAACCTGGCTGGGACTTCTCCCATATTCGAATTAAATGCACCTGACTGAGTTATATAATTGGTGGATTTAATGAAATGGAGGAAAATGAGTTCAATAACATACTTGCAAATGTGACTGGCATATGCACACTTTGTCCTAGAGGCACAAATTACCCAGCTTTCACAAAAAAGGGCACGGAAATACAAATGACACATTTGCAGTAAATTCTTTGTGGAATCCGCAAAGGAAATTTTAATAATGTAATATAATGATTCGAAATATGGCACTGGTACAGACTTGGATTTAATATTGCAGCATCACACACATTTAGATAATGTAATATTGTCAATAAAACACTTTTGTTTGCTTTAATTTACTTTTACTTTACTTTTTTTAATTGTATAAACTAAAACAACTTTTTTAAGGTTTCATAATAAAATAGGCCCCATAGTGCCACTGCATGAAAATGCAAGGTTGCCCCTATATATGGAAAATTGTTTTTCAATTTGAGTATTTGAGTATTTTTAATTTTTCTTAGGTAGCAAACAAAAATACCCATCCAGTATTCAGTAAACAGAGACAGAAACATCACATAAAGTCAAATAACCACTCTTTACAACTGTGCTGAGCTGAAAACCATCTCCGAAAGCATGAACAAGCATCTGTGGCTACACAGGGCATACGCTCACCGAACCAGACAGTTAAAGATTCATTAAAAAGGTATATTATCTTTTCAATGGCCTAATCCAAAAAAACAAAAAAACAAAAACCAAACAAACAAACAAACAAAAAAACCCCAAAAAATCTCCCAGCACTGATTTAATGACTGGTGGAGCGAACACATACGTTCACTGACCTTTTGCGTGGCACTAGCTGGTATATATAAGGTCACATGCGACTCAAATTTTACTTTTGGTGAGAAAACTATGCATGTTAGTCCTATTTGTATTATTATTATTATTATTATAATTATTAAATAATAAATTGCATGTTCTTCATAAGCTGTAGATCTATGTACACTTAAACTTGTAGCTGCAGAGAGACAACTTGATCATCTAATTATCCAAACATTTGATTCAACTAATAAGTTGCTTGCTAGACTGAATAACTTACTAGGACCAAGCAGGCACTCGTGAACTACGGACAGACAAACACGCACAAAATTTCCTGCGGAACGAAAATCTGCGCGTAACTGTACCTTCTGCGTAGTTCACATGTAAGGTAATGATTTATGGCTTTGACATTTCTTAAACCTCAGCTACAGGGATCCAATTCATAATTGGTCCCAATAATATACATATATACATAGGACTTATTAAAAAACAATAGCAACAAAAAAACACCCCCAGCGTTTAGTTACTTGTAACAATGATTCATGGAAGGAAAAGTGAATGTCAGTGAATCATCTCTGTGCATCCCTGAAGGTAATGCTCACTATTTAATTCAGTGATATCCACTGAGTCTGAGGCGAGTCATTGTTTTATTGTTGTATATACTACATGAAAAACATAAGAAAAACAAACTAAAACAATTTTAATAAAAATAAATAAATAAATAAACAAACAAATAAATAAATAAACAAACAAACAAATAAGTAAATAAATAAATAAATAAATAAACCATAAAAATCTTGTTATAGTGGTTAGCACGTCCGCCTCACAGTAAGAAGGCCTGGGTTTGATTCCCGGGCTCGGGTGTTTTTGTGTGGAGTTTGCATGTTCTCCCTGTGCTTGTGTGGGTTTCCTCGGGATACTCCGATTTCCTCCCACAGTCCAAAAACATGCACAGTAGGCTAACTGACTGTTATAAATCGCCCCTAGGTGTGAGTGTGAATGGTTGTATGAGTGTTGGCCCTGTGATGCAATTATGCACCTTAAGCTTGGTGGATGTCACTGAATAGAATAGTCCCCTCAACCTTTAGAGACTATTCAGTGACATCTAATCTTTCATGAATGTTTGCAAATTACTTCTTTGATTAAATTATAATAATTATTATTATTATACATAATATTATACGGAAGGCGAGGTGGATGTCACTGAATAGAATAGCCCCCCATAACCTTTAGAGACTATTCAGTGACATTCACCTTGCCTTCGGCACATAATTGTTAATTATCTCAAGATAAACCAATCAGATCACGCCGTCTTTCTGTATTATATGCTAAAGTTTTTTATTTAGTTTGTGCCTGCCCACAATGAACTACACTGTGTGCACAATTATTAGTCAAGTGATCATTTTGACCATATCATCATTTTATCCATAATTTCCAACTCCAAGTTGTATAAACTTCAATGCTTATTGGATTTAATGCATATCAGGTGATGTGTATTTGTGTAACGAGGGAGGGTGTGGCCTAAGGAGATCAAC
>JAQMYF010000008.1:15889933-15909025 GCA_030014195.1 Neosilurus mollespiculum
ATATATATATATATATATATAAAATAATAATAAACGTAAGTTGCTCTGGGGCGTCTGTAAAATTTTGTATTTAATTTATAATAAGTAGGTTTTGGTAAAATTTATTGTATCCTGGAGGCAAAGCAAATAAATGACATGCAATGTGGCAACCGTACAACCGTCAGTCCAGCTTCAAGAGTTAGGTAGAAAAAATTTAAATATTAATAAATATTCTTCCATCAGTTTGATTTCACTGCATTATTCAGACCCAGTTTAGCCTGAAGTAGGTGTGAACTGTTTCTCATCTGTACACATATTTAATAATCAGTAAAACCCAAGAGAACAAAAGCAATTTGGCAGCACATTAATGTTCTAATGTGGGGTCAGGAGTGGAGAGCTACAGGGCCATTTCTGCCTACCATGTTATCACGATAAATGAAATCATCTCTTTATAGTTTTCTAGAGGTTTGATTGTTTTATTGTCTGGTTCGCTAGGCTGTCGCTAATTAAAGAGATACAAAAAAAATTATTTCGGTCTGCCTGCAAATAATAATACAAAAAAAAAATAAAAATAATGAAAATAAGAAGAGGAAACAAAAAAAAGGAAACCGCAATGAATCAATCAAAATAAGTTAACACACAGATCGACTGTAGGCCACAGGTTAACTTAAGGCAACTTAACAACTTAAGGCCCCTGCGGGCCAAGTCTAGCCCCCCCAACTCATTTTATTTGGCCCGGGAGAACTTTTAAAGTATATGATTATTGTCCATTCTTTGCAGCTATTACGATGAAACATAATTCATCATCCATCCACTAGGTGGAGCCAGTCTATTTGAAGTAAACAGCTAGCCATTTATGACTCAGGAAAGACTGCAAGCTAGCTTATCACTGTCGAGCTTTGTCAGAAAAGGAAAGCGAATATATGAAGAGGACCATGCAGATTTCATGGTTGCCCTTTTTGAATAGATGGTGAGTGATTATTTGCCCATTGATGACCACCAAATTTAGTGATGTGGCCCTCAGTGAAAATGAGTTTGACACCCTTGGTGTAGGCTGAAGCAAAAATTTAGTTTACAGTGTAATTTAATCTATAAGTGTCAAGTGCACTGTTCATTTAGCCATTCATCCATTTGTCAAACCACTTGATCCCATAAGGCTCACAAAGAGGCTGCAGCCCATTCCAGCCAACACTGGGCGAAGGCGGGGTACACTGAACAACTCGCCAGTCCATCGCAAGGCAACACATACACAACCATTCACACTCACACAATGGGGCAATTCGGAACAGCCAATTAGCCTAATGTGCATGTCTATGGACTGTAGGAGGAAACCAGAGTACCCAGAGGAAACCCATGCAAGCACAGGGAGAACATGCAAACTTCCTTGCTGAGACTACGTCTTGAAACCATGTAAGTGAATAGGATCCCTTAAGTATAACAAGCTGATAAATATCAGTGTTAACTGTCTGTTTTATTTCTTCTGATATATTTAGGTGAGTCTGTCTGCCTCACAGCAAGAAGGTCCTGTGGTCGAGGGTTTTCTCTGGGTACTTCAGTTTCATCCCACAGTCCAAAAACATGCACATTAGGCCAAATTGCATTTCAAATTGAATGTCAGTGGTTTGCATGTGTTGGCCTGCGATGGACTGGTGAGCTGTTCAGGCTGCACCCAACCTTTGCCCAGAGTTGGCTGACATAGGCTTCAGCCTCCCTTCAACCATAATAAGATTAAGCGGTTCAGCAAATGAGTGAGCGAGGGATATAGTACATCTCTCTCTCTCTCTCTCTCCCTCTGCAATATACATTATCACCTTCACTTCACTATTCAGGCATAAACTTCCTTATATTAATAAATAATGAGGCAATCTTGTTTCAAAAATGTTTACTGTATATATTGTACATAACAACATATAGAAGAGCGTTATATTCTCTTGTAAACATATTACATCATATTCGTCCATCCTGCTTATCCATCAGGGTTGTGCGGGAAGCTGCCGCAAAATCTAACTGACTCTGAACGAGAGGCAGGGTATACACTGAACAGGTCACCAGTCTATCACAGTCTAACTGTTCACACTCACATTCACATTCACACCTAGGGGCAATTCAGAGTAGCCATTTTACCTAATGTGAATGCCTTTATACTACGGGAGGAAACTGGAGTACCCGGAGGTAAGCATGTCATATCAAGCAATTTAAACCTAACAATTGCATTTGATGATTAGGTTTTGCCGAGGCCGGGTGGAAGGCCGAGAAACTATTCTTGTGTTTGCCAGATATGCTGTCAGCCTTGTCCAATTTTTCCCCCCACACTAAGGTGCAAAGCCTATAATGAGGGAGAATCAGTGAACTGCCAAAGCTTGAAGGACCAACACCTGAACACAGTCAACTGGCCTCTGTCCAGCCCTGTTAGGCTGACTGAGCAGCAGGGAATCCAGTTCAAACACAAAAAGTCAGCGCTCATCCATGCCAACTCTCCAAAATGCTTCTGTTTCCCCCCATAGCTATAGGTCCATAAGGATCTGGCGTCTAAAGTGTACAACATTGGTCGCATTTATGAATTTGATTACAAAAATGGTTAATTGGTCTTCAAAACTGTGGCTTCACATCCAATCCTAATCCACAGGGAGACCAATTTGCATAGATGCCATTGTGTTTCTTTCAGCCATTTGCAGGCTCTCAGCTCAGGCATTTGAAATGACTAACTTAATTACAGAGGCCACATTAAATAGTTTGTAGAATGAAATAGAAAGTAAGTGGGAGACTTTTTAAGCAAACTATTTGGTTGGAAAGATAAATCAGAAGGTGGAGGAGTTGTTAAAGTTTTAATGGATTACTTTTTTTACTTATGGAATTTATTTCATAATTTCTTATTATTTCTAATCTTATATCAGGACCTGAAGTGAAAGTGTAACTCAAATAATTAAATAATTTTAACAATAAACTTGGGTATATAATAATGGGTTCGAGTCCAAGGCTCGGCGACGGCGTTTCTGTGTGGAGTTTGCATGTTCTCGCCGTGCTTGCATGGGTTTCATCCTGGTACTCCGGTTTTATCCCACCATCCAAAGACATGCACATTTGGCTATTTGGCTGCTCCAACTTGCTCCTAGGTGAAAATGTGAGTGTGAGTTGTTGTGTGTTTGCTCTGTGAAGAGTGTACCACAGTGCCACATATACTCAATTTATAAGACAAAATAAATAAATAAATAAAATCACTAATTGTTTACCAGTTACTTCCTTTTTCTGCCAATGATATTAATTTATTCTTAACAGAAGTGCATTTCTTCATCATTAATGAACGCAAATCATATCTACATGTGTTCACTCAGCACCTTCTGGACCATTCCTTGAAAGCCACTAATTAGCTTGAATCTAGTTAGAAAACACAGCTGTTCTTATTTATAATAAACTGGAAAACCAAATGGGAAGATGGAAAGTAGTTTAATGCATTTGAAGTTGAACAAGTCTTCCTTGTTTTTTTTATTTTTATTTTGAAGGACAGATGCAGCTTGTTAAAATGGCCGATGCAGTTGGCCTGTTCACATGCTTGCTGTAAAGATAAGTGTTTGGTGGCGACAGGGTTCTCATAACGATGGGAAAGAGGATGGAGGTAATTCGGAGAGCCGCAAAATGAGAAATGATATCTTCTGCAATGCTCTCTGGAGTGATAAGAGGCCCATCGATGGAGCTTTTAAAGGCTTTTTCCCTTCTGGCTACCATGATGTCACTTCACCCTGAGGGGATTATTGCACCCTCTTTGGAACATTCTATTTACTCGGCATAATCCTGATGGTGCTATGAATTTTTTTCATCACTCGCTAGAGGTAGGCGTTCTGAAAGCATCACATCCAAGTGAGGGTAATGTTTTGTAAGATTACAGATTGGATTTTCAGATCTGATTGTAAATCAGTTGGGGGAAATGGGAAACTGAACCAGATGATTTTTTTTTCCACAGACAAAGCAGGGCAATGAGCAACCAGGGGAACTAAACAAGCAGTTTCTTTCTCTGCAAAACTCGAAAATACCAATGATGGAGGGGAATTGAATGGCAGGATTCGGCATCTGGGCTAAAAACTGCTCTATAGGATCCTCAGAATAAAATAGAACCCAAAGGATTGAGGTAAATTTATTGAGCCAAAACTATTGAGTCTATATTGAGGTTATTATTATGGATCAGAGAACTGGGTTAACACAGACATTTACAAAATGTACAGATTTGGGCACTGGCGAAAAGCATCCGATAGATGTTTCCTGATAGGTGTCCATGCCTGGGGTTGCTTTTCAGTGCCTTTCTAATTTTCCTGTTTATTTGTGTCAGCTGTCTTGTTAGTTTAATTATCTGTTTAACGTGTTCATGTTCGGTCAAGCTTCTGATTTCGGCATTTGCTCCACAAACTTTTATTTACCTGCAAGTTTGTCTGCCTATTTGAGTTAGACTGTGTTTTTTATTTTGTGTGAGTCTGAACGGTGGTGTATGAGCCTCTTTTCTTTGAGTTTCAGTTTTGTTATTAATAAATTGATATCAAAATAATTAAATATATTGCAGAGTAGCGATACATAATGGCCAATCAGTATCAAGTCCGTGACCTGGCAGCCTTACTGGGTTTCCTGTGGAGGGTATATATTGACACAGGACAGGACACAGGGCAACCAAAATATATATTCCATGACTAGCTACAATAATGCATTGCTGAAAGCTAGGAAGCTCTACTCGGACTGTACTTGAAACAACAACAACAACAACAACAAAAAAAATGGTTCTTTGGTTGTTCTGTAGGGACCCATCAAAGTTTAACAGAACTAGTTCAGGAATACCCAGAAATAGTTCCAAGTAGAACCCTCACTTATTTAAAGAGCCATTTTATAGCCCAGGTTTTTCCCCAAGCATGTTCCGAGTACTAAGTCAAGCTGAACTCAATACTTAATGCAGAGCATGTTCTTGGTATTAAGAAGAAATCAATGGACAAAATATATCTTCAGTGCCTGGACCCTAAGCATTTTTCACTCACCCAGTTAATACGTACACACTTTAAAATGTTCTTTAAGATTTTTAAGGGTTCACTGGATAATTGTACAGTAAGGTTCATACATATGCAATTCATACGGGGTGCACTCTGCCTTTGCCCAGTGCAATAAAGTAGGTTAATGAGGGTTCCCCAGTGTTGTGCTGATGCACAATGTCAGCAGTGTCTCAAGATTTAAAACATAGAGTCTATTGCACTGTACGAACACTGCAAACAATGTGAACAATTTCACCACAGGATATTGGTTGTAAGCTGTGAACAGTGAGCATAATGTGCATGTCTTTGGACTGTAGGAGGAAACTGGAGTACCCAGAGGAAACCCATGCAAACTCCACACAGAACAGCCCTCACTGAGCTCGGGACTTGAACCCCGGACCTTTCTGCTGTAAAGCAGATGCAGATGTACTAACCACTGTTCCACCATGCCACCCCATCATTTATTGTAATATTAAGTTTATTATTAGATGCTTTATATAATGGCCAAATTTGTTTTTTGTCCTGTCTGACCCAGAGGTCATGCTAGGTGTTTCGTTTTATATTATAAGCTAGCTAATATGTAATTAATTAAGTTAAATTAAAACCAAGTTATTACTTTCGCCTAGAGTTTTGGCAGCGCTAAACAAAATCCTGACCACACCCATGCACTGAATTTCACCAAACTTGGTGGGGACACTACACTACCTGCGTCCAAGCAATGACTACATTTTGGAATGTCAAGGTCAAAAGGTGAAGGTCATAGTAAGCTCACAATTTTTTGGTGACAGAATGCTTATAACTTAGACATTCGTGCTGACAGACATGCTGTTACTATGAAGCACTAATAGGTAACCATATATGGACTTTCAAATGAAGTAATTGTCTATGACCTTGAGTGACCTTTAAAGTTCAAACCCGAGCCATCTTGAGCAAACTTTAAACGAGAGAGTTTCTTTATTAATTTGGTCACAGCCACATCTTCTAGAACATGGGTAATTCCAACCAGTAACCATATAGGGCCTATTTGGTACATTATCCATACTGTGGACTGGAGATACCTTGCAGTTTATAAGAGCCCCTTAAGTTACCTTTATTAACACTGCCAGTATGTAAAGTGATGTCTGTTTTTATTAGAATGAATGTGAGGTATGGTACAATAGAACCCACTGAAATCAGTAAGGGGGTACAGTAAAGTAAGAGCATTCCAGAACAGTGCACAAACCATAGCTAAAACCCAAGACATGCTGTAGGAAAAACAGTAAACAAAAGTGACTCCATCATTTCACCTTAAATACATTTTTATCATCCTTTTTGTTATAGTCTGGGCCTTCTGTCTGTGCTGGCCAGCTGTCACTCTAGAGACAATATTGGCTATCAAAGGCTAAGCGGTGCCTAGTGAAGCCTGACTGATTGTCAAAATCACTGAAAAACAAGACCGTGGTACCTTACATGAGTGCACGGTGGATGGAGCATGTAGGTGGACCATTTAAAGCTGTTAAAGAAAAAAACCACTTTGTCAGGGGACAATAAAAGGGAATAAAGTCTTGAAGGCAGCATCATCTACAACCAGTGTTGGTAAAAGTCCGAAATAATTGCTCTTAAATACAAGAAAATATGGGTGTTGTTTATTCAGAAAAAAATAAAAGCAAAATGAAATTATTTTCACCGAAATTAAAGGTCAAAAATTAATTCTCATTCACTCATTTGCCCAGCAGCTTAATTCTATTAGGTTCGTGGGGAGGTTGGATCCGATCTCAGCCGACACTGGGCAAAGACAGGGTACACCCTGAACTGCTTGCCAGACCCTTGCTTGGCAACAAACACACAACCATTTGCACTTACACTCACACCTAGGGGCAGTGTGGAACAGCCAGCTATCCTAATATGCATGCTTTTGGACTGTGGGAGGAAACTGGAGTACCTGCAGGAAAGGTGGTGAACACTCCGAACAACTCACCAGTCCATCGCAGGGTAACGCAGATGATATTCCGTTATATTACACAAACCATGACGTCAATTCACAATGTCTCTGAAAATGCAGAATCATTCAGTAAATGTCTGTCACACAGCAAGAAAGTTTTGCTAGACATATATAAAAAAATAATGTAAAAAGAACAGTAAAAGACACATTTTCAGCACAAGTGCATCTGTGAATGATTCTTACTTTCTTCTGTCTTTCTGAGAGAGGGAGCCAGAAGGTCCCTCCAGACTTATGCTTTCAAACCGAGGCCACAGACTGTGTACCATAATGAGCATCTCCGTTTAAAGTTCATTATGTTGATTGCAGCACGTTAGAGCATTCCCGTTTCCAAATTTAATTTCATATTCTACAGCATTCCTCTTGGGCAAGTCCATTAAACATAAGCAAAGAGTAATGCTGTTAGCACTATAATATTATCAGCGGAATGCACAGAATTTCACAGTTCTTAGCAACGCCTTTGGGTTTTATGTTTTTCAGGAAGTTAGCAGCACAGGGATAAGCACTACTGTTGTAGCATTAAGATTTGAAGTAAGAAATCGGTTCTGGGTGAATGAAGTCCGAGATGTGTTGTTTGTTTAAAACAAAAGGACCAACATTTTTTATGACGAACAACCAAATGATGGCAAAAGCTACAATAAATATATGCAATATATACATATACGTTTTAGCCATTCAGAAGTCCATCAGCTTTTTTTCGGTGGTATCCATTACTCAAAAATAGCCTTGGGTAGTATTTTGCTGTGGCGTTATTTTACGTTTTTGCAGAAATGTGGTTGGGGTTGAACCAAGTTTTGTATCCAGGAAGTGCATTAAAATAACATGTTCTTTTGGCTCCCTGTAAAAAAATGTAGACTCTTGGCATTAAAGAAAGCATTTCAAGAATGCTGTCTACTCCAAGTTCCTCCCGGATGACGGAACTTCTCACCCTATCTCTAAGGTGTGAGTGTGAGTTTGAATAGTAGGTGTGGGTCCTGCGATGGTCTGGTGAGCTGTTCAGGGTGTACCCCACCTTCACCCAGTGTGGGGGGGGGAAAGCATATGAATTTTCTATGTCGAGCATGACACTTACGTAGGATGTCTTAAGGCATCGCACAATAGACTCTCATGAAATACCAATGAGACACAAAAAATTATGAACATGCTCAAAACTCCACATCAAGGGTCTTCGATGGCATTTTCCATCACACAGTCAGTGAGTTTCATTCGACTCATCAGTTTTCTGACATGTAATGTATCTAACAGATGAAGTGCTTCATAATACTAGGGTTGTTAGAAGGCTGGAGCTTATCCCAATTGACACTGGGCGAAGGCATGGTATACCCTGAATAGCTCGCCAGACCATGACAGGGCAACACACACATACGTTCACACCTAGGGGCAATTTGAAAGAGCTAACTAGCCTAATGTGTATGTCTTAGAAGTGCAGGAGAAAACCGGTGTACCCGGAGAAAACCCATACAAGCATAGGGAGAATATGCAAACTCCACACAGAAACGCCCTTGCGTAGCCTGGCACTTCGAACCCAGGACCTTATTGCTGTGAGGTGAATATGGTAACCACTACGCCACCGCACTGCAGACTATACCTGCAAACTGTAAAGATTTCTAATCCCATTATCCAGAAGAGGATGGGTTCTTTTTGAGGCTGGTTCCTTCCAAGGTTCCTTCCTCATGTTGTCTCAGTTTCAGCTACGGACTTGTTTGTTAGAAATCTAAATCTACAGCATGATTTATGAAACCCTGCTTTGTGACAGTATGTTTCTTTTAGATGTATTGCTGAATAAATGCCTTTTCAGCTGTTTTTGATTATGGAGAGTGTAATTATTGGATTTTGTGGACCGCAGATTAAAACATGTGCACTTTCAGTGAAAATGTGACAGCTGAAATGTTTATGCAGTGTTAAGAAGCTTTGGATGAAGTTGCATGTCTGGCTGAGAACACAATTTCGGATGTGGCACTTTTATTCATTACCACACATTAGCATGTATTTACATATATTAGATTTGGATGCGGTGTGCAGTCCTGTTTTCAACTGCTGTGAATTCACACCCTCTGCTAATGTTAGCAGCTGCTTTTTGTTTATTACATTTTTAAATGTGTTATTTCCCCCATGGTGTAGACAAAACATTGTCTACAGCTTTCAGTCAGGAAGTTGTGTGCTACACTGCTGAGATTCAGAAAGTGTAGGTCTCGCTGAATAAACAGTTTTTAACGCAGGTACATTTTGTTGGAAAATGATCGAAGTATTTTTAGCTCGTCTTGCATTTATAAAAGAAATAAAGATTTTTAGTGATACATCAGAAAACTCTTATTTGTAACATTTGTAGTCATCTATTAATCACTTGAGTAGTTACCGTAATTACTGTAATAATTTTTATTAATGACTGCAGTGGTTACCATAATGACTGAAATAATTGTATAATGACTGCTATAGTTACCGTAATGACTGTAATTTTTTAAATAATGTCTGCAGTTGTTACCTTGATGACTGTAATACTTTTATTAATGACTGCAGTGGTTACTTTAATGACTGTAATAATTTTTTTAATGACTGCAGTGGTTACTTTAATGACTGTAATAATTTTATTAATGACTGCAGTGGTTACCATAATGACTGAAATAATTGTACAATGACTGCAGTAGTTACCATAATGACTGTAATTTTTTAAAATTAATGATCGCAGTTATGACTGTAATAACTATGTTAGAATGTATGAATGTAAAAACTTAAATAATGACTGCAGTAGTTACTTTAATAACTGTAATAATTTTATTAATGACTGGAGTAATTTCTGTATTGACTGTAATAATGTAATGAATGCTGTGGTTACAGTAATGACTAATAATTTTAATAATGACTGCAGTAGTCACCATAATGATTGAAATAACTGTATAATAACTGCAGTAGTTACCATAATTACTGTAATATATATATTTTTAGAAATGACTGGAGTAGTTACCATAATAACTTTAATAACATTATTACTAATTGCAGTAGTTACCGTAATGACTGTAATAACTATTAATGACAGCAGTAGTTACTGTAATGACTTTAATAGGTTTATTAATGACTGAAGTGGTTACCATAATGACTGAAATAACTTCACAAATGACTGGAATGGTTAATGTACAGACTGTAATAATTTTATTTAAGACTGGAGTGGTTACCTTAATGAATGTAATAACTATATTACTCAACTACAGGTACTCTGTTTTCCTCTTGCAGTCCAAAGCCATGCACATTAGTTTAACTGTCTACTCAAAATTTCCTATTTGTGTGAATGTAAGTGTTATTAGGTGTTTGTGTCGGTGTTAGATCTGCAATAGACTGGCAACCTTTCCAGGGTGTACCCAACCTCTTGCTTGAAGTCAACTGGGATTGGCTCCAGCTTTCCCCCTGATCAATCTGTAAAAAGTACAGATAATTGATTAATGCAAAAAACTTTTTTTTATTATAGACTGGAGACATTACAGTAATGACCAGAGTAGTTACTGTAATCATTAGAGTCAATACAGTACTGATTGGAGTAGTTACCGTACTGACTGGAGTAGTTTTGGCAAAGACCGCAATAACTAGAATAGTTCCTGTAATGATTCCTACACCTGTTGATGTTCAGTTCACTGAGATAGACCAAAACAAATGCATTGCTCTTTGCTCTCTGTACATTCTGAAAGGCTCTGTTTTAATACCATTTACGCCCTTGTCAACATTTTTTACTATTTCCCCTTAAATGAATCCCAGGTGCCATCTTTAAGGATTGCTTTATTATATTGAGTGAAGCATCCCAGATGAACTGATACAGACTTCTGCTGATAAATCATTGCACTCTGACACAATTTAATTTCTGATTTCATCTGTGTGACTCATGCTAATTTTTCCGCACTCACTCATTGGCCTATCCACCTAATCCTTCTATTATGGTTCTATCTCAGCCGACTCTTTGCGGCAAAGGCGTGACACACACTGAACAGCCATTCCATCACAGGGCCAACACACGCAACCATTCACACTTACATCCACAACCATGGGCAATTTAGAACAGCCAATTAGCTTGACGTGCATGTCTTTGGACTGAGGGAAGAAACTCGAGTACCCGGGGCCAACATACAAACTCCACATAGAAATACAGAGCCTGATACTTGAACCCAGGACCTTCTTGCTGTGAGGTGGATAATAAAAATATTTCACTAACAATGACAACACCCTAACAGTGTAGCCTGTGTCAGTATTATATTAATATACATGTATACCAGGTGGTGCTAACAGTACCAATTACAACACATTATTAATATAATTAACCATTAATAATAGTGATGTTCCTGCACTAATATTTGTACTAATTAATAATGTTTTTTTTTTATTAGATTAATGTAATATTAATTGTTGTAGATTACCTGCAACAGTTTTGGTAGTTTGTGATTTGAGTGGCATTTGCATTTTAAAAGGGTGAAATTTAACTGAAGGACTATTTTCTGCCACTCATGGTGTGTAAATGCCACTCAAGACACCTCACGTGGTCCACTGCTTCATTGCCATAAACCTGCTGAAGCATTTAAAGGGTCTTTACTTTTGTTATCATACGTTGTTAACATAATTTGATGTTTGCTCTTTGGTCCATATGCGCATGTGCTAGTGACACGAAAGTGTATATTACAAGTCCTGATGTTGACCGTGTGATGTCATGTGGCTTCCTGACTCACAAGGGTTACCACTCACTCCTGCTGTATGTGCATGACCACGAGGCTCTATGTTCTTTTGGTATAGGAACAATCCTGGAGCTTTGGCCTTGTACCGTGTATATAAAGGAGCCAAATTATATATATTAATATTTCTGCTCTTGAAAAACCCTCAACCCTTTCTTAATATTGCACTCTCTACACTTTAGCATAATCTAGACAGCTTCCAGACGATAACTTAAATTGACTTTCACGGCCTAATTCATAACCTACACGTTAAGTAATTAGAATTAAGACAGTTTTATAAATGCTAGCTGTGCTCTGCATGCTTTGAGTTCGCATGCTTAAATCTTTCGAGTGGCTTTTGATTAGCAGCCTCTGCCCGACACAGGAGTAATTATGACATTAAGCTTTCATCGCACACTCTGATTGTCGACCTGTAATGAGAAGGAACACGGCAGCCTCGGCCCGGCAAGTCTGTATAATCACGCACTGATCATGACACGACTGTTTACACAGCAGTGCTGGAAAATTACCCAGCAACCACTGGGAATGTATCGTGAAATCTGGGCTAGCAAGTCAATGTCAAAGAAGCAAACACTGCGCCCCTGGACAAGAGAGATTAAATAGATGTTAAATGCACCATGGGTTAAATAGAACGCTACCAATTCGAGCTTGCTCTACTGGGAGCTTTGGATTTGCACCAGATGACTTAAAAAGGTTACAGGAAGGACACTGCAGTATGATATACAAATATATATTCAAAACTGATGCTGTATACATTATATATTAAACTGTCTGCATTGTGAAACAGCAAATCTGTCTCCTTCGCCTCAAAAAAATAAATAAATAAATAAACAAATAAATAAATAAAACAAAAAATATCCCAGCCATAATGACAGTCACTAAAAATACTTTTACACATGAATCAGATTTTTTAAATCAGAAATTCAATTCCAACTTTGTATTTTCACAGCACAGAAGGACTGTTTAGAGTCAGCACAAGTGAGGAGGTTCTAAGCTCATGTTGTGCCTTTGTTATTATCTTCCTGTGCTAGTTACACACACACGCACACGCGCACACACACACCAAAATGAATAAATAAATAAATAAAAAATCAGGCTGCCTTTAAAGAGAGGACAATTGCACAGCACTAAAATAAATTATAACATGCAATTATGTTTTCTCTTTGTTAAGATATTAGAATTGCAAAACACAGACAGGAGAATTGAAATATATATATATATATATAAACTGTATACAATGTTTGTGTGTATGTTGTATGTACAGTAGTGTGCAGTGAAGTTTATACACCACCACTTTTGTCCGAAAGTGCTCCTAATAAAAACGTGAACATTTTTGGGTGAAAATATATTGAACAATGCTATTGTAGGCAGTGAGAACCAAAAAAAATCATTCCAACAAGTATATTGAGGTAAACGATTGGCTAATATACAAAAACACTGAAAATACCAATTTTTCAGAAAAATTATATTATATTATATTTATATTTATATTTTTGACTTTTGCATAACATGAATAAACTTCAAACCATATGGAATAGTTTAGCGTGTGAAGACATTAAAAAATACAGTGACGAAGTGATGATGATACACTTAACAAAATGACGATAAATCAGAAACCAAGTATTTATTTCATGTAATATTGGATCATATTGATGAGAATAAGTAAGCAAACAACAATATATAGTAATAACAAAAATAAAATTCTCTTTTTCAAAAAAAAAATCAATATTTAGTGTGGCCACCCTTTACTTTGGTTACAGCATTTAATCTTTCAGGCATAGAGTTCACATATTTTTTAATTTCTTTACTCACTAAACCATTCCATACGGTTTGAAGTTCATTCATTCATGCATGCAAAAAGTCAAAAAAAGAAAATTTTCTGAAAAATTGATATTTTCAATGTTTTTTTTTATATTAGCCATACTTTTACCCCAATATACTTGTTGGAATTATTTTTTTTGGTTCTCATTGCTTACAATAGCATTGTTCAATACATTTTCTCCAAAAAATTATAGAGAAGTAATTTTTTACTTCTTTGAATTAGGAGCCCTTTTACACAAAAGTGGTGGTGTATAATCTTCACTGCACACTACTGTAGGCTGAACACTTGTTGTGCTACTGAGCATGTTTGTTTGTTTTTTTTTTTTATTTGAGTGTAGACCTAGCCTGGTGATGTAGTGGTTTCGCTCACAGCAAGAAGGTCCTGAGTTTGAGTCCAGGCATTTCTGTAAAGAGTTTGCATGTTTTTCCTGTGCTTGTTTCCTCCAACAGTCCAATGACATGCACACTAGCTAACTGGCTGTTCCAAATTGCCCCTAGGTGTGAGTATGAGTGTGAATGGTTGTGTGTGTTTCTTTTTTAAATCAAACACCAATTAACAAGATCAACGCATTTCAAACATAGGATCTCAGAATCCTCCTTGGCATCAACCAATAACAAGATCACATCATGAACAAGGAGGTCTATCGAAGAACGGGTACAAGGCCGCTAGCTGAAAGTATCATCCACAGGCACGTATCATTTGTGTCATGATATAGTACAGCAATACATCCTTTAAATGCCTCCACATAGTGTCAGTTGCCGAGGATGGCATAAGCCAATCTATCTGCAGCAGACGGCCAAGCTCCTTTCCAGTGACATAGAGCTTTCCGAGCAGGAGATTCAAGCTATAGCGACAGACAGAGATCTGTGGAGATCACGAATTATAGCCGGCTCTCATTTCTCTTTACCAGGATTAGATATAGAGCTCACTAAGTAAGTTCATCCTGAGATGGATTGGTGAGCTGTACCCTTCACCCAGTGTTGGCTGAGATAGGCACCAGCTTCCCCATGACCCTAGTAGGAGTAAGCGGTTCAGGAAATGAATGAATGAAACATAAATAGTGTCTCTCTAAATAAATTCTCTGTAAATACATGTAAATAACACTTTTTTTTACCAATTATAATATGTAATAATAGGAATGATTAGTGTTTATTTGGAAAAGTTTGCAAAGAATCCTAAGCACAGATCTAAGGCTTTATTAATAGTGGCTTTAGTGGAATTGTTACCAGGCAGATACATGCACCTCGGCTACACATAACACTCAAACGGAGATCTATTCACTGAACCCCACACTAATCTCTCTCGTTTCTTTCAAACAGGGTGAAGAATAAATGAGCTCCTGTTCTCTTCCCTCCTTTCTCTCTCCTTAATCACTTCCTTCCTCCAGGACAATTACTTTCTTTGCATTACGTCATTCTGAGCACATCGCTTCGGAAATCTCCAAGCCCCATTCACTCTCATTACTTTTCATTTTTCTGGAGAGTCACTAAGACTACTAGGTTTTTTTTTTCCCAGCAGGCTGTTGTTTGGACACTTTTATGTTTAGGCCAATGAGCCTGTTGATTACTCCCTCATCTCTGTTACAAAGGAGGAAGTAGTTCAGGGTGGCTTGGATCTGCATGTGGCACCTAACGCCAAAGGCTGTGTTTGTTTGAGCTCTGCATAATTGTCCTTTCTTCAAGGGCGGCTTAATCACAAACCAGGCCCAGAAGATGATAATGACAACAGCGGCTTTATTTAGACCTTTTTAAAACAGCACAAGCAGTTTAATTGTTTCAGACTGAACCACGTGCCAAACTTTAATCATTTTAACCGTTTGACTTTTTGTTCAAGAACATTTTAACTTTGCCTTCTTTAAATACAGGGTATGACCTAAATCTGATCGAACATTGAGCTGTATGATGATGCTCATTCAACAGGAGAAAAGCAGTAACCAAGTGACATCACCTGCTAACAGCCGGGCCTGCAATACACTTCTCTTTTTTGGAAATGCTGTCCACTTTTTTTGGTTTGAGATCATTTCTCCACAAGATTCATTCACTGATGTCAGGCAGAGAAACCACTGAAACATGCACATATGAACCAAAGACAAAACATCAAAGTCAAACTCACGTTCTCCCACTCCAACTTAGGCAAGGCATGTCTTCATGGAGCTACACATGGAGGTCATGCTAGAACAGGTTTGAGCCTTTTAGTTCTAGTGAAGGAAAATTGAAACTCAAACAGCAGACGAAGAAATTCTGGACAGTCGTGTACTTTCAAGTTTGTGCCACTAGCTTTGGGAAGAAGCAACATATGGGTCTTATGGTCAAGTATCCATAAACTTTTGTCAAAATAGTGTAGATTTTTTATTTAATCCTGTTAGTGCATGATAATTGCCTCAGTATAAGATAAATAAAACATCTAAGAATGTCTTTTTGGATTCTGTTAGCACAATCTTGTTAACTAGCTGCCGCACAACACTTTGACATTAGCTATTTTCCTAATAACATCACATGCCTTGACATGTGTTTCTAACTTTTCTCATTTTATGAACATTAACTTACTATTTTAATAGTCGGAATGTGGTACATTTACTGATTTAGCTAATGGGTCTGTATAAAATCTGATCTAAAAATAGATTAATTCATTTTAGAGTCATACAGATGCATTAGTTCTGAAGCTTCTTTTACAAGAAGGTGATGCGACTTTAAATTGTATCTGCTTCAGCACACCATTCTCCTATATCTATCTATCTATCTATCTATCTATCTATCTATCTATCTATCTATCTATCTATCTATCTATCTATCTATCTATCTAAAGTAAAAAAAAATACAATTTGTGACACTTTTCAGTTTTTCTGAAAAATTGGTATTTTCAGTGTTTTTGTATATTAGCCATACTTTTACCTCAGTATACTTGTCGGAATTATTTTTTTTTTTTTGGTTCTCATTGCCTACAATAGCACTGTTCAATACATTTTCACCAAAAAATTATAGAGAGGTAATTTTTTACTTCTTTTTATTAGGAGCCCTTTTACACAAAAGTGGTGGTGTATATTCTTCACTGCACACTACTGTAGTTTCTGTAGATCATGAGTTTGGACCCTGATAATCCCACAGCCATCTGTGGACAGGAGCACAGTGCCACTAGCCAATCATGGGCATCTGGTGGGTGGATTGTGTTTTACTCTGAGTGAGTTACACCAACCAGATTTTACATAAACTCCAGATTGAAGAAAATGCACTTGGTTGCCACCATGTGCTGATCTTTAAGCTAATTGTTTGGAAAGAGCTGACCGATGGATGGGAATTGTGCATGATTAAATTAGGAGGGACAAACTGTGGAAAAAATCCTTTTATTCACCATGCTGTGAGACTAGCAAGCTAACTAACTAGCTAGTTGATTGAGTAGGCTATGAAATATTTTAGTATATCGCAGAATGAACAGAGTTCATTCTAGAGCTAAGAAACTTTTCTTTCATAGGAAACTTTTTGACACATTTCTGATCCAATCTATTTTTCAATGTCAAGCAAGGTTTCTTACTGCTTCAAGGATGCCATCGTATAATATCCCGCTGAAGGACTCGCCGATGTCTAGGATCCTTTGAATTCACACCTGCTGAGCCTCTAAAGGACCCAAATTGTAAGGATCGGTCTTATCAATGAAGCATCCTTGACTTTGAGAAATACCCTATGTGTGTCATGTTGGCACTGCAATACAAGATGAAGGTTTTCTCCAGTCTGACCGTCCTTATCCAGAGTGACTTACATTTTATACAAAGGAGCAATGGAGGGTTATGCTTGGGCAACAGAGGTCTTGTTCAAGGGCCCAACAATGGTTGTCCTGGGGTTTGAACCCCCCAACCTTTGGATCAGTAAGCCAGCACCTTAACCACTGAGCTACCACTACCCCATGCACATCAGGCTAATTGGCTGCCGAATTGGCTGTAGGTGTAAGTATGAATAGGCCAGTGATGTGAGAATTCGACAGCATTATGTGTATAGAGGTATAAAGTGAAAATAATCATATATAAAAAGTGAATCAGGCAATACATGAAAAGCAACCAGCACTTCTGTTTCCAAAACTTAAATAAAATGTATTTACTAAAAATAATAATAATAAAAAAAAATGTATATATATATATATATATACATGTTGGTGTAGTGGTTAGCACATTAGTATGTCCATTTCATAGCAAGAAGGTCCTGGGTTCCTCTGTGAGGGTGTTTCGGCATTGGTTTCCTCCTGGTTCTCGGGTTTCCTTCTACAGTACAGTGCATATTAGGCTAACTGGCTGCTCCAAATTGCACCTAGGGGTAAGTGTGAGTGTGAATGGTTGTGTTTGCCCTCATGGTCTGGCAAGCTGTTCAGGGTGTACCCCACCTCTGCACAGAATCGGCTGAGATAAACTCCAGCAACCCGTCACCTCTAGTAGGATTAACCGGTTCAGCAAATAAGTGAGTAAATGATTATTTTAGTATTTTATTGACTGTTTGTTTTACAGTATCAGAGAGAAAAATCTCGCACACTATTGTTACCGGAAGAAGAACAATAAGCAGAAATGCTCCATCATTTTGTTCTGAAACCAGGCTTTTTGTGTGTTATTGTTTATGCGCATTCTTAGTGGTCTGTACACCACCCTGTGGATGCTTTTATTTACATTTGCTCGGGCACTTTTTAAAATTGCATTATGCATGTATATGTGTGGGCATGTTTTGTAGGGGTCTGCTGTTTGATGTTTGATGAATAACAAAAACAATGTCTTGAGATTACTCAATAAGGGAAAATAATAACACGCATACAACTTAAGAAAACTTAAAAAAACAAGTTTCTTAGTAACAAGCCATTTATTTTCAACGTGACATGTTCTTCATTTGGTATTCCACCATTCCAACATGTCTGACAGCACTTGCAGAAAAAAAAAAGCCATTTCTTCTTTTTTCCAAACGCAGAATCCGTCACCGTCTTGTGCAGTCTGGAGCCTTGCAAAATTCTAATCCATCAAGCATCCCTTTCTCCTGTTGTTGCGCTGTGACCTTGGGCTGTAAACAGTGCCGCTGATGTATTATGAGTGCAGTCTGATGAATAATTATCTTCAAACACCCTGGCCTCTAAACACACTGGACAGGGGGATGCCAGCATGGAAATCAGATATGGAGCAGGATCTTCAAAGTGATATGCATTTTCTAATAAATGAAGCGAGACTCATAATCACATCGCTTGATGTGTTCATGTGATGATAGCGTCTAAACAAATTGCATTAGGGGATCCGGAGAGTTGGGAAGCGGCCTAAGTGAAATGTCTCGGACGGGATAAATGAAGTGTCAAATGGAAAATAAACTGCAGTGAAGTAAAATGACGTCGAGCAACAGTGATGAAATAACAACAGTCATTTTTTTTTACTGTGATCTGACTACAGATGCCACTTGCATACTGAAGTGTGAAATATTTGCAGCCAGTAAAACTAGTTTCATAAGTAAATCATACATTAAATCATATCTATCTATCTATCTATCTATCTATCTATCTATCTATCTATCTATCTATCTATGATATAAATCATATCTCTCTCTCTCTCTCTCTCTCTGTCTCTCTCTCTCTCTCTCTCTCTCTCTCTCT
>JAQMYF010000008.1:15913521-15945924 GCA_030014195.1 Neosilurus mollespiculum
ACACACACGCATTCATAAAGCATTATTGGAAGTTTCTTGGTTATTAAAGACATAATGGCTCAAGATCCTGCCTTCAGGGCGGCTTGAATAATTTATTGTACTTCTTTTAAGCAATTATGAAGTTACCACAGTGCTTGTTCAGTGAGAAACAGTTTAACACACACAGCATTATGAATTTCTAAAACAGTAGGTACAACTATCTTTCAAAATTCATTGCAAATGCAATCTCGTCATTATTCTGATAATGATTATTGATTTTTATGCTAAGAAGCAAAAACAGATGACAGGTGTTCGAATAATGCAATCTGTGCCAAGGCAAATGTTCGAGTAATTGAGACGCCGTGACGTGCCTCACTGTCTTAGCCTCTCTCTTCCAACCACCTAAACCCAAATCACAGACAATTTCCTCTCGCATAATGGTTTTGATAGAAAAGGGAAATTGAACAATATTCCACATTATAGACACAATGATTGCCATTTTTATCTCATGGGCCAATTCCGTTTCTATGTAAAGGCATCATTAAATATTGTGGAGGGAAGAAACAACTGTGCAAAAGGATTTGGAAATAAACTGGAGCCTGTAATCAGGAAAATATAAAAGAAAGCAAGAGATAGCCTTCTAGGAAAGGAGAAGTGAAATCTATGCATGCACCTTCTTCTAAAATATAATTTCAGACATACTGGACATGGTGGATAATATGATGAGTCTCAGGCAATATTTAAAGAGTACCAGTATTAGTCATCCTTACAACATAATTTGTGCATATGTCATACGTTTAAGCGGTTTAAGGCGCTTATTTTAACAAATGACCCTAAAAAGCACAAAACTGGGTCATTTTATACCGTGGATTACTAGTAGGGGCTGGTTAGCAGTCATTTTTTCTCGGAAGTTACGTGAACTCATTGGGCAGGGTTGTCCAGCACAAGTAAACAAGCAGATCTATTCAGTGAGTAAAATGTGTTCAAGAAGCAACTATGGCTAACTATTTGGAGGGAATGGGTGTAAATGGTTACCTATTTGTTCCAGAGAGAGAGGAGTCTTGTGTAGATGGTGAGATGTCACATTCTAGTGACTCTGAGGACGAGAATGCTGCCAGAGATGAGCTTGGCGGTAAATCCAAAATGGTTTATGCAGCCAATGATTTGCCAACTCGGCTTTCCTGTCGTCCGTTGGTTTTGGAAGACAAAATAAATGTTTCTGCAATTTCTGTGCCTGTTGTTCGTGCAGCTCATGGTGGATGATGTTACTAGTTTTGGCGTGTTGATTTGCCGTAATGGAATTGTCTAGCTTGCTCTCTGTGCTATTCTCATTGATGACCCTATGATATATTTAACTTAACTCTCAGTAATGCCTCAAGTGCTCAGTACTACAAAAAAAAGTGTTTCTTTTAATTTTTTTTTCGAATGCAGTCAGTAGAGTCCAGTAGACTTGGAGCTCCATACAGCCCACCCAGGGCATCACATCTCTGTGAGGGTCTCTGAAATATTATTATGTTTTGGTACTTTGAACATTTATTGCAAATGTTTGTCGTTATTCTTCACTGTTGGTAAATGAAAATCTTACTGGAAAATTAAGTTGCAATTATTTTTATTACAGTATATTGCGTTAATGAAACATTTTTTCCCCAGCAGCCTTGGGTTGATAAAAAAAAATCTAATCTGAATAAAGGTACAGATATTTCAAGCACTAAACAGGTACAAGTACAGATAGTGCCATTGTATTACACCACTACTGTGTCTCTAGTGACAAAATTATTCATTGATGGTCGAGATTTATTTTTACTAGTAATATAGCTGTGAGCAGTGATTCCTGGGGTCCAAGCAAAGAGACTAAAGAAGAGGAAGAGGAGTGATGATGAAGAAGACAAGCAGTGATGAAGAAGACTGATGGTGATAACGAGGTAGTGAAGGGTTGGAGTCTGAAGATGTCACAAAGATTTTTTTTTTGGAAGAGGAGGTGATGAATTGAAAGACGAAGTGATATAGAGGTAGAGGTGTGTTGAATAAATGTTGGCATGTGTGAAGATGAGGAATAGGCAGATAAGTGATGGTGACAGAGAAGAGATTCCAAAGTGTGTTTGGAATCAGTGAACATCTTGCAGAGAGGTTTTTTTTCGGTGTTGGCGGAAGAAAAATAATACTAATCCGCTTGATGCTTGGACCCCTAATTTGTCTGTAAAGCTCAGTGGTTGGGATGTCCCAGGGTGGTAGCAGTTTAGAGTGAGGTAGAGTGTGTAGGTCATGTGACACACTATGCAGGACATTGTGACAGAGTGACACAGTCTGGCCCCTGGTAGAGCATCACTAAGTGGTTTGCCCATTAAATGACACCAATGAGACCAAGTCAACGCCTCAGGAATGCCTTTGTTAGTAGTAATATGCTTAACTGTGGTTCTTATCCAACATGCATAACACCATCTTCATGGACAGCAGATTCCAGAGTGCATGAAAGTAGGACGCTGTTCGACCGTTATTGGATTTGGCAGTTAAGTGGGGAGTGAAAAGTCTTATCGCTTGAGCAGAGCTATGGTTGGTCATCATCAATAAAACATGAGCTCAAGGAGCTTCACATCCCTCCTTATTTATGTAGCTTTTTCATTCTCAGATCCCATCTGTGCTGTAGAGAATGCTGTGATCTATGCCTTAAGAGCTATCAGATCTTCAGGGAACGGGACTAACACTAGAAATGAGACGCGTGGTTTGTTGCTTCATTAACACGTCCTGTTGTCATGTGAACCAGAATGGATGGCGCACTCCACGCCGTATATAGCACCTTGATAAAGTGCTGAGAAGATATTAGGGGGTGTTTTCTAAAAAATCAATGTACAGTCTGAACAGGAAACGGTGATGTTTATTGATTAGGTGGCTGGTGATAGGATGTCACTATCAAGCGGTGTCTGAAATGCGACCTCAGGGATCGAGGGACGTTCTATAAAGTCAACTCACACTCCTAACATTTTCCTACTTTCCTTATGAGGGATAATTAAATCCTGAGAGCTTGATGGTCAACCCAACCCATTGACCCATCCTTATGCATGCGAGGATGAGAGGAAAAAAAAAAAGAAAGTGCTCTGACATGCAAATGAAGCACTATGCTGTCACCGTGACATCTGGTTGGACAAAACAGACCTAATTAACTCCGCAAGCGACAATCCGGTCTTCCCAGAGCAACAGGACATGGGCTGGTCATTTTTTTGTTGTTTTAGAATCAGACCTGGTTTGACCCTGGAACAGTTTCAGTGCACTCATGTCATCAGCACCAACATGGTGTCTGACAGGCAAGTGAGAAAGAGCAGGGAAGAAAGACACCATTGTGCACGGTAGGTCTCTTTTGCATCAATAAACGTCATATTAATATTCTCGGGGCAATGTGCATGATGATTATGATGGATCCAAACCGACAATGGAGGTCTAGGGTGTCATTTGTAATTGACCAGTGTGTAGAGATGTTTTCCTTGTACTGTTTAGGTTTCCTGTGACGGCAAATCAGGTACTGAACGGGTGTATAATTATCTAGCCCACCTACACTGTTGAGGAATTATACATGGGGTATAGTAGCCAGATATGTTTATATAAAGCCTTCAAAACCTGCCATGTAACTCTTAATTATAACAAATAGGCCACACCACCACCACTAACAACAACACTGAAATACCTCAGGATTTGCTCTAATACACAGTATGATATCATAATCATTCATTCAATTGCCAGACCACTTTATCCTTTATTAGGGTGGCAGAGAAGTGGACATCCTCTGTCAGTCGACTCTGGGTGAAGGCACAGTATATGCATGTTGCCCGTGTCTTGTCCTGCGAGGGTCTGGAGAGCTGTTCAGGGTGTTCCTTCTCCCAGTGTTGGTAAAGATAAGGTTTCAGCCTCCCTGTGATCCGAATAGCACTAAGTGGTTCGGCAAATGAGTGAGTGAGTGAATGCGTGTTGGCTCTGCGATGATCTGGCGAGCACTTCAGGGTGTACCCCACCTTCGCCCAAAGTCAGGTGACCACAGTAATATTAAGCAGCTCAGCAAACTGATGGATGGATGGACAAAAAGAGTTTTGAAGAAGGTATTGTAATCAGCAGTGTTTGTTTGTCTGTCTGTCTGTCTGTCTGTCTGTGAATGAAATCCTGACCACACCTGTATTAGTAATTTCACCATACTTGGCGGGGACACTACCCAACCTGATTCCCAGAGATGATTTAATTTTGGATTTTTTAGATCAAAGGTGAAGATTGGATCATGGTCACAACCTTTGACTATAATAACTTCAAAATGCTTGTAAGCCTCGCGCTTACAACTTTGAAATAAACGTTGATAGACATGTCATTACTATGGAACACTAATAAGGAACCCTATAATGACTTTCAGATGAGACAGTTATCTTTGACCTTGAGTGACCTTGAAGGGTCAGACCCCAGGCACCACGTAAATCCTTTAAACAAGATAGCGTTTTTTTTCTCAAAACATTCCTTCAGACAAGCACATGGGTAATTAAAACCAGTACCTATATAGGACCTATTTTATTACATTATCCATGCTGTCACGGAGGTACATTGCACCCTACGAGTGCCCCTCTAGTTATGTCCTGTATTTATTATTAAAGTAAACAGCTTCATGTAGGTTGAATGTAATGAAAAGATGAGTGTGTTTCCTGACAGTGCCAGATCCCATCAAATGAACACTGCTACTGCACACTAGATCAGCATCCATGCAGAATTATACATCTATAAATGACTAAGTAAAGAACATTCCTCTACAAGCCTACAGGCTACTGTAAAGTGTCATCAATTTTCCGCTTGCCATAGCAGAAAATGCACTTAAATTGAAATAGCACAGTCGTGGCTCACTTGAGACGGTACCGTCCCGAGATGCGATAAATCACTGCAGCGCTTTAGACACTTGAGGTTCTCTTTTTGTGACACATTCAAAAGAGCAGCTGACAGATCATTATCATTAAATTCAAGCCAGTAGAGTACATTTAAGCTGGCACTCTCTGCAAATGCAAAAGCCACTAATAGATATATTGTCATGTGGCACTCCTTCAAAGCAATTTACTTTTTGTGTCGTTTTTTTTAACAAATGAAAATGGTATATATAAAATTGTGACCTTGTATAATGTGACTGAGAACAGCTTGCTTATAAATGTAATCTGTAAAATTGCCATGCCAAAAAAAAAAAAAAAAAGGTTCTAGAAAAATGTACTAGATTAATGCCACTGTCTGGGTTTTTTTCTGCACTTAGAGTTTAACTCACTAATTTAATGGAAATTTAGTTTTTTTTTCAGTATCCATTAAGTAATTAAGCACATATATGTCACTTTATGTAAACATAATCAGGGAATAATAACTTATTTACAATATACAATTATATGGCGTTGATGGTTGTTCTGTGTCCGTCCAGTGTCCACCACAGAAAACCCAGACAAACTTTCAGGTAAATAAATGTTCATGGAGCAGACAGGGAAATTAGAAGCTTGACAAAACATGAACTCGTTAAACGGATAATAAAAGTAACAAGACAGATGAAACAAATGAAGGTGAAAATCATTATTAGTATCTATTACGCACATATTAATCATCTTATATAAACATTTTCAGGGAATAATATTTCCAATTATTCATAATATATAGTATGTTTTTACCTCATTTCTCAATGGAATAAATGCGTATCTCATGAAATAACTATGGCTGCTTAGCATACCTTAAATGCTGTTAGTCATCACTTGTTTTTCGAACTGCTTAATCCTAATGGAGTCGTTGGGAGGCTGGTGCCTATCTCAGCCAACACTGGGTGAAGGCAGGGTACGCCCTGAATAGCTTGCAAGACAATCACTAGCCACAAAACACACACAACCATTCACACTCACACTCAGCCTTAGGGTCAATTTGGAACAGTCAGTTAGCCTAATGTGCATGTCTTCAGACTGTGGGAGGAAACTGGAGTAACCAGAGGAAACCATGTGCAAGCACCAGGAACATGCAAACTCCACACAGAAATGCCTTTGCCGAGCTCGGGAATTGAACCCAGAATCACTATGCCACCATGCCACTGCACCTTAAATACTGTCTGTAAAAAATGCTGATAATAAACAGTAAAAAAAAGGCATTAGCAGTAATCACAGGATTTAATTCTTTATAAAGATTACAACCCCCTTTGCCTTTGACCCTCCTGAAGTCTATTAAGTTCCTTACATGAGGGATCAGAAGTACTTACAGCGCTCAAGCTCTCGAGCTGCTTGACTTACACACTAATCAGCACACTTGATGGCCTGATCGATTCGCGTTCTTGGCTTTACGGTAACTCCAGAGTCCAAGCCATGCTGGATGTAGCCCTGATAGCGCTATTGAGATAGTGACAGGTAGAGATATATACAGTAAGTTTGCTATTCATTATTTGATTATTCCTCCAGGATAATGGAGGTCATTAATATGAAATTCTTCCAGGCATGTGCCAAAACTTAATACATAACAAATGAATTATGAAGGCTAGGGATCATTTAATCGATCCACCTTTTCTAATACAATGTCTAAATTTGAAAGAAAATATTACAAAGATCAAGAGAAGGGAAGAGGGGAAGACACTTATGGAATGGATAATGGCTCTATAGCAGAATGTAACCTTGTTTCAAAGCTTTGTTTTCAAACTTTCTGAGCTAGTTTCAAGTCTTTTGTGTGATTTGGGAGAGGGGTATTAGGGCTGGGAATTTCATCAAAACCTGGCAACCCTGGTCACTTAATAATAATAATAATTATAATAATTGGGGCAGTGGTGGCCCGGTGGTAGGGTGCTGGATTACTGATCCCAAGGTCAGGGGTTCAAGCCCCACTATCAGCGGGATGTTACTCTGTCCTTGCCCAAAGTCGGCTGAGATGGGTGAACATAATTAGGAATAAATGGTTCAGAAAATGAATGAATGAATGAATGGTTCAGATGATGAATAACTTGCATGACAGGCAGCAATAAAAAAACAAAACAAAACCCCCCACATTTATTATTAATAATATCAAAATGGAAGAAACAGCATACAGAGTATGTTTGCTATACAGAGTAAAACAACAAAAAGAAAGTACGAAACTGAACCGTCATTCAGACAAACTTTCAAGTAGATAAATGTTCATGGACATGAACTCTTTAAATGGATAATTAAACTAAAAAAGACAGCTAATACAAATGAAAGTGGACAGAGACATCTATTGGGAGCTCCGCATTAAAGCAGTGCCTAAATCTATACATTAAGTTAAAATAGGAGAGGAGGAGGACTTGATTTCCCTAACAATCCCCAACAATTTATCTAATAGTTTGTTTTAACTTCTGCTTAGAACTAGTCCTTTTAAACCGACTATATAACAAAAAACCAACTCTGAATATGTGTAACCATTGTTATTATCCTATTCTGCACCCATGATGCATTGGGCCACTTTCATAGTTTCCTTTAAGATGTATCTTTTACCCAAGAAGGTTCCATGCCCCTTTGCAAATCCTTTACTCTGAGACAAACGTTGATACACGTTCACCTATAGTGTATTTTGAAATAGCCTGTTATTCTAATGTGCATGTCTTTGTCCTTAGGAGGAAACCCGAACACCTGAAGGAAACCTGCACAAGCATGAAGAGAACACCCAAACCCCACATAAAATTGTGTTTGCTGAAGACATGACTTGAGCCAAGGACCTTCTTCCTGTGAGGCTAATCACTACACCAACGTGCCCTCCACAGGTAACGTTCTCAGTGTAAATATTGAAGTAGCACTGAATACGCCTGAATGAATAAAGATAATTATATTCTTTAATGTCCTGAAAATCTGTTTGTGGCATGACAGATTTCATTCAAATAAAAAAAAACAGAACAATAGTCAATAATAATAGAAGACGTCTTCCACTATAGCTCCCAGGCTATATGTGACACTCGACCATGTTGTACGCCCCTTAAAAAAGATTCTGCAGGAAGACAAGTGATGCAATTATCATATAATGGACCCTGGATGGTCCTTGAAGTGACATATGGAGTCATTCTCACACTGAATGAATCTTTTAGCATTATCACGAGCCATCCATTTCCGCATGAGCACAGATTCATTTGGAGGATTTCTTTATAATCGTATAATGGGAATTCATTTTGTTCAGCCAGCTGGTAATCACCCAGCACAGGATTCCATGTGCACCCCCATGACCTCTGAGTTGGAAGCCATTTTGTTTGTTTTCTCATTCAGTCTTATATTTATCGAGGTCACTGTAGGTCATCCGGGAGCAGGAACCGCAGGCTATCAGTGATTCAGCTCTGTATTACTGCATTACATATCTAATCTATTATTACTGTATAGTGTAGTAATATAAACACTTTAAAAGTACATTGCTAAGCTAATGTGTTGGGCATTCCTGCTGTTACAGAATGCTTTTTTTTTTTATAATGCTTATTGTATACCACATTCTCAATTCTAATTGATCAGAAAATGCTAATTAAGTGCTGCACTGTTAACACAGTATCATTATATTAACGCTCTCGAATACGTTATCATTTCTATAGTAAGAAAATGCACAGGGATTTATATTACAGACTTTATACATGCATGAATTACTTCTGCCAAGGTGGGTGTTACGGTGGTGTAGCGGTTCGTCCATCCGCCTCAGAGCAAGAAGATCCTGGGTTCGGGACCTAGACTTGGCGAGGGCATTTCTATGTGGAGTTTGCATGTTCTCCGGGTACTCTGGTTTCCTCCACCAGTCCAAAGACATGCATATTAGGCTAACGGGCTGTTCCAAATTGCCCCCAGGTGTGAGTGTGCTTAGGAATGGTTTTGTGTGTGTGTGTGTGTGTGTGTGTGTGTGTGTGTTGTCCCTGCGATGAACTGTCAAGCTTCTTAGGGAGTTCCCTGCCTTCGCCCAGAATTGGCTGAGATAGGCTCCAGCCTCCCTGCAGCCCTAGTAGGACTAAGTGGTTCAGTTAATGAATAAATGATTATCTCTGTCAAGGAGGTTGTGTTTTAGCCTTGGTTTATGTGTTTATTTTTAGAGGAATATGCAAAAGGTTTTGTGTGGATTTTCATGAAATTTCTACCAGATACGGCGATAATGGCAAGGACGACTCCCTTTGATCTTGGAGATGATTCAGATTAAATTTTGGATCCAAGAGTTTTTTTTTTTTTTGGTGTCATATCACTCCATGGCCAGCAGGGGACTTTTTGCTTTTTACACCCTTTATGCAAAATCATGTGCAAATTTTCGTGAAATTTCTACCAGGACCTTCTGGATCCAAAATTTTCTAAAAGATTCTTTAACATTGGGAAATACATACATTTTTGGCATTTTTATGGATGATTGCTGGACTTGGTGGTGGTTTGCACTCTCCAAGTGCGCTCTCTCTCTCTCTCTCTCTCAAACAAAAAAAAAGAAGTAAAGCTTGCAGGTTTTCCTTTTTGCTACATGATAAACTGCATAAAAACTGCTAATTAATTTCAAGAGAGGAAATAAGATGATGACATAAAAAATGTTTATACCAGGAAGTAACAGGCGCTAACTCGTTTCCCTGACAACTTTAAACATACATTCATTACACTGGAGCTTGAAAGTTTGTGAACCCTTTGGAATTTTTTATTTTTGCATAAATATGATTTAAAACATCAAAAGAACCGAATTATCAGTAATGAGTCCAAAATATTACACTTGTTTATTTATTTATTGAGCAAAATAATCCAATCTTTGGTGGCAGAAGTGATATTTCCTAATCATTACAGTATCTCCACTGTGAACTCTTAAGTTAAGAATAAAATGATAACCCAAATACAGGTGGATTAAAAAAAAAATCACACCCAGCGGCTGAGAACGTCTCCTTCAAGACAGTGCCTGCTTCATCAGTTTGGACTTTCCCATTTTTTTGTCTGTACTTTTGACTACTTCTCATTCCTCCATCTGTCCATCCGCCCACCTCAGCTACACTGAACCTTGTCATGTTTTATTCCTTGTTAACGAAAATCATTCCATTATTTATGTAGAAATATCAAAAAGTCTGTAGAAAGTATCTGATTTAAAGGGAAACATTTTCAGATGTGGACATGTAGCAACAGTTATAAATATCCGTCTGTCCGTCTACCCCTCCATCTGTCTCTCCATCCATTCCTCTGTCTGTCCATCCATCCACCTCTCTGTCCGTCCCTCCCTCCATCCCTCTCTACATCCCTCCATCCACCCCTCTGTCTGTCTCTCTCTCTATCCCTCTATACACCCCTCTGCCTGTCCCTCCATCCACCTCTTCCTCCATCCATCCATCCGTCTATCCCTCCGTCCGTCCATCCCTCTGTCTCTCCCTCTGTCCATCCGTTCCTCTGTCCATCCCTACGTCCTCCCCTCCATCTGTCCCTCTGTCCATTCCTCCATCCTTTAGCCCATCCAACAGTTAATAATCTGTTCATGAGCTCCTCAGAATCTTTCTATGGGTTGTGTTGCTCTTGATGTCCTTGACGCAGCGATGTGTGTTTGGTTACAGATGGAGCTCATAGCTCGAGGATATTCTGTTTCATCCCGAATGAGCAGCGTTCAGCGTAGAACTGTAGAAGGAGGTCAAATAAGGGCCACACGAGAAGCATTAAAATGATCAGCACGACCACCATGGCACCATATAGACAGAGAAATTATTCTCAATCAAGCGCTATTAGTTTTACAATCTGAACACGAGACCTTCTTTATTATCTTATTATAAATGAACAAAAAAATCTTCGCATTTTTATATTTTTAATTTTTATTGTGTTTATTGAACTCTTTGGACCAAACCTTCTGGACTAATGATTTTTTTTCATTTTTGCCTTAGTATAAGAAACTGCCAGGTCCTAGCACCTCTCTCTCTCTCTCTCTCTCTCTCTCTCTCTCTTTTTCTGCCTCTCCCTCCCTCTCTGTTGGTATCTGTCTGTTTGTCTATCTGACATTCAGAATAAGAAACTACCAAGTCCTCCCACCCCTCTCTGACTTTCTTTCTTCCTGTCTCTCTGTCTGTCTCCCCCGTCTGTCTGCATTCCTGTCTCTCTTTCTCTCTGTCTGTCTGTCTGTCTCTCTCTCTCTCCCTCTCTATTTTTCTGTCTGTCTGTCTCCTCTATACCTCTCACTCTCTGTCTCCCTGTCTCCTCTCTTCTCTGTATTTCCGTTTGTTTGTCAGTCTCCCCCCTACGTCTGCCCTCCATCTGTTTGTCTGTCTCTCTCCCTCTCTATTTTTCTCTCCGTCTCTGTCTCCCCTTCACTCCCTCTCTTTGTCCCCCTGCCCCCTCTGTATTTCTGTCTGTTTTTCTGCAACCCATCTGTTTGTCTGTTTGTCTCTCTCCGTCTCTCTCTCTATCTCTCTGTATTTTTGTCAGTCTGTCTTCCCACTTTGTCTGGCCCCCTCCATCTGACTGTCTGTCTGTCTGTTTCTCTCTCTCTCAGCCATGTTTTAATTCTGATCCTGCATATGAGCTGTTGCAGAATTTAAGTGTTTATTGATTTTAAAATAGTTTTATTAAGGTATAGAGGAGACAGAGTCCTAAATACTGTATGCTGCTGGTGTTCTTACTTTGATCTCACTTTTGTTTCTATATAAACTTTAGGGGAAAAAAATAATTTCATAGTTTTAGAGCAGACATTTTCAAATGTTGTACGGCCCTCTTTAACCGTGAACTCTTTGTAATCTCTCAGAATCCATCCAGACAGAATCCAACTATTTAAAAATTTATCTTATTTTTTAAATGTGCCCAACAGTGTTTTGGTCATTTGCTGGAGATTCCTGAAATTTAATTCCTGAAAACAAATAAAATTAAACTCATTATTATTATTATTATTATTATTATTATTATTTGTTTAAAAAGTTTGGATTGAATCTATTTAATGTTAATGATCCAGGCAAACTGAATAAAATATAAAAATGAAATTAAATAAATAAAATAATAACTGTCTACCCTTTATAAACCTTGCTTTTAAAGATTTCATGATGAGTATTCAAGTATTCTTCTTCTTCGTATTTTTTTTGTATGTGTTTATTATTATTGTAGTTTTTACAATAGAATTTATTTTACTCTTTTCTGTAATGTCTCTTAATTGTGTGTATTTCACACGGACGTGACCGGAAATGAATATTGCAATATAAAGGCTTGTTATTATTCAGCTCATGCCGACCTTTTCAAAGCCCATTGGCTACGCTGGTGTGAGATTCTGATGTTTTGTTGCTCCGGTGCTTACAGTGTGATATAATTCTGCGCTCAGCTGCTCCTGACCTGCCTTAAATAAGTTATATGACTCCCAGCACAGTGCGGTATATGAAAAAGCTTCTTGAAAACAGAAAAAGGAAAAAAAAAATAAATGAAGCCACTAGGACTGCAGAACAAACAACGCCATGGAAAAAAAATCATCCAAATAATAAAGGGTGTTCACCTTGATCATGATTACTGAACACATACAGTACTACTACATGACATATTTACAGTGATAATTGTTAGGATGTCCACCTCACAGCAAGAATGTCCTGGGTTTGGTATGTTGGCAAGGGTGTTTCTGTGTGCCTTTTCCTTGTTCTCCCCAGGATTCCGCTGGGTGAACCAGTTTCCTCCCACAGTCCAAAGACAAGCACATTAGGCTAACTGGCTGTTCCAAATTGCCCCTAGGTGTGAATGTCAGTGTCAATGGTTGTGTGTATGTGTTAGCACTGCAATGGTCTGGTGAGCTGTTCAGGGTGTACCCCCAGCCTTCGCTCAGTGTTGGCTGAGATAGGCTTCATCCCTGCAACCCTAATAGGATTAAGCGGATCAGCAAATGAGTGAGTGAGTGAAAGTACCTTTGACAGAGGGATGGCAGGTGAGCTCCATGCACAGCTAAGCACTGTGTAGCTAACAGCGTCTTGTTAAACCCCATTCATAATTCGATATATACTAAATGAAAATATATGTAAACCATGCTCTGTAACGGTGTGTTTTATACCCATTGAAAGTTTTAGTATATACTATGCGGAAAGACGAGTAACACTAAAAGGAGACTTTTATTTATTTATTTCCATTTTTAAAAGGTGACAGAGATAACGTTGCCTGTTACAAATGACCATAACAAACTGTGAGGTGAGTGTCTGTTGTTATGGAATTTAAGCATTATCCACTTGGGATAATGTTTTTTTTAAATCCCAGGTAACAGACCAGTCAGATTGCTCCGTTCCTGTGTATGCTAATGTCCATTATCATGATATAGCAGACCAATCACACACACACACACACACACACACAAACACAAATTATATATTCATTTTCATCCTAATTAGGGTCGTGGGGAGGGTGGTGCCCATCTCAGCCGACTCTGGGCGAGGGTGGTGGGACATCATGGACAGCTCGCCAGGCCACTGTAGGGTCAATTTACATACAACTATTCACATTCACTGTCACACCTAGGGGCAATTTGGAACCGCTAATCAGCCTGCTGTGCATGTTTTTGGACTGTGGGAGGAAACCGGAGGACCCGGAGGGAACCCCTACAAGCACTAGAAGCACAGAAGCGCTCAAGTCTGGGAATTGAACCCGGGACCTTCTTTATATATATATATATAAATATATTGTGTGTGTGTGTGTGTGTATGTATGTATGTATGTATACACACACACACAACTCTGTGTTCTCAGCTCTCTCTCTTTCTCTCATTATGAGTCTCTTTTCTCTCTTCCTGCAAACACGCCAGCACACATATAATTGATCTGTGATTAAATGCAGGTGAGCGCCATCACATTACCTGCTGCTTCAACCAGTCATCTGTGCATCTACTGCCGACACTCAATCACACCCACGCTACCGCACTGATCTAAAGCCAGAACTGTACTTATCACAGGTAAAAGTAGAGAGCAGGCAATTTAAACTTCACAGTGTGAGTGGCCATGTCGTTTTTAACAATACCCTGCAAACAGGGAAGGAAATGGTAGTTAAGAAGACTACGCTAAGTTCACTCACTGACTCACTCACTTATTTGCCGAACTGCTTAATCCTACTAGGGTCGCAGGGAGGCTGGTTCCAATCAGGGTTCACCATAAATGGTTTCGCCAGACCATTGCAGGGCCAACACATACAACTATTTACACCCGCATCCACAACAAGGGTCAATTTGGAGAAGCCAGTTAGCCTAATGTCCATGTCTTTGGATTGTAGGAGGAAACCCACTCAAGCATTGGGAGATCATGCAAACTCCACACAGAAATATCCAAGCCTGGGACTTCAACCCAGGACCTTCTTGCTGTGAGGTGGACGTGCTAACCACTAAGCCACTGTGCCACCCCTATGCTAAATTGATGAGTAGAAATTTCAAGTCGAAGGGACGTTTCTTGTTTATTTTTCTGGCAATTACAATTTGTAACTTTGCTTCAAATGCAGCTTTAGCTGAGAGAATGTGACTCATTTTTGATTGGTGCATCAATATAACAAAGCAGACATTAATGTCATGATTTATGATGATGTCACAAGTTTTATTTAAGTTGTGAAAGGATAAAAAACAGGACCAGAGTTTAATTTTCCAACCTTACCATCTGGGACATAAACAGATCTGCTGCGTAATCGGCATAGAGGATGTGAAGAGGATCTGAACCCCCTCCTTTGAAATCGAGCGTTCGTTTCATCAGCTTCCTTCATCAGAACCAATTAGTTTCAGTATATGGAGGAGGAAATTTAAATAAAACTCCAAACCAGATTAAATGCCTTTAAATGTGTGACAAGCCTGTTAATAATGAAATCGCTGCTGTTTCTCAGTGCGTAGTTAGCGTCTTCGAAGGGAAAAGAAACCTTCAGTGTCATATTACTCATGCCTTACATCAAGGCAAGTCAAGGTCATAATAAAGCGTGTGTTTAATTGCTGATACACTTGATTATGTTCCAAATAACAGAGTAAGCAAGCAGGCAGGTTCACTTTGCATTTTAAGAGGCTCATCCTGGTTTACAGACAGATGGAGGGTTGGAAAATATACCGCATGAGCGCTGCATACATCATCAGCTCACTGCGAGAAAAAACTCTTTGTTTAAGTTTTAAAATAATCCTTAAACCTTCAAAAAGATCATCAATATAAAAAGTAACCATTTTTTACATTTATTAAACTTGTTTTACTTGCATGCTATTCTCAGTCTCTCATAAAAGAAATCTGACTCATATAGGGATTATGTTTGGGACTTTGTGATCTGAAAGTAAGGCTGAAGGGGTATTAGGTTTTATCTTTGGATTTTGTGATCACTGAATATTAAGACAAAAAGACATGATTGCGTCGCAATTCAAAAAATAGACCACAGGGATCCAGATGCTCCAGGTGAAAGGACCATTTCATAATATGCCAATATAGCAAGTTTTAAAGCCCCCAGCTTCAGCGTGTAAATGTCTAGGAATCTAATACACAGTTTTGCCTCTGTGACCTTGAAAAGTAGGTCAAGGTCACACACACAAATCCTAGCACTCATAGTTTAAAGCCCCAGCTTCAGTGCACGGCAAGTAAATGTCCAGAAACTAAAGTGTGACAGACAGACCAACCCATTCCTATAGCTCCTGAGCCACTTTGTGTGCGGGAGCTAACAAAGTGAAAGAGCATAAATTTGTCCATGATTTCTCCATGGCAGTGATGGAGTACATTGTCAATCCCAACAGTAGCCAACTGTGAATGTTTTTTAGCTCATATATGTGGAAGAGGGTAGATAGCACTTTTTTCCAAGTGTGTTGCATTGTGCTTTGATGCTCCATTAAGAACTTGCCATTGATTTTGGAGGCAGACTTTAACAAAAATATGAGAGGTGGAAATATGTACTTGCCTCAGAAATGTGAGTGTCTGCGATGCATACCCTGCACCTGTCATGTCTACTGTCAGTAACTGCAATGTGTACATGGCAGTCGCTGTTCACTGTACATTTTTACCACAAAGGAAATCTACTGTTACCTCCACTAGGCCATGTATGCCTTATGTATGGCTTTACAGTTGCATGGTAGGGTCGAATTGATCTGGCGCTAAACCCACGGTAAATGTCAACATGACCAAACTACCTATGAATGGAAGCCACACCCTCCTGTCTCTCAAGGTAGCCCCCTGGCTCTCACACATTCTGATGAAAGTAAAAAAAAACACTATTTACTTAATGCTAGTTTACCCAGTTGTCTACTGTTAAGTAATTCTGGCTATGCAAGACCGAGGCTTTACTCTGCCTGACTAATGGGTGGGAACTGGCCATACGTAATTTAGAGAGAAAATGGTGTAGGAGGAAAAAAATATATGAGAACGTTTTTCTAGCCCTGGATCATTTCAGGAACGATGAACTGCCTTCAGCTAAATAAGTGACATACCTCACCTAACCTCAGTGGAGGATCTGTTCCAGAAGCTGTGATTCAATTATGAAAACCCAGTCATTAACAGCTGTAAAAACATCAGTGTATCCCCTTTTTACAACTTTATGTATTTTTCCATCATTATAGAGTCTTGGAACTGTGCACTGGCATATTATTCACTGGGATGACGTCCATTAATTTCTACATGAAAGCAGCGGGAGAAGTGAGAGCGCTCATGAAAAAATAATAGAGGTGATGTCAGGTTCAGCTCAGATAGATCAGCGTGAAAAGCAAATCCCCAGCACGGAAATATCTGAGTTAATATCATGAACATTTGTGTCGGTATGACTTTTTATTTGTATTTTCTGCCCCTGCAGTTTGTTTAATGCATCCTGCAGAAAAAAAGCAAAAATAGCATAAATATTCTGCGAGATACAAGTGTCATAGGATAGAGGTAACAGTAATGAAAGACTCCCTTTGAAGTTTTCCTCCATAAAATATTTGAGACTTGGTATCTGATTCAGATTGGAATGTACAAACCCATGGATGGCGCCTTACTGTTGTGCACTGTCGAGAGATTAGAACAAGATTTATTAGATTTGATCCTCATCAAAGGGCATGCTATGCACAATTAGCTAACTTACTCAATCAATCATTTCAAATTTCAAATTATTTACCCCTACCGGGGTTCTCAGCCAACACTCGGTGAAGACGGGGTACACCCCGAACAGCTTGCCAGACCATCGCAGGGCACCACACAGTCATTTACACTCACACTCACACCTGTGGGCAATTTGGAACAGCCAATCAGCCAATTAGCCTACTGTGCATGTCTTTAGACTGTCGGAGGAAACCGGAGTATCGGGAGGAAACCCATGCAAGCACTGGGAAAACATGCAAACTCTACGCAGATATGCCTTCACTGAGCCCAGGACTCTAACCCCAGGACCTTCTTGCTGTGAGGCAGACGTCACAAATACAGTTAATGTAAAAACACCAATCATCCTGGAGATTGCAAGTTCAAATCCAGGTTGATGCCGCAGCCGTCAGTGGCTAGAAGTTCATGAGAGCTCCTTGTTCTAGCTCACATGAGGGAGTGGGGCCAGTGCTGTAGTGGTTAGGGTACTGGGCTCATGATCGAGAGGTTGTGGGTTCGAATCCCTGTTAGACCCCCCATTAGGTCTTAACCACAAGAGTGCCTCTGTCCACCCAGCAGTATAAATGGGTACTGGTTAAAAAATACTGGGTACTAGCGTCCTATCCAGGATGAGCTGAACTCCTAGTTGCTTGACGCTACTGAAACTGGGAATAAGCTCCGACCTGATGATCCAGTAGGCTCTGGTGTAAAAAGCCCAACACATTTCACACACAACTTTGACACATTAACACAAAAGCTAAATAATTCATTAAACTTTTGCCATCACATTATATAACACGTTTGCAGTTCAGGATTAGGGATGGACAACAGAAAGTGGTTTCAAAGGGAAAAACTAAACACTACTGAGACCCCAGCCGATGCCAGTAGCCCCAGCAGCAGCACCAATATGACGATATGACAGCACCAAAACTTAATCTACTAGGTCCACCAGCCACAAAGAATAATACCCCGGCAGCAAGCAAGGTCAAAACAAACCCACAGCCCCTCCCACAGGTGTTATATTATATAAAAAGATTTACCCCTTCGCCATTTTCATCTGCTTCTTCACTTCCTGGCCCGGGGCCTGCTTGGTGCAACAGATTGTTTGTTAAGTAAATTTGCTCTAAATTAATAAAACTCAGTCTTATTATAAGTTAATTATAAGACAAATGCTAATAAATGTAAAATTAATTTTCCTATTTTAACCAAGTCAAGCCAGCCACAGCATTTAAGCCTCAGATCAATGGATAAAAAATTGTTGTATAACAAATAAATGTTGCTAATGCTACTTGATCGAGGTCGACCATGGATGAAGTGCCCTAGTTGCTTTCACTTTAGCTGTGATATCATATTGCTGTCATGGCTGGAACAGCATACACTATAGCTGAACAAACCAATTTGGGAGTGGCGGACTCTGCTGCATCTGGTGCAGGTGTGGGTGGTCATGGGGTTGACCCCATAGGAGCGCGCCTTCCGCCTGGCTCTCTTTTCTTCAGCCAAGGTCTGGATCCTTTCCTCTCCTGCCTTGAGCTATCTCTGGAGGACACTGCGCCATCTGCTGCAGTCAGCTGCTAAGTCCCTCCAGCTCTTAGTGTTGATGTCCAGAGCTTTCAGGTCGCATGTACAGACATCCTTGTAGCGCAGCTGGGGACGGCCAACGGATCTCTTGCAGGAGGCCAGCTGGCAGTAGAGGATGTCTTTCAGTATGTGACTTAAAAAAAAAGCTTTAGGTGTTGGAGTTACTTGGTAATAAGATTACCAAGAAAAGTGAAGGAATTATTTGTTATAACATCTAAAACAATGTCGCTGAATTAATGTCGCTGGATATCCCTGAACATTAACTATATATTTACTATATGTTTATATTAACTATAAATTTCATTTGGGCAGTACGGTGGAATAGTGGTTAGTACATTTGGTGCACAGCAATAAGGTCCTGGGTTTGAGTTCTGTGCTCGGCAAGGGCGTTTCTGTGTGGCATTTGCATGTTCTCTGTGTGCTTGCATAGGTTCCTCTGGGTAATCTGATTTTCTCCAATAGTCCAAAGACATGCACATCAGGCAATCTGGTGCTTCAAATTGCCCCTCGGTGTGAACGTCAGTGTAAACGGTTGTGTGTGTGAGTGAGAAACGCGTGAGCCCATGACTCAAACCCAGGACCTTCTTGCTGTCAGTGAGGACGTGCTAACCACTATGCCACCATGCTGCCCATCATGTTTTTAATGAATACAAATAATTAGCAGTGACAAAATACTGTAGTGTGGTCTAAAAGGAGCAAAAAGATTCACGGCATCACATCACACCCCAATATATGATTATTTCCTCGAACAGCACAACCTATTGTGTTTTATTCCTTATATAACAAAAAATATTAAGCCGGGTTTTGGCTGAATGAGAAAGACACTTGACGCATCATTACACACGGAGCACTACTGAGTAAATGAATTAAACACCAGCCTCTGCAAATTCATTACCATCACAGAGATGGGTAGATTAGCTGAAAAAAATGCACATACAAAAGCCTTTGCTGAACGTTCCATCAGCCAGATGCAACATACTGAAGTGGGATTTTTACAGAGCTGATATCAGTATGAAAATATCAGAATTATGCAGCAAACATAACCGAAATGTACTGTTATATATCTCACTCACTCACCGAAACATTTAATCCTACTACGGAGGCTGGAGCCTATCAATGCCCACATTGCGGGGTACGGGGTGCGGGGTACATCCCATCACAGGCCAACACATACACAACCATTCACACTCACACTCAGTGACCTAGGGGCAGTTTGGAACACCTAGATAGCCTAATGTGCATGTCTTTGGACCATGGGAGGAAACCCATGCAGGCACAGAACATGCTAAACCCACACAGAAATGCCCTTGCCAACCCTAGGACTCAAGCCCAGGACCTTCTTGCTGTGAGGCGGATGTGCTAACCACTACACTACCGTGCAGACCAAATTTTCATCATTCATTCATTTTCTGAACCGCTTAATCCTAATTTGGGTCGCGGGGAGGCTGGCGCCCATGTCAGTCGACTCTGGGCGAGGGAAGAGTACACTCTGGACAGCTCGCCAGGTCATTGCAGGGACCAAATGTTATGTCTGTTATCTTTGGGGTGCTAATACTTTTATCATGGGTCTTATTATAGCGCTTGCATGATGATCATGAAAATAAGACACAAACTTTCAGACTTCTGAAACAAAGTCATTTCAAATGGAAAAGAATTCTGTTTGTTTGTCTGTTTTTGAACAATTAAACAGACATGCTGCTTTCTTTAATTTAGTCGCAGTTGCATCTCGGTTTAATGAGTCACTCCTTTCCACATCAACACCATCAACTCAGGAGGAAATGCCATATCTCCATTGTGCACTGAAGTGTACCATGCAAATGAATGGCGATTCTGCATTACTGTGTGCTTTGTGCACTTGTGTAGTCACTCGATTAGCTCAAGTAGCCATGCGGGAGCAAGGGACCTTCCTGCTTACTGCCTACATGGATAAATATGGTCGCAAGCACCTATGGCATGTGGTATAGCTGGCATCCAATCCCAAATCCAAGGACTTGGAGTCACACTCAGATCTTTTTAAGGAGTGCTCTAATACTGCAGTACTGTCAAATTTCACCTTATAAAAATCCAGCATACACATTTTAGCATTCTACTTCATTTAACAAAGCAGATTCAATTTATCAGTTGATTAACATCAGCACTGTGAACTGAATTTGATGTGAAAACTCCAGGAGCTGAGGCTGATACTCCTGCTCTATGACAAGTTATCAGTTTTAGACTTGTCGGATTGTATCATTGAGTTGATTGACTGCATTATGTCGCCTGACTACTAAAATCTGATCTTCCCTTGGGTTTTAGTATGCTCTTCTATTCTTCATGTTTACCATCCATCTAACCATTATCTACACCACTTATCCATCAGGATCATGGGGGAAGCTGGAGCTAATCCCAGCTGACTTAGGGTGAGAGGTGGGGTTACATCATCAGGCTATTGCAGGGCTAACACAGACACAAATTACCATCACACTCCCATTCACACCTACGCGCAAGTTAGAGTAGCCAGAAGTCCCAGAGAAAACCCACATAGTATGAACAAAACTCCACATAGAAAGGCCCTTGGCTGATATATATATATATATATATATATATATATACACACACACACACACACACACATACATATATTTATACATTTTAAATGCAGCTCGCTTCTGGGTGGTACAGTGGCATAGTGGTTTTGGCAAAGGCGTTTCCGTGTGGAGTTTGCATGCTCGCTTTGTGTTTTCATGGGTCTCATCTGGGTTCTTCAGTTTTCTCTCACAGTCCAAAGGCATTCACATTAGGCTAATTGGCTGTTCCATGTGTCCCTTAGGTGTGAGTGTAAATGGCTGTGTGTGTTGGCCCTAGGTGTGCGTGCAAATGGTTGTGTGTTGGCCTTGTGATACCTCGCCTTCACCCAGCTTCGACTGAGATAGGCTCCAGCCTCCAAGACCCAAGTGGAGTTGAGTGGTTTGACAAATGAGTAAGTGATCTGGATTTGATAGAGAGCAATTAGAATAATTTGTAAGAACAATGGCCAAGACCATGAAGGTTGAGGAAGGGGAGGGGCTCCCCACCACCATACATTTTTCCTGCCAGTCTGGAAATCGAACCAGCGACCTTTTGGTCCCAAAACCGCTTCTTTAAACATTAGGGAAAGGCTGCCCCAAAGTTAAACGCTGCATTGGCTGGGAGAACATTGGTACAAATTGAAGTGACTTCAGTATAAATCATAATAACATTGGATGAAACATCCGAATAACATTGGTATTCACTGGAGAACATCCCTACATATCGAAACAAAATGAGATGAAACATCAGACTAATATCAGGATCAGCTCAAATCGGGATCATGATCAGTATTGTGTAAGCGCATCTTTACAGTGCTTTCCAACATGCCCAGGGTTTTTTTTAAAATGTATTTCTGACTTCTTCATTCATGACACCAGACACCATTCCGAGACACCAGATTGTGCCGTCTGCTTGGTTAAATTACACTCTCGGTTGTGATTTTCCATTAGTGTGTTGCACTTCAGTGGCTAATATAATGCTCAGGAAAGTCATAATAAATGGGAGGGAAAATTAGGCTCCTCATCATTACAGGATACAATATATAGCATCCTTTATCTACTTCCTTCACCCTGTGTTAATGTCCCATGATGTAATAGAGCTAGTTGGAAGTTTTATTCAAGTTAAAAAAAAAAGAAAGGAGACAGACTTTAGGACTTACAGACTTTATTGAGATCTGCTGTTTGGGTCAAAAATGCCCATTACGTTTCCTGTCTAAAAGCTAATGAAGTGTTAAAATTGCAGTCATTACAAACACTTGTATATTACTGTCAACTGAAATATGCAGAAAATTCACAAAGTGCACAAGTTACTTTAAGTTTCTATTCTTTTGTAAGCAGTCCTGACCTAAACTGTATCCATACTGGGCAGAGGCGGGTAAAGGGGTTCTTGTATATGGCAAGCACATTAAGACAATCAATACCATGTTACTGCACAAACAATTTAGCCTACAGGTAAAAAGAAATATGTTGGCACCCCTTTTTTGTGCTTTACATTGAAGAATTAATAGTTGACATTGCACTCAAACATACATCGCCACTGGAAACATTGGATAGGCTAGTTTGATAAAGATGGTAAAACATTTACCAGAGCATGGAATCAGATATAAATAAGAATCTGGGAAAAAATATAGAAAATGTCTGTCTTATGACCAAAAATTGTTTTGTGTTTTGACAAAAGAATTGTAATCATCTGCGTTTTTGAGTCAGTTTGTCTCTGAACAAAATTCTGGCCACATCTTTGTGCTGATTTACACCAAAAGTGGTGGGCACACTAACCTCCCAGAGGATTTGATTTTGGACAGTTTGGGTCAAAGGTAAAGGTCAGAGCAAGGACACAAATGTTTGGAGATAGACATTTATTTATATGTTCATTTATTTGACAAACCACTCATTTCAACTAGGGTTATGGGAAGGCTGGAGCCTACTCTGGGCCAAAGGCGGGGTACATCCTCTGTAGCTCTCCAGTCCATTACAGGTGCTCAGGAAATGGTTGCAGGTGCCCTTGAATGGTTAAAATCAAGGTCACAAGATTTTGAACACAAATAACTTCAAAACAAGTGTTGCTATGGAAACTAAATAGGAAAATTTATACTTTTAAATGAGACAATTAGCCTTGACTTTAAGTGACCTTGAAAGGTCAAGCGCAAGGTCATACGATTCTGAGTGCTCATAGCTTTGAAACGAGTGTTGTTAGACATGCTGTTACCATGGAATACCATATAAGGACTTACATATCGTAAGATGACCACATGTTATTATTATTATTATTATTATTATTATTATTATTATTATTATACTCTTTCCTTAACTGGACTGTGAAGGTGGTCTTGTGCCCACTGTAGCCTCAAATTTCATATACTTTACTTTGAGATGCTTTGCTACTCACCAGGGTTGTAGCAAGTAGCTATTTGGGTTGCTGTGGACTTCCTGTCAGCTTGAATCTCTCTGGCCATTCTCCTCTAACCTCTCTGACCAACATACATGCTGTAGTCGTAGTTAAAGACATCATATTCTCCCCTATTTTGAAGCTCTTGCCCTGCACCTGCATGGTTTTAGGCATACTGCTGCAACCACTTGATTGGCTGACTGGATATTCAGATGAATGTGAAAGTGTTGCTAATACAGCAGGCAGGTTTGTATGGAATTTATTTTTAGAATGAACAATTTCAAGTTTCATCGTCAGCACACAGCTTACAGTGGTTATTTCAATATATTTCAATTGTGAGCTTAAATCACAGAGGTGTGGCAGGTACCATTTTTTAAAATATTCTGCTATTCATTGTGGTCACATTGTCTCTTCTGGAAGCCTGTTAACTGAGAAACATAGAGTGCTTCCACCGAATTACCATAAAATTGGATTAAAAAGGCACTAATCAGTGAAAATGCTTCAGCTTTTATGAAAATTTGTCAAAGTGAGCTCCTGCAGGTAGGTCATGGTGCTTGTTTGTAGCAATAAGAAGCAATTACAGTTTATTTTTATTCACGAAGGGCTTGGAGAGCAACAGGGAGTAAGTTTTCAGTGTGCTTTCTGAGGGTCAGAAGAGTAAAATAAGTCCATTTACAGCATTTGGAACCAAGGAACTGAAATACATGGGCATCATTTAAAGATTATTTTAAAAATGGGTGAGCAGAACCTTCAGAGGCAGTACACTTGTACCACTGAAAGGCCACCTAATTTTCACTCATTTACTCATTTGCCAAATTGCTTAATCCTATGGTGCCACGGGGAGGATGGAGCCTATGTTAAGCGAAGGTGGGGTATATCTCGAACCGTTATCCAGACCTTCGCAGGGTCATGTTTATTTCAAGTATCAGGTTAGTGGTCATTCTTCCATTGTTTTTTCCAGTGATGCAAAAACACATGGGCTGCCATGTTTCAACAGGCGTCTTTGAGCATTCTTCCTTCTGAAGGTTTTTTAGGGGTAGGAACCAAATTCAGAAACATACAGAAACAGTCTTGTGATACAATTCTGTATGGGACCCTTTAAGAGTTCCCCAAGAGGCAGAATCTCATATAGGGAATTCTCAACCATCTTTCATAGCTTTAATGATTTATTCAGGAATCACAAGTGGGTAGTGAACTTTTGAACCCTGGATTTTTTGAATCCTATCTGAAGATTTGTTTGGATAGTTTCAATTTGACTGAATTTAAACTTTCCAGTTGGGTTTTTCTTGGCGATCTCTCATATAAGAACCCTCTGTTATTGAGAAGCAAGCTGGAGAATTACTTGAAGAATAATCTAAACAACCTTGCTTTGGGCCTAGTTAATTATTTTATAATAGAATTTCCAATCTAAAAAAAATGTGAGAGCTTTTCACCACTTGGACCCTGCATTCCTAAGAAAATGAGATTCTTGCAGGGTTCTTCCAATAATTATGGATTCTTTCTACTATCTGATAATCAACACTCTGTTGTTGAGAGAAAAGTTAAAGAACTTTTTTATGGTTTAAATTCAAACCAATCTGAAAAGAAAAAACAAAAACATGCCTGTGAACATAGTAGATCATGTATGCTTTAAAAAAAGGTTTCTGAAGGGGTTTTCCAGATTATCCAAGGGTTTTATTCTTAGAGCCTTCTCAGACCTGGAAATCCCTGGATTGTATAGAAATTTATGAATAAACTCTAGATTGGCCCCTTTTTAAATTGTATTTTTTTTACCTCCCCAACAAAACAGATTTTTGCCAGAGGTTTTGTAATCGCCAGCGTTTGTCTGTCTATCCGTGTGTGTGTTTTCCAGTTTGTCTCTGAACAAAATCCTGACCACACCCATGCACGGAAACTTGGCGGGGACACCACCCTGCCTTAGTCTCAGACATAATTAGGTTTCGGAATGTCAAGGTCAAATATAAAGGTCAGAGCAAGGTCAGAAATTTCCTGATAGACATGCCGTTACTATGGCATAAATAGAAAACCATATATTGACTTTTAGATGAGATTATTACCTTTATCCTTGAGTGACATTGAAAGGTCAAACCCCAGCCATGTTTCAATCCTCCGAAGGGGAGAATTTTTTTTAGCCAAGTACCCATATAGGGCCTATTTGGTACATTATCCATGGTGTGTGGTGGAGGTACCTTATACTCTTGGAATGGCTCTCTGGTCCTACTAATGTTTCCAATTTAAAAAGTGTGAAACCTTGTGAAGTATTGTGCCCTGCATTCTTAAAAAACAGGACTTTGAAGGGTCCTTAAAATTAGGATAGTCTTTGTTTCATGCTGATGTACAAAGACCCTTCTAAGACTATGGAACCCTCTATTTTTGATGCAAGCTGTTTCTAATAGCTACTTTTTCACTCTGAAACAGTAAGAAGGTATTAACATCATTCTTAGGGAAAATAAATGAAAGGTATCCTGAAAGGTTCTTTGGGTAGTTTCTTCATGAAAGTATCTCTAAAAGGGGAACATTCCATCATAGAGAGACAAGATTAAAAATAAAACCCTTGCAGTTTGGGCAGTGTCAGCTCATTGGTTAAGGCTCTGGGTTACTATTAAGAAGGTTGGTGGTTCAAGCCCTAAAAACCACCAAGTTGCTACTGTTGGGGTCTTTGGCAAGGCTCTTAATCCTCTACTGCTCATTTGCGTAAATGAGATAAAAATGTAAGTTGGTCTGGATAAGGGCATCAGCTAAATGCTACTGTATAAATGTTCATTTCTTTTCTAATAGTGTATTGAATTAAAAATTATTCAAGCTTATGATTTCTTTGCTACTTTGGTTTCTTCTTGGACAATCCTCTACAGGTAAACAGCTGTTCTCTGGTTTAAAGTTTTCTAATAGTGTTTTTAAAATAAAAATAAAATTAAAAACAACCCTCCATTAAGAGATGCTACATAAAGTTTTTTTGTTCATAATCCTAATTTACACCAAAAGCGAGAGTAAGATTTGACCAAAACGAGAGCAAGTGCGCAATTTACACTGTCTCCATTTTTGAAGGGTAGTTCCAGAATGCAACATCGGGTTCATGTCCGAATAAAAGCTGCAGTAGAGTGTGAATTGACAGTTCGGACACAAAGCACTTGGCCTAAAAGAAATGCATTCGTGTAAGTAGGTCTGTAGATGTAATTTTTGGCCTACTGTAGTGGTTAGCACGTTCGCCACACAGCAAGAAGGTCCTGGGTTCGAGTCCCAGGCTTGGCAATGGCGTTTCGGTGTGGAGTTTGCATGTTCTCCCTGGTCTTACTTAGGTTACCTCCGAACAGTCTGCTTTCGTCCCACAACCCAAAGACATGCACAATATATTAACTGGCTGTTTCAGATTACCCCTAGGTGTGAGTGTATGTGAATGGTTGTGTTTTGGCCCTGTAATGGACTGGCAAGCTGTTCTGGGTGTGTTCTTTCTTCATCCAGTGTCGGCTGAGATGGGTTCCAGCCTCCCCGCGACCCTAATAGTAGGATTAAGTGGTTCAGCTGAGTTTAGCAGTTGAGTGAGAGTGAGTGTCCAGTAAAAATACGATCCTGTCTAGCAGTAATACGCAGGTAAAAAGCTTCCAGTGTAAATTGCTGTATAAATTAATATTGAATTCTATCTGAAGCAAAAGACGACTGTCAGAAAGATGACTAAACAATGTCTCACAAATGCTTCTGGCCTTTAGAAGCTGCTAAAGCATGTGTTTCTATATTTCAATAAATAATTAAATAAAATGGTCAATTTTTATACATTTTTGGTGGCTGCCTTGTTAGAAAGAAAAAATTTAAAGTTTGAAAGGGTTTAAGAGATGGAAGAAAAATTTTGGGTGGAAGGTTCTAGATCATGCGTGTCAAACTCATTTTCACTGAGGGTCACATCATTTCAATCAGATCAATTTCAAGGTCATTAAGGGCCAAATAATCTAGCCACAAAAGGCAACCGTGAGACCTGCATTGCAAAATGAATGAAAATAAATATTTAGAGCTTGAGTTTATGATTTGTCCTGCTTAACATTATTTACTTTCCTTTTCTGACAATACTTGACAGCAACATGCTAGCCTGAAATCTTTGTTGAGCCATTAATGACACTTGAAATAGGTTTGCCTCCACCTAGTGGATGGATGATGAGCTATTGTTTCATGGTAATGGTTGATTCGAGGAATGTACGAGAATCATATACATTGAAAGCACTAGCGGGTCACAATAAAATGTTGTGACCAGATTTGGCCATGGGCCTTGAGTTTGACACCTGTGCACTAGATTTACAGTGTTTCTAATATGCTTGATCCTTGCATTGTTAAATAAAGAGTGTCTGAAAAAATTTGGACAAACGAGGTTTTGGTTTTCTAAAGTCCTACCTTTGGAACTCTTTCTAATATGGAAAAGAGAGACAAGATAAAGGAACCTTCTAGGATCTAGATGTACAATTTTTCTTAGAGTGTTTCTAAATAAAGGGCAGCATGATGGTGTAGTGGCTTTCTCTTGGTACTCCGGTTTCCTCCTACAATCCATAGACATGCAGAATTGGCTAACTGGCTGCTCCACTCACACCAAGGGGCAATTTGGAACAGCCAGTCAGCCTAATGTGCAGGTTTTTGTACTGTAGGAGGAAACTAGAGTACAGAGAGGAAACCCATGCAAGCATGGGGAGAACATGCAAACTCTACACAGAAACACCCGTGCCAAGCCCGGGACTCGAATCCAGGAACTTCTTGCTGTGAGCCGGATGTGCTAACCACCACAACACCTCGCCGCCACTACAATTAATTTCATTTATTTTTATAAATTTCAGATAAAGCAGAGTACATTGTGATGATTTCTGATGTAAGATGACCCTTTGGGGAACAGGTTAAGGTAGTTGACTGATTGATTTTCCCACTGAAACATTCTCCAGAACCCGAACACGATGTTTTAACAAGACAACATTCCCTTTTACACTCTTTTTCAAAATGTACCCATGGTTATAATGTTTCTATATACAGTGATCCAACAAGCAGGAATCCTCCGCTGAATAGTTTCCAGCTGATTCACTTTCTCTTTCCCATGATTCACTTGGGTTAAATTATTAGTTGAAGGCATTTAAGTGCAAATCACAATTTATTTTCATCCAGGAAATGCACAGAAAAACTATGGGGAACCTTTAGAATGCTTGCTGAGAGCTTTCAGTTGAAAGGAGATTAAAAGTGGCCAATAGAAAAAGGGCCTGCTGTCCACACAGAGCAAAACACTCCAAGAACCGAACAATAACGCGAGAGCACATCAAACGCTACAGTTTGGGTTTTTGATCTTCAAAAACTTTTCTTCTTCTTCTTCTAAAAAAAAAAAACAAGCAGTTGACTTTCTGGAGTGAAGAGCACTCACCACCATCTGCAATAGTGTGTGTGTGTGTGTGTGTGTGTGTGTGTGTGTTTGTGTGTGTGTATCTGGGCAAATATATTCTATATGCTACGCAGATAACTTTATATTCTTGATACTGCTTCCAACATACTGGATATTTCACCCGAGTTATACAGAGAGGTCCAAAATCGGAGACGACACCGAAAGTTGAATTTAACAAAAAACAAAATGTATCTCCTAGATGCAATATTCCAAATTTTGTCCGATGTCTGGATCACTATTTACAGACAATTCAAGCAAATTTCAGCCCAGGTCACACAACAACAAAATGTTCGAACCACAGTCTGATGGATCTGAAGGAATATTGACATAATCACATTTTACACACATTTATAAAATCCACACTGACTAGAAAATTAACAAAAACAAGAGATGCACAATACTAAAAAAAATAATTTTAGAATTTCATAAACATTCAAATTTCTTTTTAGTGTAATCACTGGATATGAGCAATCATGCATTCTGATTGGATAATATCACTCACTCACTCACTCAATTCCTGAACTGCTTACTCCTACTAGGGTTGTGGGGAGGCTGAAACCCATCTGAGCTGACACCGGGCAAAGGTGGGGTACACCCTGAACAGCTCACCAGACCATTGCAGCACCAACCCGCACACACACAAAAGCATTCACACACACCTAGGATCGGTTAGGAGCAGCCAATTCGCCTAATATGCATGTCTTTGGATTGTAGGAGGAAACCAGAGTACCTCTCACAAGCATGTTGAGAACATGTAAACTCCACAGAGAACTACCTGGGGCATGAACCCAGGACCTTCTTGCTGTGAAGCAGACGTGCTAACCACTATGCCACCCATTGTTAATCTATTACTAGGATATTACTGCATATACCATTAGTAGGTACACCACTACAGTGAGGAAAACAACAACAATTGAACCGGTCATGACTTGTGCTAAGCTAATGTTTTGTTTATTCTTGACTTATTCCAGAAATAAGAAATAAAAGTAAAAATTTGGTGAGAAAGAATCTTATCATGAGAACATTTAGAGGCTATTGCAAGCGGTCTGCAGCAAGCAGCAGTGCAAACCGCATGCTAGGCTAAAAGCAAGCCAGATCTTTATTAGTATTTGATGGTAAGAATGTATAATTTATTTTGAATAGATTAATAAAAATGCTATATTTCTCCTTTTGGATAGAATTAAACACTGAAGTATCTCCATTTCTATTTTCTACTTTTCTCTCAAGGTATTAATTAGATCATGATTTGAACTGATATTAAAGTTTTGGTCTGTTGGACCTCGCTGTATGACAGAGGTGTCGTTGTGGTGTAAGTGCTCAGAGGGGCATTTGAAGAAATCCTGAATAAAAGGCAAAGGTAGCAGTTACAAAGTGATTCTTTTTCCACATGAACCTCATTAAAAGAATATTTACAGTCAGTGAAGATCAATGTACACATTTTAGAAACACTGGAGCTTTTCACCCTATTTACAAAAAAAAAAAAAAAAAAAAAAAAAGACAATTATATAGTTCATTCACGTCTTTGCTGATTTCACTTTTTTTTTTTTCTCCGGACAGCTGCAGAACATCTTTCTGTATATTCACGAACCACGCTAACGTCTTAGTGCATCACGGCTTTCTGAGGCATTTCTGTCCTCCGTTATCCAGGATTAGTCTGAAAGTTTTCCCGATGACGGAAACCAAAGGCTTTATCATATGAAGTACTCTTTCTGGCTTTCGCCAAGGACGCTCTGTGAGCTGGGGTCAGCATTACAGGTGCTTTCAGGACCATCCTCTGATTTGGCTCCCTTGGTTTCCCGGCTTTGAAACGTCTCTTTCCGTCTGTAAAAGAAGCGCGCCATGACAGCTAGGCAGGCCAGGATGACGAATATGACGACGGCGATGACACCTGAAAAACACAAACCAAAAATGAACGAAACACGCAACAAGACGCCGTGGTACATCACATCTGCATTCCTGCTGCTTTAGCGGCTTTATATTAAAACCATAAAACCAACTGCGTGTTATACGTCTGTCTTCAATGGGGGTGAGCGTCTCCTTATAACGATCTCGCTGTGCTATTGTTTAATAATGGCGCTGCATTTATAACCAGTGCAATTATATCCGACTTGATATAGCCGATAAATGGCGTCTGAAGGTAAAGAGGTATGTAGTGGAGATTACTCACTCAGGTCGTACTTTTAAAGTGGATAATGAGGTCTGTATGAATCTCACATTAATCTTAATTTCAAGTCTTGGCCTAGTTTGGCAGAAATTAAGGTAATCAGTCGATTAATGGAACTAAGTGAAGAAATTTGGTCTTAATTATTCCATCACTTGAGAACTTGATCCGACAAACACCTCGATGTTCCATTTCGGGGACTATTCAGTGATATCCACCTCACCTTCAGTAAATAAGCTCTCGATTACTCACTCATTTGCTGTACTACTTAATCCTACCAGGATCACAGGGAAGGTGGAGGCGATCTCAGCCAACACTGGGTGAAGGCAGGGTACACCCTCAACAGCTGGCCAGACTGTCACAGGACCAACACACACACACAACAGAGGAAACCGGAGTACCCAGAATAAACCTACATAGTGGCGTAGTGGTTAGCATTGTCCGCCTCACAGCAACAAGGTCCTGAGTTCGAGTCCAGGGCTCGGTGAGGGTGTTTCTGTGTGGAGCATGCATATTCTCCTTGTGCTTGCGTGGGGGTTCCTCTGGGTACTCCCACAGTCCAAAGACATTCACATTAGGCTTACTGGCAGTTCCAATTTGCCCCTGGGTGCGAATGTGAGTGTGAATGATTGTGTGTGTATGTTGGCCCTGTGACAGTCTTGCGAGCTGTTCAGGGTGTACCCTGCCTTTGCTCAGAATCGGCTGAGATAGGCTCCAACTTCCCCACAACGCTTGTAGGATTAAGTGATTCAGCAAATGAGTGAGTGAGAGCAAATATATTTCCCAGGGGTTAATCCGTACTTCCTTTTAGAAGATGGTATTTTCGCTGCATTCTTTTGTGCAGCATGTATGTTATTATACAGAGTAAAAAAAAAAAGAAAGAAAAACTATGTGGAATTGGAATGCCAGAATACATCTCAGCTTAATTTAATGCCACATTACTCAGGTTGAGGGGAGGATATTTAAAGATGCTGCTAAAAGTTTCTTAAATCAGCAAAGAATTTCTGTAAATGCTAAATTAGTTCTGCCGTTCTTCAGAAATTCCCTTCTGTGAAATACAAATGAAAGGTGGATAGTGTCCAGGGTTTGTTTTTATAGAACAGCGCTATTGAATTCTGGATTCGGATTGGTCAGTAGGTGTTGATTATGAAACGACAAGCCAGTGTTGGCAGGGGGGTATTATTGGGTTTTGGACCCCTGATGTTTGGCGGAGAGTCTTGTAACACCCTGAAGGGGTCATGATAATGACCATCTCACTATACATTATGCTGCTTATTATATGCCTACATAGGACATAATGCGCTCAAACAAAAAGAGCTACATTTACATTTACAGCATTTAGCAGACCCTCTTATCCAGAGCGACTTACAGAAGTGCTTTAAAGTCATTATCAGTGAATATATTCTTATACTGGTTTGTCAGGAC
>JAQMYF010000008.1:15946024-15965179 GCA_030014195.1 Neosilurus mollespiculum
GACCAGTCGAGCAGTGCTAGAGGATCTGAGAGAACGCGGTGCTGTGCAGGGTGTGATAAGTGCTTTGAGGTAGGAGGATGCAGGTCCATTTTTGGCTTTGTGGGCAAGCATTAATGTTTTAAATTTAATGCGAGCAGCTACAGGAAGCCAATGAAGAGATCGTAGCAGGGGAGTGGTGTGGGAAAATTTTGGAAGGTTGAAAACAAGCTGTGCCGCTGCATTCTGGATCAGTTGCAGAGATCGAATTGCGCTCAAAGGTAGACCTGCCAGGAGTGAATTACAGTAGTCTAGTCTTGAGATAACAAGGGACTGAACTAATATCTGAGTGGCTGAGCTAATATGAAGGCTGGGAAGCAACAACAGAGGTTGTATAGGCTGTATAGTCAGTCATGAAAGTGCAAAAAATTATTTTATTTTGTACGCCAATGACACTCATTGTCCCACAGTGGTAGCGCCCCTTTCTGTGACATCATCACAGAAAATGTAGATTCAGTAAGTAGGTGATGTCAGAATGTGTGGTCAATCAGTAGGTGATGATGTCACAGAGTGTGTAGGTCATGTAGGGGCAGTGGTGGTTCAGTGGGTATGATTTTGGGTTACTGATCAGAACGTCCAGGGTTCAAGTCCTATTACCAGCGAGTTCCCACTGTTGGGCCCTTGAGCATGGCCATTACCCATCAACTACACAGATGAATAAAGCAGTTGCTCTGGATAAGGGGCTCAGCCAAATGCCATAAATGTAAATGTCATGTGACACCCTGGTGGGATGACACATCCCCCAGTGCTCTGCAGATTGCATGGGACATCCTATAACATCAGTCCACTGAATACCGTTATCGACTAGTCAGAATCAAATATTCAAATGAGCTGTGCAATAAAGCTTAATATCGCACTGCAGGGGTGTGTGATGATGTTCCCCGGGAGCAATTTGAAGTGTGCTATTCCTCTTTTAATACAGCGATTTACCAACAGTACAATGTTTAACTAATGGATGATGTCACACACATTAATATAATCTCCAGATTAAAATCCAATGAGACTATTGTTATAGATGTGTGATTAAACCCAATTTCAAAACTCCTGAATTTGAAAGTCCTGCATTTCCAAGCAGATTACTGCACTAAACTAAATGGCATTTTGAGTTTCAAGTCGAGAGTATCGCAGGATGAATGCCGTTAGCAACAGCACATTGTAAAGTACAGCAGAATTGCAGTCATGCCAAAGGCAGGAAGTTAAGCAAAAGCAAACAGAGTCAGGTTGTGCGAAAGGAACACTCGTTTCCTCATCAAATCAAAATGAGTAAAGTGCACCCGGGCGGCTGTTACCTCCAATCAAAGCCGAGTCGCCACTGATTGCATTGACTACGGGCTCTCCTACAGTGCCCACATGGTCTACAGCAGAGGGAAAGAAAAGAAAGAAAAGACACAGAGCATCAGACTTGAGCATTCACAAGGCCGCGGTGCAGAGAGGCGCGAAAGTGGTAAATGAGAAAAGAAAGAGAATGCAAATTAAATTCTCTCGCATGCAGATTAATAAACTGATTGGCCATGTTAGAGGCTTAATTTAATTAGCAGCATGCAGGCTTTCAAAACGCTACAGATGAAGTGTTTTTAATTTTAATTATTATTTTTTTAACTTTAGTGTTACAAGAAAAAAAACCAACACTTTGCCTCCATGCAACGTCTTTGTACTCCCTTTCTTTTGGTTCTTACCATAATGCATGCAGAAATGTATTTATTTAATCCTCACATCATCAGTTTCTACTGCCATAAATCATCTCTTCTGGGGTTGGAGCCATGACTAAAGTCTCATACACAGCTGTATAAAATTTATGCACCCACGTTACACCGTGCATTGACATTTTTTGAAGTGAAAAGAAGTAAACACAAGTTTATACACTGTTCCAGTTATAAAGTCTCAGAACCAGTTAAGCTTTCATTCGCTTAGCTAAAAAAGGCAAATACAGGAATAACAATTCCTATAGGGTGGCACGGTGGCACAGTGGTTAGCACGTCGGCTTCACAGCAAGAAGGCATCATGTTCTCCCTGTGCATTTCCTGCATGTACTCTGGTTTCCTCCCACAGACCAAAAACATGAACAGTAGGCCAATTGGTTTTGGTGCCAGAATGGGTGTTGGCCCTGCGATGGCCTGGCGTGCTGTCCAGGGTATATCCTGCCCTCGACCAGAATTGGCTGAGATGGGCGCCAGCCACCCTGTGACCCTCTTTAGGATTAGGCGGCTTAGAAAATGAATAAATGAATGACAATTCCTATAGAGGTGGCACGGCACAGCACCGTGGTGTAGTGGTAAGCACGTGAACAGCGTAAACATTAGGCTAACTGGCTGTATCAAATTACCCCTATGTGTGAGTGTGAGAGTAAATGGTTGTGTTGGCCCTGTGATGGACTGGTGAACCGGTACCCTGCCTTAGCCTACTGTCGACTGAAATAGGCTTCACCCCCCATGATTGTAGTAGGATTTAAATGAATTTGAGTTGCGTAGATGTGCTCACTTATAACCTCTTGAGATCCCACTGTCCTATATTTTCTCTTGTCTACATTGTGTGTATTTCCTTGTAAGATGCTCATATAAATGCTACTGGGTTTTACTCTTTTGCCAAACTTCTTGTTTAAAGATGTTGATCAAGCTCAGTATTTATCTTTATAGTAAGGAACAGAAGCAGCGTAGATAAATGGCAAGGCTCACAACTTTATGGTTCGGGTCTTAGGAGGCTACAGTATGTATGTTGGGGGGTCATGGAGGGTTTATAATATTCATATGATATTACTGTGATAGATACACAAGACAGCCATACTTATGTTATATTATGTAAGTACGCTCAGAAAGATAAGGAAGTCCCGTCAGTTTAACGTAGGGCAATTGTTGTAAGAAAAATGTACAATACTGAGTGCATCACTTGACCCAAAAAGGTTGTGGCCGAGGTTGTGTTTACTTCTTTCCTCTTTTTCCAAGACGCCAACTTTAAACCCATGACAGAAGCTGAGGCCTGAGTTTTAAAATGTTGCCGAGGGAAGAGATAGAGATGCCATGTCAGATGGATGCCATGTGGTGAGCTGTACCCGACAGCGAGTGGGTGGTCTCGGCTGCGTAGGGACTGGACGAGGACGACGATGAGCCGCAGTTGGACTCAGTCAGTGTCCCTGTGACAGTAATGGGACTGGTGTGGGGATGAAGCAGTGCTGCTTTGAGAGGAGCGATGGAGTTGAACTGGACCACTGACAGGCAGCCTGTAAAGCCCTGAGAGGCCAGGCGAGATATCTCTGCATCCAGCTCATCATTTTCTGTGGACACACACATACAGACATGTCATAGAGTTCATTCTGTAGTCACGATATGACAAAGTGTTAACTCTCTCTCTCTCTCTCTCTCTCTCTCTCTCTCTCTCTCTCTCTCATTGTCTCTTTCCCTCCCTACATCACACTCCTTGGCTGGTTCCACTGTATCGGAATAATCAATGTTATTCACTTCACTTCTCTTGGTATAAAATCTATTGTGGTTTATTTTCTGTTAAATACAACAAAGCATGATTCAATGAATCATGATTCAATTAATGATTCATTTAAAGAATCAATTAGCAAATAACCATTCTATACGTACTGGTTTTTAATTACCCATGTGCACATCTTGCGATATGTTCTACTGTATGTGGACGTGGCCAAATTAGCGACATAACTCTTTCTCATTTGAAAGATTTATGAGCTGGCTCGAGTTTCACCTTTCAAGGTTACTCAAGGTCAGAAGGTAATGGTCTAACTTGAAAGTTCATATATGGTTTCCTATTAGTGTTCCATAGTAACGGCTAAGCGATAGATAATTAGCGAGCCTTGTTATAAGTTATCATTCCAAAATCACATAATTCCTGATATTTAGGGGAGGGTATTGTCCCCACCAGGTTTAGAGAAAAGTGAATGTGAATGGGTGTGGTCAGGATTTTGTTCCCAGATAAATTAATGACAAAGAAACAAATGGAAAGACGGAGAAACAAACGCAAGTGTTAGTGTTACTGTACCTTCACCAAAACAGTGTTTTTGTGTGGGAGGTAATAATGTACATAATGTACAACAAGACATAAAAACCATCATGAAATAATTAATTAAGCTAAATTTATTTAAAAAATGATATTGCACGATTTATCTGTAGTATTGTTTATTACCAGAACCCTAATTCAATTTTTACTTTATATTGTTTATTTATTTTTAAATATTTTATTATTGGGAGGCTGGTGCTTATATCAGCTGACACTGGGTGAAGCCGGGGTACACCCTGAACAGCTCTCCAGACCACCGCTGTGCCAACACACACATGACCATTCATACTCACACCTAGGGGAAATTTGGAACAGCCAGTTAGCCTAAGGTGCATGTCTTTGGACTGTGGGAGGAAACCGGAGTACCCAGAGGAAACCCACACAAGCACGAGGAGAGCATGGAAACTCCATACAGAAACACCCTCGCTGAACCTGGGACTCTAACCCAGGACCTTCTTGCTAACCACTATGCCACTGTGCTGCCCAATATTACACATAATACTGAATATTTATGTTGTATGTGTTGCTTCTGTAAAAAGAGTCATTAACTTTAAACAACGTTTTGTACACATTTATTTTGGAATAATTTCACTGATTTGCTGTGAGCTATGAATAACTTTCATCATATTCACACTTTAGGTAAAGGTCACACTTTACTTCATAGAAGTTTTATGAGTGTTTATTTTAGAAGCCTCAAGCAGTATTATCTAACAAAATATGAAAAGAATATAAACCCTTATATTGGGTCCCTTACATGCCTCTTAGCTCCTCCCTTTGGATAAGTAAGAAAAGGACATGACCCTGAACATGAGGAAAACCTATTTTGAAAACATCTGAACAGTTCTTAGAGTTTATACAGAATGGTTCACAAAACATCCAGTTTTGATGGTGGAAATGAGACAGTCAGACTGGTTTAAGCGGACATGATGGAATCACTACTCTTTACATCCATGGTGACCAGAAAAGCGTTTCAGAATGTTTAATGTGTCAAGACAGAATGTCGAGGGAATTATTCAATTCAGTGATATCCACCAAGACTGAGATGACTCATTGTTATAGTATATGCTAGAAGGAAACATCAAAAGCAAACCAAATCAAGACTTTTATAGTTTATTTTTATAAAGTTTAACCGTGACAGAGGCAGGTCAGGTATATACTACAGTGAAACATGTGGTGTAGTGGTTAGCACGGCCACCTCACAGCAAGAAGATCCTGTGTTCAAGTCCTGAGCTCAGCAACGACGTTTCTGCTTGGAGTTTGCATGTTCTTCCCGTGCTTGCATGGGTTTCCTCCAGGTACTCCGGTTTCCTCCAACAGTCCAAAGATATGCACATTTGACAAACTGGCTGTTCCAAATTACCCCCAGATGTGAGTGTGAGTGTGAGTGAGTGTGAGTAATTGTGTGCGATGGAATGGCGAGCTGTTCAGGGTGTACCCCGCCTTCACCCAGTGTCGGCTGAGATAGGCTCCAGTCTCCCCACGACTCTAATGAGATTAAGAGGTTCGGAAAAGTGTGCTTTTTTAAACCAAATTTAAAGTTTTAATATATACCACATGAGAATTAAAAAAAAAATTATAATAAAATTAAATGAGATTTTTATGATTTTTTTTTTTAAAGCGTGATAATGAGTATGCCGCTTGCTCCAAGTAACTGGGACAAACTGTGAGTGTCCATCATTTTGATTCAAGCATTATACACTTTACTCTGGATTAATATTTTTGAAACCCCAGATATCTGACCAATTAGATTGCGCTGTTCCCGTGTAATATATATATATATATATATAAAAGTATAGTAACAGTAAAATATAGTATATTTGTGGCTCTTATTAATATTTATTTTATTAGAATCTATATTATATTTGAACATATTTATTTTTACAATTGATGTTTATGGCATTTGGCAGATGCCCTTATCCAAATCGAGTTACTGTACATTTATATGACATTAATACAACTGAGCAGTTGAGGGTGAAGGGCCTTGATCAAGGACCCAACAGTGGCAACTTGGTGGTATTGGGGCTTAAACCGCCGATCTTCTGTTCAGTAACCCAGAGCATTATCCACTGAGCCACCACTGCCCCTATTTAAACTGCATGTACATGCTATAATAAGAATTCCACCTAGGAAGCCCTCGTGTATGCTTGATATAAATGCCCTCTTGTTCCTTGATGCCTCCAAGTGCGTTTTAAGAATTATGGCCTTAAGGAGTGTGGACTTCGATCAATTTCTGGGTCAGGGGCTGACAGATGTACAACAGAGGAATCTATGAGGCATTGATTAGAGTTTTTTGGAAGTATACTCTGGGTTTTGAACTAATTTCAACCATTCTTTTTACAGAACACTCCTGATATGTTTATTACATGTTTATTATGGATGTGAAAACTTGACCAATGTTTTTATGCTCATGGAGTCTCAAGACTCCTGCTTTTTAAACACTGGATCAGATGTCAAACTCGCCCCCAAGGTTTTACTTTTCTTCACCGTGTTATGCGTGTTTCATCTTTTATTCTGTATTTATTACGATGTAATGATGGATGGCTGGCTTTGTTGGCAATGACAGCGAGTGCTCTTTTATGTTTCCACTTTAAACTTTTTTCCGCTCTCGTTCTGAAGAAATGTGCTCATGCTAAATATTGCAGCTCAAGCCTCCTGTAGGATCCGGAGAATCAGATCAAGCCAGATGTGGGAATCTGAGTAATCTGGCCAGTTGCGCTCATAGGAGCAGGAATTGATTTGATGGTGAAATAATGTGGGTAGTCCAAAAAAAAAAAAAAGTCCTAGGAGTATGGAAAAAATGGAATGGAAATATTTTGGCACATCCTGGTTTGGGTTGGTTTATGACCAGGGGTGGGTGGGGGGATTTGGGAGTTTGGGAGGAGCAAGTTCTTTTTTATTTCAGAAGACCAGCAAACATGCCATTCCTAAATCATCTTATGGCTATTTGATCAATCATCTCCCGCCCCTTGAAACAGCTTCATGTCCCAGACATTTCTTCTTTCAAGTCCTGATCTAAAATGCATATAATAATCCATAATAATCAATTACAGCGACATTCTACATTTCTACATGCATTTCTCTGAGCCTGGTACTCAGCTCTATTTTTTACCCATTTAGAACTGAAATCACAGTCTGGGAACAGAAGCCTGAAAGCACTGTACGGATGACAGCAAACAATCTCAACGTTTTTAAATTTTTTTTTATAGGCTGTTCTCTAATAGGCAGCCCAGACAGACATTGATGGCATTTTAATGGTCTTACTCACCAGGCACTTTCCCAATGACGATGGCTTTGATGGCATTAAAGTCAACATCTGATGATAGGTTGAAGTCTTCCCTTGCGTTCTGATCAATCTAGGAGATGCAAAAGAGCTTCAGTAAGCAGGGATGACTGTCATGCTGAAAATGGCTTTAGCACTTTCATGTTTCTAATACTCCACAGCATTATTCGTCCACATCAAGCTCTTTTTATTGTTTTTTGTTTATTTTAGATTAAAGCCGCTCTTCAAAGCCGTCAAAACATGCTGTTGTGTGGCGCAGGGCCTCTTATTGCTCCGTGGGGAAAGACAAATTGGAAAGTGCTTGAATCGGGGAAAGAAAGATCGCCTAGATGAGCTCACATCTTTGAAACACAATTATCATAAAGGCTTAGACTAATTGGTGAAGGTTATCTACCGAGGAACACTCGTCCGAGGCGTGTTTCGGCTCGACACAGCAGATTGCGTATTGACTTGAGAGTTGAAGTGAACGGAGTGAAGAAAAGTACAAGTTCACATTCGACGATACATTTTACAGGAACAGGAGAACCAAGTGAAGTTTGATTTTCTTCCATCATGACTTAATGAGGTGCAGAGTTATTCAGGTGCTACAGGGAATCAGTTTTCATCAGGATTTCAATCAGTAAAGTTATGTAACGTGCAAAAACTCAACACAACCTGCTATCACGGAAAAAATGGCTGCATGCGCGTCTGCAGAAAGCAGTAGGTAAGAGTTCTGATTCCTTAGTAAGTTAAAATTTTTTTAAATGTTTGGTTCTGTATTAATTCCTCAAGGGAAATTATTGGCTCTGCATTTAACCCATCCAAAGTAAGCATACACACTCGGAGAAGTGGGCTGCCACACATTGCAGCACCCAGAGATCAGATGGGGTCAGCCATGAAGGAGGAGGAAAGGAAAGTGCTGCTCACCACTGAAATTTGCTACTACATTCAATTTTTTATATAAATGAAGTGTATTCACTTTTCTTATGTTATTGCCTTTCTCAGCATTAATTGGACCAAAAATATAATTATATAATCATTAAAAGGGTAACGGCTCTATGTTCTGACAGCCCATTGGTCTGAGAGTTACAGACCATTGGTCCAACAGCTTTACTCATATAAGATGGGCACCTTGCTTAGGGTTAGCGTTATTGCTATCAAACCATTGAGCTGTCAGAATAACACATTAAAAGTGACAGGGGCAACACAGTGACGTAGTGGTTAGCACATTTATGTCACAGTAAAAAGGACCTGGGTTCGAGTCCCGGTCTCGGCAGGTGCGTTTCCATGTGGAGTTCCTTGTGCATGCAGGAGTTTCCTTTGGGTACTCTGGTTTCCTCTAACAGCCCAAAGACATGCACATTAGGCTAATGGGCTGTTCCGAATTGCTTATGAGTGTGAATGTAAATGATTGTGTGTTGGCCCTGCAATGGTCTGGTGAGGGTGGGCAGGTTGAACTCTGTCTTCGCCGAATGTTGGCTGAGATAGGCTCCAGCCTTTCTTTGACCCTTACCAGATTAAGCGGTTTGGCGAGTGAGTGAGAGAGAGGGTAAAAGTGGCGGCAGTGGTGACTGCGAAGGTCAGCGGTTCAATCCCCACTATCACCACTGTTGGGATCTTGAGCAAGGCCCTTAACCCTCAATTGCTCAGTTGTGTGTGTGTGTGTGTGTGTGTGTGTGTGTGTGTGAGAGAGAGAGAGAGAGAGAATGAGAGGGAGAGAGAGAGATGGTAGCCAAAGACAATGTGTTTAAAATGCCAAAGTCTTAGAGCATATAAAAGGTGTGTGTGTGTGTGTGGGTGTGTGTGTGTGTGTGTGTGTGCTATGCTGTAAGTCTGGAGTGAATGGATCCCAGTTTCTGGCAGGTTAATATTTTGTTGTTGTTTTTAAATGCATATTTAATAATTTACTGAGATTGTGATCAGATGCCCAGATACTTCAACTAAACCCCTGTGGATATTAATATTATTATTATTATTATTATTATTATTTATATTATTAATACAGATTCTGACCTGACAGCTCTGTTAGTTAGGGTTTTTTTTTTCAGTCTCTCCTTTTCCACGTTTATTAACAGCGATGAAACATCACCAGATTGCAATAAAAAGAAAATTGGCTTTGAAGTGTAAGGAATGTTGCTAAAATTTGCGTGGATTTCCTGGAACGAGCCGAACATACGAGTCGACTGAGAGTCAAATGAGCGTCGGATTTGAGCGCGACATGAATTACAAGTAAATGCAAAAAAAAAAAAAACTGGAGGAAGATGAATTGGTGAAGGAAATGAAGTGCCAGAGAGAAAACGACTCACTGCAGCAGTAACTGGTTGTATTAAACAGTGAAATTAAAAACATTCGAGTCATTATTCGAATTAAATGATATATTAATGTTGAATATAAAACATCCTACAGCAGGAGAAACGCAGACAGGGAGGAGCCGAGAAACATCACCAAGCTGTGGAAAGAAACATCAGGCGCTTTAACAGAAGCTCATTTCTGGACTTGAAATAAAATGACTACATGGTCGTTATGAGATAATGAATTAATGAGATGAGTTATAATTACAAGATAGTTGGACAGTGAGTCATAATTTAGATTGTGAGTTGTAATTACGAGATAGTCGTTGCTATGGTAACAGAAACATTGTGAATGGAAAGGTATCAGTGGAGACTTGATGCTTGATGTTACGTGTGTGTCCCCGTACACCCACCCCCCCCCCCAGGCTCCTTCAGGTGACTGCATTCTGATTGACGCGTTTTGAAGAGCAATAAGCGAAACATCACGAACCAGGTTCAAATAAAAACAGGTGTTAATAAAGTCAATACTGGAAAATAAATAAATAAATAACCTCTTCTGTCCTATCTATGTGGAGATCTTTATCTGGTCATGTGACTGGTTTCATGCCTGGCCTTCTGACTGGTACAGCTTTTATTTCATGGCCTTAAGAGACACGCAGCCTTCACCTGATGGTTAGCCTATAAAGCCTCTGTGATGATGATGATGATGATGATTGATGTTATTTATTGTATGCCATGCCTGTGGAGAAAAAGCCAGGATGTGCCTGTAGAGTGTCACTATCTGTTTATTCTTTTACAAGAATACAACTGAAGGATTAAAATGGGTCAACCTCCACATTTCTCTAACAGTGTCTGTGATTGCTGTCCTGTTGTATTCTGTTCATGCATCCATCATCATCTCCTGTGACGTCTCAGGATTACCACATCATCACGACGTTGTTGATTATTTTCCTGTAACAGCACCGCACGCAGTCTTCACATTTACACAAGACTTTTACCTGAGGATCTTGTGCTGGCACTCAGTTTTTACCTGCTACACAAAGAGTTACTGCAACTTTTATTCTCTCTCTCTCTCTCTCTCTCTCTCTCTCTCTCTCTCTCTCTCTCTCAAAGTGAAGAAGATTAGTGGAAATCGTTTCTGCTGCTTCAAAAGCCTTCAGGCCTCATTACACTCTGAGAAAACACTCATTTCTGATGACCAGTCCAGTCACTGTGTTGTGACTTCCTGTATCCAGTCACTGTGCGCCCCCTAGTGGTTACTACAGAGCAGCATCTATTATGCGATTATTATCAAATCAAGTAATCTATTACTTTATTACTAAGTGATCTATAAATCAAATATGAGACTCTTCAGCGTGGCGATGATTTTTTTTAATGTTTATTCTAATGGTAAATAATTTTTCCTCTTTTTAAAGGATTATTTTAAATTCAAAAAAGTCAAAAAATGTGTCGGTTCTTTTAGAAATTGGTGAATATGACATACTTGGTTTATGAGAATCCTGTAAAAGGAAGCTAATTCATGGATACCAGGTGATTTAGACTACTTAAAATAATATCTGATTTGATCATGTTTTTTTCCCCTTTTTTAATATCTAGTTAAAACTGCTATTTAATAGTATGTTATAATTAAATATTGATAAATTAATAAAATGCGCGCGCGCCACACGCACAAACACGTGATTGGATGCTAGACGAGCAACAAAATAAATCGAGATAGAAGTGGATCTGATCCTGTAGAATAAAACTCACAAACAGTTTTTGATTTTAAAAGGATGAACCTTTCATATCTCCTGGTTTATCAGAACGTTAAAGAATGCATACAGCAAAATAAAGGATCTACAAAACATTACGTCATCATTATAAACATTCAGTTTATAATTTATATGATTTCGATTTTGTCACCTGAGGCATCATAAATTAAAACTGATCTCTTGGGAAACTTATTTATTTATTTATTTTGTTGTGTAGTTTTTCAGAATGGCCACTAGAGGGTGCTAATACTTAGGGGAAAAGAGTGATGGAGGAGAGAAACACATTAAGTTGAGAGATGATTTTAAATCTCACACAGTGTTGTACTTGAGCAAACAGGCAGGATTTCCTCACTTCCTGGAATTGTACAGACTAGTTTTCCTGTATAATTAAGATAAATACTACATCGATAGTAAGATTATAAAAACTTTGGTTATTTTTTTATAGACTAATAACCTGCCAGTGTTTGTGTTTCCACTCAGTTTTTGTGTCCTCTCCAGAGACCAGAGGTCAGAGCTTCCTGATAGGCCAAAGTGAGGAATATAAACTACACTGAGATGTTCTGCAGACAGGAGCTCCACCATCCCAACCCCGTTCCCTGAAGGTACTGTTGTTCTCTCCGGTGGAGGCTGATCAAATGTCCTGGGTGGGGGCACCAATACTTTTAAAACAAGGGTGTAGTATACTATATAAAATAATATATTTTATCTCTCTTTAAGATAATGAGCTTGTTTTGTTACTTACAACACAATGCTGGGAGAAAAAAAATCAGAAAATATTAAATTATTTCATTAATAATGAATAAAAATTATATTGGAGTTATATTTATTATAATAATATAATTTATATGAGTTATTAGCTCCAATATGAACTTTATCATAAATAAAACTCCAATATGATGTAAACACACACTTACTGAAAAGTGAGTTTATTAACACTTTATACACCCATTATTAACATGTTATACCTATGTTATTAACATGTTACAGTGACATGTTGAGTCTTTTATTTGGACTCTTTTCTACATTTCAACTGGGGTTTTGAGATAAGGTAAGGTTCTTTTTTAAATGTGATGATTACATGAACACACACACACACACTCCCGCATCCAGAAATGGCAACGATTTTTACTGATCAATTAATAACTCATATAGTGTGTATTTTGTGTGTGTGTGTGTGTGTGTGTGTGTGTGTATAAGAAGCAAGTCAGATCTTGTGGGATATTTGAGTGTTTGATTGATGATGACGTTGTGGGGAAACTCCAGGTTTTATACAGAAATAATCGCTCTGAACTCCAAGGATCTTACTGTATTCATCCCCTTTCTTTCTTTCTTTCTTTCTTACTTTCCTTCCTTCTTGAAAAAGTGTTTGGTGTCTGTGGGTGTAAAAAGTATCCATTTATTAATCAAACCTTGCACCTCAGATTAGTATAATTAGCATCTTTTGGAGGCAGCCGTGGCCTGATGGTTAGAGAAGCAGCTTTGGGACCAAAAGGTCGCTGGTTCAATTCCCGGACCAGCAGGAAAAATGTGTGGCGGTGGGGGGGTGAGCTGCACCTTCCTTTCCTCCACTTTCATGGATGAAATGCCCATGAGCAAGGCATCGAACCCCCAGCTGCTTTCTGGGCACATTGATGTGTGTGGCAGCCGACTGCTCCGAGAGAGTGTGTGTGTGTGTGTGTGTGTGTGTGTGTGTGTGTGTGTGTGTGCTCACTTTGGATGGGTTAAATGCAGAGGCAATAATTTCGCTTGCGGTATTAACACAGTCTAAAAAAATCAATCCAAATCTGTGTCTCCATGGATGATTAGAATGAGTGCTCAAACATGTTGCACCTCAGTGGTAAGCCTGTTGGGTTTTTTTACCCCCGAGCCTACAGGCTCATCACAGCCAGAGGTTATCCTGGTTTCTGTAGCGTGAAGCGACTCAGAGTTCAACTCCTCCTGCATGGGATGCTAGTTCATCACAGGTTATATTTACTGGTACCCATTTATACAGCTGAGTGGACAGAGGCACACTTGTGGTTCAGACTTTGCCCTTGAGTGGGAGTCTGGCTGTCGCACCTCACTACTGCACTGCACTGAGTCAGAATTCACTCACTGTAAGCATCTAATCCGGCAGCCCTGATTGGTCAGAAGGTGTTGATGGTTTCTAGAAAGACAGTTCTGACAGATTATCATTTCATCCTCATATTGATGCACTTATTGTTTCTATAGCAACAGCACATTTACACTTACTCGTTCAGCGGGTGCAAGACATGAACTTTATTCATATGAAACAGATGTTTATTAAGATGTTTATTTATGTAAGGAGTCTCCGTTGTCAGTGTTTTATAACTGGCAGATGAAAGCTGCTAGGTTTTGGTTTTGTCGGCGTCGGTTGGTTCTTTACCAAAATGTTCTGTTTGAATTTTGATGAGTATTTTTAAAGGGGTGGAGTTTCAGTACGGTAGAAATAACCCTCTAATAGATTTTGGAGATGATCTGAATCAAATTCAGGGTCCAGGAACTTTTTACAGGATTCTTTAACATTGTGAGACGGAATATGAAGTGTGATATTACAACAGACCCAGCAGAGGGAGCTGTGCACTTTCTTAATATTTTTTCCAGCCTGGGAGAGGTTTGCCCTCTCTCACCTAGTTTGGAACAGCCAGTTAACCTACTGTGCATGTATTTGGACTGTGGGAGGAAACCAGAGTACTGGAAAGAAACCCACACAAGCACAGAGAGAACATGCGAACTCCACACAAAAACGTCTGAGCCCGAGAATCGAACCCAGGACCCTCTTGCTGTGAGGCGGACGTGCTAACCACTGCGCCAGTAATTTTTGCTGACGTCTTCGGGACAGATGAGTTTACGTTTTAAAAGTTTTTTTGGTAACAGGTCAAGCTGCATGTTTTTTTAATGAATATACTAATTTTGACGAGCGAGAGGATGAAGAGATGCTGTGGTAGAAGAGGAAATGAATCATCTCTTGTTGGTTGAATATTGTAGTGTGAAACTTAAAATGCTTTAGGTCTTAATCAGGAAAACTGGAGATGGATGGATGGAGGAATAGTCTGTCAGTCAGTCATCCAACTTCTTCCGCTTGTTCCGGGGTCGGGTCACGGGGGCAGCAGCCTAAGCAGTGAGGTCCAGACGTCCCTCTCCCCAACCACTTCCTCCTGCTCTTCCGGGGGACACCGAGGCGTTCCCAGACCACCTGAGAGACATATTCCCTCCAGCGTGTTCTGGGTCGACCCCGGGGTCTCCTCCCGGCTACACATGCCCGAGACACCACACCAGGGGATGGAGGAATAATAACGTTTATTTCCAGAAATGGTCTCAAACGAGGGCTGAAACTGGAATTATTTTTACTCACCTGTCCGTGCCTGATTCGTTCCACACTGATAAAAATCTCTCCAGCTTTCATCGCTGAGGAAATTCACACAGGAATCCGTTCAAATTCATTCAGTCCTGAATCATCAGAATCATGTAGCATGGCGTCATTCCTATGCTACATTACCACGACCCGAAGAACCCTTCCATCCCAGTTCCCTCGCTTCTGGTTGAATAGAACCATCTCGTACGCACATTCAGCGTGTCATCAATCACTGACACGTGTGTTTTTCCTCACTGACGGTTCTGTAGCTCTGAAACTCAAACCACCATGAACGCGGAGCGCCGATCCAAAACACACACAGAGCAGATCAACACAACCGAGCCTCGACCATGATCCCCATGTTCCTGCAGGATAAACAACCCATTTGGTCCCTTTTGTATCATGTAATAGTTTTTGTTTGTTCGTTTGTTTGTTTGTTTTTCTCGCTCGTCCCCTTCTGCTCATTAAAGAGTTTTCCGAGTCCGATGTTTGGCAAATCAGACTTACTGAACATGTCGAGACCGAACCTTCCTCGTCTCACCTTTTTTTTTTGCTCTGGTTTTATATTATCTTCAAGCTGAATCTTTCTCACTCACACACACACACACACACACACACACACACCATGGAATGTTCTGGGTTCGATCGATGTTTAGTTTCGGTAAGGTGATGCGTCTGTTTGGGTTTTTAATTCCTGGATGGTTGGATGGTTTTGAACAGATATTACACAAACATTCATGTTTCTATGTTCACATGGCGCCAGAGAGAAGCTTCAGGAGTGTGTGTGTGTGTGTGTGTGTGTGTGTGTGTGTGTGTGTGTGTGTGTGTGTGTGAAACCGCTTTTAAATCTGCACCTGTTGGTACTCGCTCGTGATGGTTTCGATTGAACTTCAGTTGGTTCTGTTTCCCAAAATATCCCAACAAAAATAGTAATTTGAGAGTAACTGCAGATAAACAGCGCTGAACGGGATAAAGCCGGAACGGAGGATGAATGAAGGACTGAAAACTGGAAGCACGTCACAGTGTGTTCACACGAGAATGAAAAGATCTCTCAGTACAGGAAAGCATGTAGGCGTCTACACGCACCAACTCGCCCTTCCCACAATCCATTCATTCATTAATTCATTTGTTTTCTAAGCTGCCTAATCCTAATTAGGGTCGCGGAGTGGCTGGCGCCCATCTCAGCCAACTCTGGGTGAGGGCGGGGTACACCCTGGACACACACACAACCATTCACACTTACACCTGGGGCGATTTGGAACGGCCGATCAGCCTACTGTGCATGTTTTTGTACAGTGGGAGAAAACCAGAGTACCCAGAAGAAAACCCACACAAGCATGGGGAGAACAGGCAAACTTCTCACAGAAACGGCCCGAGCCCGGGATCGAACCCAGGACTTTCTTACTGTGAGGCAGACGTGCTAATCACTACACCACCATGCCGTCCTCCCACAATCCAATTCGCTGTTATTTTGTTTACATTCTGGCCACTGCTTGTGCGCTGCAGCCAAACAACACATCTGATATTTTTATATTATCAGCTTCCAAGACTGCTGAGGCTGGTTCTAGCTCTGGTTCTGGTTCATTACAACGGAATAACTACACAATAAACATAACTGATATCTGTTCTGATTTAATGAAATCTCAAGGCCCTGATGGTCCTTTTTTCACTCCTGAATTGATTGTGGATCTACAGATCCTATCATCTTTCTCTCTTCTTCTTCTTCTCCACACTCCTCCTCCTTCTTCTTTTTGACCTTAAATAGCCGGAAATGTTTCCTTGCGGTAAAAAATGTCCAAACGTGTAAAACAATTACACAGGAACTGGAGCAGGGCGCAAGAAAATTTCCTCCTCTTCCCAGGGTTCCTGCTCGGAAACGCCCGGCAGCTCCGGAGGGCCCGAGGAGTGGAAAACACAGCCGGGCTTCAAATACCTCCATCCTCATCAAGTCCTGATCCTCCTCCATTCACAGTTTAAACAACATTAATAACACGTCAAATAATCATGTCAAGGAGAAACCTTGGATCTTCAGCGTTTTGTTGTATAACGTGAGCGAATCTGTAGTGCAGGCTCCGAGACTCTCTCAGGCTCCGAGACTCTCTCAGGCTCCGATACTCTCTCAGGCTCCGAGACTCTCTCAGGCTCCGAGACTCTCTTAAGCTCCGAGACTCTCTCAGACTCCGAGACTCTCTCAAGCTCCGAGACTCTCTCAGGCTCCGAGACTCTCTCAGGCTCCGAGACTCTCTCAGGCTCCGAGACTCTCTCAGGCTCTGAGACTCTCTCAAGCTCCGAGACTCTCTCAGGTTCTGAGACTCTCTCAGGCTCCGAGACCCTCTCAGGCTCCGATACTCTCTCAGGCTCCGAGACTCTCTCAAGCTCCGAGACTCTCTCAAGCTCCGAGACTCTCTCAAGCTCCGAGACTCTCTCAGGCTCCGAGACTCTCTCAAGGTCCGAGACTCTCTCAGGCTCCGAGACTCTCTCAGGCTCCGAGACTCTCTCAAGGTCCGAGACTCTCTCAAGGTCCGAGACTCTCTCAGGCTCCGAGACTCTCTCAGGCTCCGAGACTCTCTCAGGCTCCAAGACTCTCTCAGGCTCTGAGATTCTCTCTCACGCTCAATTCCTGCAAAATGGTGGATTAGTTCATGTCAGGAAATACAGCATGACTCAATTCAACAGCAGAGGCATTGTGTGTGTGTGTGTGTGTGTGTGTGTGCACGCGTGTGTGTGTATATGTGGGTTTGGACATTTTATTGCAGTTTATTCCAGTAGAAGTTTTCGGAATGATGTCATGATGACATCTAGTTGTTATAGATGTGACGTCAGGACGTCATCTGTAACCTTTAGCCTTGAATTTAGTTTCTCTTTATAACTTGCACGTAGGTCATGATCTCTCTCTCTTTCTCTCTCTCACACACACACACATACACACACACACACACACAGTCCACAGGGATCACTTAGAAGACACAATACACACTCAGTCTACATGTCTCCATCTATTCTCATCTGTATGTGACCGACACAGTGTGTGTGTGTGTGTGTGTGTGTGTGTGTGTGAGTGAAACCATGAGGTGTGTGTGGGTGTGTGAGGGAGACTCCGCCCTCATGTGCAGCCCTCCAGTAATGAATGATTGTCACAGCTGCTGCAGCTGATAAGAACTAAATGAGTACACACACACACACCTGTTTCTGCTTCAACAAGCTGTAATCATTCCGAAAACTCACCTCTGTAATAGAATGAGACCAAGTCTTAAATTCAGTATAGAAATTTCATCTAGAGAATATTTACAGAAATCTGTGGAAACGTCACCTGAAGTTCACGTGAGAAGCCGACAGGTTGCTGATCTGTTAAACCTCGTGGGTGTGGATTTTCAATAAAAATCATAACACACAAACTGCTGTATAATATTTCATTTCCATGTTACGTTAATTTAAATATACTCTGTAGTATTAATATATATATGCACACTCTGTGTATCTACAGTGAATTAGAGGGAACATTTTTAAATTAAACAATAACTGTTCGAGCCCAGCATTCGTCTCGTCCCAGGTTTCTGTGTGGAGGCTACATGTTCTCCCCGTGCTTGCGTGGGTTTCCTCGATGTACTCCGATTTCCTCCCACAGTCCAAAAACATGCACAATAAGGTAACTGGCTGTTCCTAATTGCCCCTAGGTGAGTGTGAGTGTGAATGTGAATGTGTGTATGTACGTGTGTTGGTAAGCTGTTTTTGATGGACAGACAGACGGTTGGAGGGATTTGTGTTATAGATCACAGATAGCGAAAGGTTTTTTTTTAATAAGGTGTGTCTTTTAAATATGATAGAAATCATCCACTTTGTGTTTAATCCCCCTTCTGAAGCGGTGAAGCAGGTGTGACAACGCAGTTGTCGCGTCTCCCTCGTCTTATCTCCAACACATAGCGACAGACAGAGGTTTGCCCGGATTCGTCACGGCGAGACGTCCAGAGAGACGAGCACCTTTTCAAGTCCTTAATCTCGCACCTTTAACAGAGGCGAGCGTTTGATCTCCAGACATCGGGTCAGGACTCAGATCCTCATCTTCAGTGGATTAAAGAGCGCTGAAAGATGAGCACACTCAACCTAAAGCCCCTCAAACACATCAGGCAGACAAGAGGATTGGACAGGGAAGCACGGCTGATGTATAAGGTCAAAGGTCAAGTGTGCCAAGTATGACAGCCAGCATGTCTCTCATATGCCATCAGACACACAACCAACCCAAACTATAGAACTTTACAGTCTCGGTGAGAGACACGGGGTTCCCCCCACCGCGTGTGTGGCAGAGCTGGATTTTTCTCAGGTGTGATAGTTATTTTATATAAACTAAGTACAAATATAATTAAATAGATAGATGGAGGGATGGATGGATTGATGGAGATATATATATATATATATATATATATATATATATATATATATATATATAGCTAG
>JAQMYF010000008.1:15965279-15975548 GCA_030014195.1 Neosilurus mollespiculum
ATATAAAGATAATTGTAAGTCGCTCTGGATAAGACTGTCTGCCAAATGCTGTAAATGTAAATGTAATGTAAAAGTGACATGTCATGTACGTCTGACCTGAATACTTAGGCTCTCCAGGACTCTCCTGATAGAAACTCTGTGTAGCTGTCCACTGGCAAGGTTCTTCACACTTGATCTGAAGACGTCGGCATCTCGGTTATTCTGCAGTTTGTACTTCACCTCCAGTTGACCTTCGAAAAAAAAAATAAATAATAACATCCCGTTACACATGAGATGCTGCTGCCACTGCAGTCACAATGAATAATCTATAACCTACCTGATTACAGGAGGATAAGAACATCAATGTACATTGACATTAAATCACATTTATGGTGCAAAAAAAAAGCAGTCATATAAGAAAATTAATATTTAAATAATTTAATCAATAAGACACTAAAAGAAAAGCTCATTTTTATACAGTTGAGAAATTAGTAACCATTTCTACTTGAAAGGAAACATAATGATCTCTGAATGAATTAATGTGAAAAGTAAATGAAAACATCAGCCTACTGCTAAGTATCATTTCCTTAAAAATAATAATATCACTGCATTAGACATTTTTAAAGATATGTCTCTTCAGGAAGATCGAGATCTGGGACCCTCCGGGGAAAACTGTCAAAATGAATACGGTGTATAAATAATCTCTGGTGAGCTAAGTCAAATCTGTTGGAATACTTTATACGCTGGAGATCACACTTCGTTTAACATGTGGAGTAAAATGGAGATATTTGTAATTGCAAGCATGAAAGTTGTGGCTCAGCGGTCTGGAGTGAATAAAAAGAAAGGTAAAGGGGTTTTCTTATCACCGCCTTTCACTCGCTGATTTCCGCCTTATATCACCTGTCTTGTTAGGTTACTTATCCTTGTTCCATGTTGCCATTGATGTTTGGTGTTGTTTTGCATGGTTTGCATGTCTATCTACCTGAGTTCAGTGGTGTGTGTTTTTATTGTGTGCGAGTCTGAATGGTGGTGCATGAGCCCTTATTTTTTGGGTTTTGGTTTCGTTATTGTGCAAGCTATACATAACAGGTCAGTGGAGGCTCAGTGACTGAGGCTCTGGATTGCTAACCTGAAGGTCGGCGGTTCAAGCCCCAGTATCACCAAGGTGTCACTGTTGGGCCCTTCAGCAAGGCCCTTAACCCTCAATTGCTCAGTTGTATAAATGTAAGTCATTCTAGATAAGGGAGTCTGCCAAATGCTGTAAATGTAAATGTAAGGAATGGGTTGTAAAAGACAATAAAATGGATATCATGCAGAAAATATTAATGTAATTAGTATACGCTACACAGGAATGAAATAGTTTCTTATTTCTGAATAATGGAAAGCGGGCAGCATGGCGGTGTCGTGGCTAGCAAAAGAAGAAAAAAAGACACTGAGTAAACCCAAACATACTTAAAAAAATATTCAACCTGGAACTCTGGTTCTACTTAGATGTTTATTAATGAACCAGGGACACTGGTGTTAAATCTCTGCATCGTAAACTCAAGTTCCTGTTTTGTTTGCACTTGATATTTAAGCATTATCAAGAACTACAAAGCAAAAATGAATATAATTACACATAATTACAGGAATAAACTCATCGTTACCACAGTCACTAATCTATACCTGCGTATCTCTTTACTGGGAGCATTAGCAATTAAAAGAAATCTGACACTGACCCTTAAAGGTTGAGGGAAATGCTCTACAAAGATCTTTGAATAAAAAAAAATAAATCACAGTTTAATGATCTCACTCAGACAACCAAGCAAACTATCCCAAAAGGTCATCGCTTTAATGAAGAGCACAAAAGCATCTTCTCCACCACCAGCATATGATTAACAGGCAAGACTCCCCTGTGGATCCTCATGCGTTTGAAATGTAAAATTAATTTCTTCGTTCTTATTGGTTATGACTCAGAATGGAGAGATATTGCTGCGGAAATCCTCCGAGAAATGTCGGATATTAAGGGGTTGAAATTGGATCACGTCCTCTTCTCCTAGGACTTGAAGGTAGATACACTTACAAGACCAATAAGATGTGCTTATTTAATCGTTTGGCATTTAGTGTCAGGAGGAATCTCTGCCTGCAAAAGTGACAAAGTCGCTTTAGTAAACAGATGACATAAACTTTTATGGCACTTGAATAGCCAACTGATGCATACTTCATTTTATCTGATGCCCAAAAGACATGGACCATGACTTTGATGGTTGTTCTGTACAACAATCTGTCTGTACACTGTCGCTGACTTGATGCTGATTGGCTGTTACATTTACATGATGTTACATGTGACAGATGCTCTAATCCAGGGAAACTTACATTTTTATACAACTGAGCGATTGAGGGGGTGGCGTGGTGCTGTAGTGGTTAGCACGTCCTCCTTACAGTAAGAAGGTCCTGGTTTTGATTCCCAGGCTTGGTGACCATCCTGTGAGTGTGAAAGGTTGTGTGTCTGTTGGTGTGTGATGGTCTGGCGAGGTGTTCAGGCTACGCCACCATTGCCTTGTCATGTATAGCTTGTACAATACAAAACCGTAACCCAAAAAATAGAGGCTCATACACCACCACTCAGACTCGCTCACAATAAAAAACACACAGTCGATTTCAGGTAGGTAGACAAACTACCGCCAAGCAATACAATACCAACAGCAACACAGAACATGAACTCATTGTGAGGATAATTAAACTATAAAGACAGGTGATACAAATAAATGCGGAAATCAGTGAGTGAAAGGCGGTGAGAAGAAAACTCAGTGTTAAACTTTCCTTCTTTCGATCTAGACTGTAGTCGGTCAAACGCAGGGGATACTTATTTATTTATGAAGTTTATTAAGCCCTCAAAGAGCTGTGCTACTCTAATGCTACACTCACCAGCCTTGGACACCTATAAATAGAGATATATATCGGGACTCCAGTGCCTAAATCTTTATATTATCCTTTATCAGCACAGTTAAAGGTTTAAGAAAGAAAAGCTTCAACCGGTGTATGTGCAGTCATACTAAGAAAGCTCTATATATAGATTAATGTTGGTGAATAGTGGCCTGGGAAAACCCCTGACCTTTTTTTTATTAAAGAAATCTTTATTGTCAAATGTTGCATGAACAATGAAAATCAGTGTAGCGGCAATTAAAAAAAGTACACAAAAGACAACTAAGGTAACTACACTAAGCTATATATGTGCATATACCTACATACACATTTATACACATACCTATATGTACACACACACACACACGCACACATGTACAGACTAATACATTTATCCACATATTCACACATTTAGAGACATACACAGAAGGGTGCATGATATGTCAAAGGTGCATGGTATACACAGGGTGAGAGGTTTTTAATCATAAGGTGCATGATGCTAAAATGTTATATGATGTTCGAGACCTGCTCTAAACATGAGTATAGCACTTAAACATGAGTGTTGTACTTAAAGAGTAATATTGCACTGTCCAGGAAGATAGTCTGAATGATGGTTATTCATTCAGTATGTGACGGTGGTGGTGGTGGGGTTTCACGTTTAACAGCTTGTGGGTAAAAGCTGTTGTTGAGTCTGTTAGTTTTTGTTTTTAGTGTCCTGTACCTTTTCGGAGGGGAGAGGGAAGAAAAGGGGGTGTCCAGGGTATGTGGGGTCCCTGATAATTCCACTGGCTCTCCCCGAAGTCTGCCAGTGTAAATGTCACTGGGGGAGGGGGGGGGCAGTTCCAAATACACGCTCTGCCGTCCTTACCACCCGCTGCAGGGCCTTCCTGTCCTCTGCAGTACAGCTGCTAATGCACACTGTACAGCAGTAGGTCAGGAGGCTCTCGATGAAATAGCAGTAAAAGTTTGTCAGTAGGGGTCACTGTAGACGGGCTTGTTGGAGCTTTCTGAGGAAGAACATCCTTTGTTGTGCCTTCCCCACCTGGTGAGAGATGTGTGTGGTCCAGGTAAAGTCAGCAGAGATGTGGACTCCAAGAAACTTGAAGCACTCCATCCTCCCTACCTCCTCTCCATCAATATAGAGGGCAGAACGCTCAGTTTGTTTAGATCTCCTGAAGTCCATTATCATCTCCTTTGTCATGGATGTGTTAAGGTCCAGGTTATTGTTGTCGCACCATTGCCACAGATGCCGGACCTCCTTCCTGTAGGCTGACTTTGTCGTTATCTGTTATCAGTCCTATGTCGGTGGTGTCGTCGACTAATTTGATGATGGTGTTATTGTTGTGAATGGGGGAACAGTCTTGTGTGAAGAGGGAGAAGAGGAGAGGGCTGAGGACATACCGCTGTGGTGTTCCGGTGTTCAGGATGAGAGTGGAGGAGATGTGGTCTCCTATCCTGACGTTCTGAGGTCTGTTGCTAAGAAAGGCAGTATCCAGGTGCACAGTGAGCTCCCTGGGCCCAGGTTGCCCAACTACTGAACCAGTTTATGTAGTAGAACATAAACTGTATTGAAAGCGGAGCTGAAGTCTACGAACAGCATCCTCACATAGATGTTGCTGCTGTCCATGTGTGTAAGGTCTGTGTAATGGGCTGTATTGATAGCATCCTCCGTTGACCTGTTTACTCTGTATGCAAACTGATGTGGTGTGATGTGGATTACATCACAGTGATATTAAATTAGAGCACTAAAATATATTAACCACCAATAGCACAACAGTGAAAGTTAAGCCTGTGAGTCTTAAGAGATTTTATCCTAATCCAAATGTATATGCTTAAGCAATGTGCACAGAAAAAGAAATGAGATATGGGAAGATTAGCAAGATCTCACACCATTCCTGTTGAGGAGGATGGCGAGGAATTCCCTGTAGTATGAGCTGGCATAAAGGAGAATGACTGGCGCTTGGCTGGTGCGAAAACTCAGTGATATGTTCTCTCCTTTCAGCGTCGGGTCAGAGTAGATGGAGGAGGACATGGTGCTGCCGTTTCTGTTCACCTTGTATGGCTCCTTGAACGTGTACCTCAGAGAGGTGCCTGGGCGGAAAAATGCAGAAACCTCTGGAAAATAAAAGCAGGAGGAATTTATATCAAGAGTGAGAGTGAAAATGAGCATGGCTGTTATTAGTACTCACATTTGATGTCTAACCAGCTAGCTGTAGCAACAGTTCTATACATGCTAATAGTGCTATACATACTATATATACCCAGCCATGTGGATAACTCCCATCATGTACAATACAAAGGCAGGCAGACCATCCCATGATTTCATTTGCAACGAATAATACGATTGAACTGTTTTTTATTGACACAAATATTTGATTAGTTTATATTTATTGTCAAATCTTTTAATTTATTCATTGCTGTCAAAATATAAATAAGAATTTTAAGAAATACAACAAAAGATGCTTCTAAAATATATTGGCTTCTCTAGCTTTAAATTTAACCAGACAGAGAATCATTCAGGATTTTTTTTTTGTTTTTTCTTCATGGAAAAGGTCAGAATGCAGCTTGATGCTTCGCTGTCTCCCGTCTATCTCACTGAAAGTCTACATTTTCTGGATTCTTTGTGCTTTGTGTGTAAGACGACCCATTTGAAGTCAGGTTACAGAGTTATATTGGTGAATAAAATTCCACAGAAGACGGGTCAACTTCTTGTCAAAAATCTTACTGGGCTTATTATACCTTCTCACCTCAACCAATCGATATTTACCAGACCGCTAGTTGACTAAGGATGCTCTGCTGGGATTTTAATACCTATGTTGGCCAAGAATAACTAGCATCTCAGTTTTTTCCATTATCAACAATAGACAGATGTACAGCTTGTATATTATGGCTGAGAAACCCACCGTCCCTTTCCTTACCTTTGTGACAGAAGGTGCCAGAGAATGACGAGGCTCCACAGTCGCAGGTGAAACCGTTATGCCTGTCTAGGCACTGACCCCGGTTCTGGCATAAGTGCCCGTAGCTACTGCAGTGGCCTGGACATCTGGGGCGGACGCCTGGTGTGATCTTCGCTCGCTCCTCCAGATCTAGTGTCTTCCCGTTCAACTTCAGTGACCGGATACAGCCTAGAAAGCCTTTTTGCCTGGACGCGGTTCCTCCTGTGGAACAACAAACAGGCTGTCCATTATGTTTTTATGGGGGAAAGTAGAGGTGGGGGTGACGTTACAGAGAGGTTCCGTCACTCTCTGAGTTGTTCTCTGACTCTACATCATTGTCAACACTTTGCGAGGATGGCGGGAAAAAAAAAAATGATAAAAAAGAACATTGTGGGTGGAACAGACTTAAAAGGCGAAGTCGGCTTTTGTTGAAAGCTCCACTTCTGTCTCTCTGAGTTCAACCCTGGCATCGGCGCCTATTCAAAATGATCAGCATGCTCTTTTCTTTTTTTCATCAAAGTCCAACCTTCTGTCATTCACTCAGCTTCCAATTCACAACCTCACTGTCCTTTGTATGTTAATTGCTGCAGGGAAAACACTCATTTTCAAATGCTGTTGTTGCAGCATGGTGGATGGTGAGCTATTCACTTCACATGCAAATTAAATCAAACGGCAGTGCCGTCGTATTACTTGTTTCCATCTTAATGTAAATTTTCTTCCAGAAAAAGAAACAAATCAAAGCAATCAAATACCCTGCTAGCTGCTGATCATCATGTATCAGGAAAGAATAGAGTTTTCCTGGCATGAAAGGCATGTAAAACAGAAATCCATCAGCCATAAACTTCAAATCTATTTAGCTAAAATGAAATGACACACTGCTATGAAGGTTTTGGGAGTGTAGAGCCACGAAAGTGGACATGCAATATGTGGACAGGTACAATGGCGAAATCATGCCAATGTCGAAATCATGCCATGTCTCAACAACAGCACTGTTGGCACTTAACAAAAAAGGTTAAATCTTTTTTTTTTTTTTAAGTACAGGTAACTCTAAGCAATACTGAGCAAGAAATGCCAGTATTGACAGCATACAATACAATGCCCAAGGAGAAAATCCCTGCACTGATAGCAAAAAAAACAATTACAAGAAACACACTGTATTAATACAGTATCATATACATGTACTGTCATATGTTTAATGGGTGGCATGGTGGTGTAGTGTTTAGTGTGTTTGCATGTTCTTCCTGTACTTTTGTGTTTCCTTCAGGTACTTCGGGTTCCACCCACAGTCCAAAGACACACACATTAGGCTAAATGGCTGTATCACATTGCACCTAGGTGTTGATGTGAGTGTGAATGGTTATGTGTGTTGCCCTGTTATAGTTTGGCGAGCTGTTCAGGGTGTATTCGGCCATTGGCTGAGATAGGGTCCAGCCTCCCTTTGACCTTAGAAGTAGGATTAAGTGGTTTGGCAAATAAATGATGAGTGAGCAAATGATGGCTGTTCTGTGCATCAGTTGATTGAAAGCTGCAGTGGTATATTGTTTATTAACACTTTCTTTTGTCTTACTTGCCTTTTATTAAACCACTCGTTTACACAGTACACAGTACTGTCCGACATCTATCCCTGGACTTGTCGCTATGGTGTTTATATGTGCAAAATACTCTGTAACAGTTCTTATGAACTGGCTAACCTGGATAGAAATTGCTGATATTGGTTTTCCAACATATATACTGCTTTAGATTTTAAAGAATTTGGCAGATGCTCTTATCCATAGTGAATTACAATGATCATTTTTATAGACCTGACCAATTATGGGTTAAGGGACTTGGTCAAGAGCCCAACAGTGGCTGATAGGCGGGATTGAATCGGTGACCTTCGGATCAGTAAACCAGTGCCTTAACCACTAAGCCACCACTGCCGTGGTACTGGAATGCAGTGAACTCAGATATGACGTCATTCCCAGTTCTGACTTTTGAGGTAAATATAAAACAGCGTAAATCCAAGTGGCACAAGTATTAGAAGGTAGTCCTGCAGCATTGTGGGTAATGTAGTGATTATCCAAAAGTGAAAATTGACAAACTTGTTTATTAAATAGAAAAAAACTAAAAAAAGACCACTCGGAGAGCACAGACCTCCACCTTATCTCACACTGCTGAAGAATCTTTTAGGAAATTCTTGGATCCAGAATTTAATCCGAGCTTTTCCTTTGTCCAGAGCTGCTCAAAAATTTTTGCATATAACAGAAAGTACACACTAGACCCCTGCTGAGCCTGCTGTAGTCTTATCTCACAATGTTAAAGAATCCTGAATTTCAAGTCTTTCTTGTCCTCCTAACACACAAACACACAAACTGGGGGTAAAGGATAATCTCCTTGGTAGAGGTAAAATAAATTTAATTACATATAAATCATGGATGACAGTGTTTAATAATTATGGTAATTGTCCATGACTTATATGCTATTATTTTGGGGTGTTTTCCCATAAGAAGAACCATGTAACCATCTTGGTTCATCATGCAGTTTGTTCTTTTTTTCTTCATGAGAACTTATATACATAGTCTACCCTGAAATCATGACTGGCAGTCAGATTACACAACTGGCTTCCCAGTGATACTATGTCACTTTTTTGTAGCTTATTAATTAACACATTTCCTATGCTAAGCTATTTATGTTGAGAAAATTATGTCTCTGAATTACACTCATTATCTTCACTGAAACAGTGGCCTTGTAACAATAACTTGTCAAGGTAATTCTTGTACAGCTTTATGTTTACCTTGTGCAGTGATGATGTATTTAGGCTATATTGATATATCTCAGTGATGAATAACCTGATTTCTATTAGCCAATAAAACTCAGCACCTACATTCTCAAGGCCATTCAGTCAACTAGCCATTATATAGTCCACTGTCAAGAGATGTGGACTAGATATATGATTGCAAGAAAGGAAAATGCAAATACAACTCAAAGTAACCTACTGATTCTGATATATAGATGTTTATGAATAAAGATTTTATTAGAAAATCACTTATGACTTTTAAAATATTAAACAGTTTACTTTATGGTACTGTTGTGAGGTATCTGGATAAAAGGGGCACACGAATCAAAGCTGAAACCCAGGTCAAGAGCCAACATTTCAAAGCTAGGAGCAAGAGCCAAACCTGAGATCAAAATATCAATCCCAAGTATCAAACCTAAGCCCAAGACCGAGAGCTCAAGTATAAAACTTGAGACCCAGACCAAGATCCCAAGTATCAAACCTGAGACCCAGACCAAGAGCTCAAGTATCAAACCTGAGACCCAGACCAAGAGCTCAAGTATCAAACCTGAGACTCAGACCAAGTGCTCAAGTATCAAACCAGAGCCCAAGACCTAGAGCTCAGATATCAAACCTGAGACCCAGACCAAGATCCCAAGTATCAAACCTGAGACTCAGACCAGGTGCTCAAGTATCATACCTGATCCCAAGACCGAGAATTCAGATATCAAACCTGAGACCCAGATCCCAAATATCAAACCTGAGACCCAGACCAAGAGCCCAAGTATCAAACCTGAGACCCAGATCAAAAGCCCAAGTATCAAACCTGAGACCCAGGCCAAGAGCCCAAGTACCAAACCTGAGCCCAAGACGAGAGCTCAGATATCAAACCTGAGACCCAGACCAAGATCCCAAGTATCAAAACCAGAGATCCAGACCAAGAGCTCAAGTATCAAACCTGAACCCCAGACCGAAAGCTCAGATATCAAATCTGAGACCCAGACCAAGATCCCAAGTATCAAACCTGAGACCCAGACCAAGAGCTCAAGTATCAAACCTGAACCCCAGACCGAAAGCTCAGATATCAAATCTGAGACTCAGACCAAGATCCCAAGTATCAAACCTGAGACCCAGGCCAAGAGCCCAAGTATCAAACCGGAGACCCAGATCAAGAGCCCAAGTATCAAACCTGAGACTCAGACCAAGAGCTCAAGTATCAAAGCCAAAATAGCAATGTGGAAGCCCAGACCAAGAGCACACATATTTGTAGTACTTGTGGCTAAGATTTTAATTATTAAAACATAGACCCAGTGCAACCCTATCAGGCATGGGTGCTAGGACAAAACCTGTCAATTATCAGACCCAGGCCAAGAGCATCTGTTTTTTCATTTGATTTTGAGACGAAAATTCGTTTTAATTAGCAAGAAGTGGATAGGGCACCATCTGTGTGTTCTTTATTTTCATTTGATACACATTAAATTTAGTGATCTGGTATGAATTTGGATAATTGAACCTTAAACCTCTCAAGTTGAAACAGCTATTGGGCAGGAAGGTGGTGTTGGATTACAAATTTATAAAATGTTAAACTAAGGTTCCAGCGTAACAGTATATAAAACTAAAAGAGTTATGTATATTGGATTTTACATTTTAAGGAGATCAAGTCTGGCAGCCCAGGTGTCTGAGACATTAACATCT
>JAQMYF010000008.1:15992811-16030152 GCA_030014195.1 Neosilurus mollespiculum
GGTGTACCCCACCCTCGCCCAGAGTCGGCTGAGATGGGCGCCAGCCTCCCCGCGACCCTAATTAGGAATAAGCGGTTTAGAAAATTAATGAATGAACGCTAACAAAATGAGAATGGAATACAAATAATGACAAAATATACGGGTTACACTTTTCCTTGAGACCAAAAATAAATAATTTGCGAGCAAAACGCAACTTTGCAACCTTCCCGCGACATGTGCAGACTGTTTAAGAAGAGTATGAGATTGATTCACCTCAGAGCTTCGTTTTGCGACATTTGCGGAAATTTTTCTGAAACATTTCTGAAATTTTTTGCAATGAGGTGACCAAAGTGCAATGCCGCAAATGTTGCGAGACAAATTTGAGAATGAAATGCGACAGCCGTGAATTGCCATTCACGTCAGTGGCTTTTCTATCACACCACTAGTGTGATCACCCCTTAAGCATGCATTAACTTCATGTGGCAATGAAGCAATGAGGCAGATGAGGTGTTCTGAGGAGCACACATGTCTTTATAGGGGCAGGAGGTCACTGGTTGGTCATGTTGTGCCCCTCTTAATCCATGAAAGCCTCTCAAAACCCTTTGCTTGGTTCACTGCTTCATTGACGTTACCATGCTGAAGCATTTCCCAAAGCCGCGTTCTGTTCATTCATTAACAAGTCTCGTGACTTTTATTTTTTGCACCTCATATGATTAAATCTACTAGTGTGAGTACATGCTGATGTTATATTTAAAAAGCCTAATTTTTACAAACATTATGACAACACTGACAAGAACAACAGCAGCCGGATAAGACACGACTTCCCAATTCAATTTAAAACTATGATGGAAAATAGAGTGTGTTAGAATAATAATAATGATTTTACAGGTTTTTTTTTTTTACATGGACAGCGCTACGTCTCCCTGTCCCACATTTACCTGACATATTGCAATAGATGAGCTGTGGCTTGATGGGTCCACTTCCATCCACGTCTATGTGGTACAGCCCTGACGTGTTCCCTCTGTGCTTGTATGCCTCGCAGGACGTCTCGTAAACAGCTGGTAAAGATGGAAATGGCAGTTAGCCTTCCTGATACAGACACGTTAAAAAAAAAAAAAACAGAATCCCACCGAGACAGATGTAAATGACTTGTCTCCAGTCGCTACTTCCCCATGAAAATGTGTCTCGGAGAGCTGAGATAATGAAGTGTGACAGTCCTCATTAGGGCCTCCACATGCGGGCCTGCAGAGTAAACAGCTCAATACATGTCAACCTCGAAAACACGATGGATCAGGATGAGGTGAACGCGACGTCTTGGATAATGTGCCGTTCACGGCTGCAAGCACGCAGCCTATGCATCTCGCTTCAACTGCTCGCCAGATATCGCTTTTGCATTCGCACCCTAGATTATCCAGTGGAAGTGTATGAGAATAGGATGGGTTTCTGGAAAGTCGAGATGCCCTCTTGGAAATATTCACAATATTATATAAGGGTGCAGTTACATGATACTGATCAGGATCCTGATTTGAGTGGTCATATTCTGATATTTCATTGAAATGTTTCAGCCAGTTTTGCTGTTACGTACTGATGTTCTCTGACTGCTAACTGATGTTATTACAATCTATACCAACGTCACACCGATTTTTACTGATGTTGTTCTGATATGTCTCTGATATTGTATGAAAAATGTGCGAATTAAAAATATTCACAATATTATGTTAAGGTGTGCTCACACGTAGCCGATACATCGATAATATTACTATGTTATTCTAATGTTTCAGCAAATTTTTTTTCCGATTTGTACCAATCTTCCCCAATTCTAACCTGATGGGATTCCAATGTTTCATCTGATGTTATTACAGTCTATACCAATGATTTATACCAATGTTCTTCTGATGTGTCTCCGATATTATATAAAAAGCCCCCCAATTTTCCCTCGAATTTTATACCAATGTTACACCGATCACTACCGATGTGTACCGATATTCTCCAATTTCCCCAACGTACTCCGAACACCAAAAAACACCACAGTTTTCAACACTCCCAAAACATTTCACTCTTCCCTGAAGTATTCCCCGAAATTCTACAATGTCCTCCAATATTTCTGATGTTCTCCGATTTCCTCCAATGAAACATCGAATATGATTGGGGTAAATTGGGATCATGATGGGTATCATGTGGTCGCACCTTTAAGTTTTGGTCAACTGGAATGGAACTGGAGCCCACCTTCAGTATGGATTAGCAATCTATGCTTATGTTCTGTAAGGTCCTTCAAGCAAGAAGTATTGACTTATTGGATACCAAACCTTGCGTTGCATTAAAATGTACTAAAATTCTCATAAATGTTGTGCTACTCACATTTTTCCTATTGGGAATGACTACAGTGTACCTTTTTTCACTGTTTAAGAATGGACAGGTCAATGGACCTCTTGCGTGGGTTTCCTCCTTCAGTCCAACGGCATGCACATGAGGCTAATTGGATATAATCAATTGCCCCCAGGTGTGAATGTGAGTGTAAATGGTTGAATGCCTGTTTTGCCCTTTGATGGAGGTGAACTGTTCAGTGTGTACCCGTCTTTCCCTAGAGCCACCTGGGATGGGCTTCAGCCTCTCGTGGCCCTGATAAAGGATATAGTGGTTCAGAAAATTAGATGAAATGAGGTCAAAAGACAATATCAATAGAGTTGCCCATATGAATACCTATGTATATCTCTGCTCATTTTTTAAATTATTACCAAATCTCTAACTGCCAAACTGGGAGTCTGTTCCCATTGTAGCCTCAGATTACTGATAATATGGGAACTTTTCCTGGTTTAGCCCAACCACACCAAAAGTGAACATGTTGTGTGTTCTGAAATGCTTTTCTGGTCATCATGGTTGTTAAGAGTATGTATTTGAGCTTCTGTCGGCTTGAATGTTATTTGTTTTTTGAACCATTTAGTTTAAAGTCAAGTAATGATTGTTTGAGGTAGCATGGTGACGCAGTGCGTAGCAGTGATACGGTCCTGGGTTCAAGTCCTGGGCTTGGCGAGGACCTTTCTGTGTGCGATTTTGCATGTTTTTGCGTATGTTTCCTCTGAATAATCTAGTTCCTTCTAGCAGTCCAAAGGCATGTACATTAGGCTAATTGGCTGTTCCAAATTGCCCCTAGGTGTGCGTGTTAGTGTAAATGGCTGTGTGTGTGTTGGCTGCACAATGGACTGTTCGGGTGTATCCCGCCTTCGCCTGGCACTTTGTGCATGGATACCTATGAAGATCTGCAGTTTCTAAAACTCTCAAAGCAGTCCTTCTGGCACTAATGACCTTTGATCAACAGAAACCCAATACATGCAACACTTTTAAGCCAATGGATATAGGCTTCCAGATAACCAGAACATGGGAGTAAGCAGCATTCTGGAGATTTTACTTTCCTGTTGGCTTGTTAATAAACTTCATCCACTAAGATTGAACCTTAGAGCCACAGAATGCTCAAAAGTATCATCCTACTGACAAGCAGTTGTATAGTTGAGTGTGTCTGAAGATGGTTTTAAGTCCCCAGTAGTCTCTTGAATGCTGGTATTGTCAGTTGAATATCGAGTCAAAGAAAGAGACGTTGGCTTCAACAACAACAACAACCTGCTTATTGTGCTGTCTTGAAAATCCAGGAAAAGGATTCAAATTAAATACAACATCTGTTCAAAATCTAAGGAAAAGGTATCAATCAATCAAAATTAATACAAAATCTGTTTCACTGTACGCAGGAGTCAAAACAATCTTTTTTTAACAGGTTTTAAATATCATCACTAATTAGGATCTTTGGGAACCTGGAAACAGATCCAGAACACTGGTTACTCTTAAGAATTATTTATTTAACGATAACATGCCAATACCATGTCCTGGCAATCTCCGTGAATAGAAACCAAAATCAAAACATTAACAACATGTCGGTCAATTGACTACTAAAGCGCAAATCTGTTCCTCACTCAATCTCTGCCAACACTGGGCAAAGGTGGGGTACACCCTGAACAGCTCGACAGAGGTCAACACACACAACACACACAACCATTCACACTAAACTCCACACCTAGGGATCTACCTAGCAATCTGGAATAGCCAGTTAACCACAGTGTCTATGTCTTTGGAGTGTGGGAAGAAACCAGAATAGAAAACCTACACCACCGTTCTGATAGTAATTTGGGTGGCACGGTCAAATAGTGGAAAACACGTCCGCCTCAAAGCATGATGGTTCTGGGCTTGGCGAGGACGTTTCTGTGGGGAGTATGCATGCTTTCCATGTGCTTGTGTGGGTACTCCAGTTTCTGGCAACAGTCCAAAGACATGCACAATAAGCTAATTGGCTGTTCCAATATTGACCCTAGGTGTGAATGTGAGTGTAAGTATTTGTGTGTTGCCTTGCAATAGTCTGGCAAGCTGTTCAGAGTGTACCCCGCCTTTGCCCAGTGTCAGCTTAGATAGGCACCAGCCTCCCTGTGACCCTAGGATTAAGTGGTTTGGCAAATGAGCAAGTGATGGTAATTTGGCATGGGACAATGATCAGACACCTACACTTGAGTCATAGTTTTAAATGTGCAAAGTTATTTAAAGGTCTTGACACCCCTTGGGTTCACATACTGTTTTGAATGCTTACTTGAGAACTTATCCGCATGACTCTGAAGTGTACATCACCTACAACACTTGCAGCACAAAAGGGAGGAGAAGAAGGCATTTGCCGCCGGCATCAAAAAATAAAAATAAAAAATGAGGCAGTTCAAACGATTTCCTAACTTCACTTGAGCTAATGAAGTATTAAAATGGCCCATAAGATGGCAACGGGAGTTTCCCTACGGGGAAATGGTGAGGAGGAGTCAATGGTGCATGTAAACACGACAGGCAAAACAGCCATACAGCTTTCTCAGTCATTTTTTGTTGTTGTTCAAACAAGTTCTCTTGCAATCTAGCTGCAATCTCAAAGGCCTCCGAAGGCCCATCCAATAAACTTCATTGTTCCTGATAAGATAAGGTGGTGGTGGGAAAACAGCCAAGGGGAGATGACAAGGGCAAATTTATAACAGTGTATAAAAACATAGTGCTGTTAAGGGATACTTAGAGGAATCAATCAATACCTTCCCACTTTTGCCGGTATGAAAAAAACATGAATGACTAATGAGAAATACATACAATGGGATAATCCAAAACTCACTCATTCTGAAGCCTATCTCTACCGACACTGGGCAAAGGCAGCGTACACCATGAATAGCTTGCCAGGCCATCGCAGGAACAACTACTCAAACTTATATCCACACTCAGGGGCAATTTGGAACAGCCAAATCATGTGCATGTCATGTGCATGTTCTTGGACTGTAGGAGGAAACCGGGGTACCTGGAGGAAACCCACGCAAAAACAGGGATTACATGCAAACTCAACACAGAAACACTTGCTGAGCCCAGGACCTTCTTGCTATGAGGCGGATGTGCTAACCACTACACTACCTTGCCACCCCAAATCCAAAACTATTAAAGAAAGAAATAACTTACCGAGGTATTTTGCTTATTTAAATATTTTTAATACTATACTCTTAACTAAGTGAGCTGACTGTACTGGAATAAAACACATCGATGCTGGTGGAATGTCTTGAAATGCCACTGACTTGTTAAATCATCCTGAACCTTCCAAGGCTGATGCTGACATACAGTTGACTGTTTGGTACTTCTGTACATCATTTTTAATACTTATTCCAAATCTAGCCACCTATATATACATATACACACTTTATAAAATATTCTCAAATCCCATGGTCATGATATTGGCTGGGTGCTAAAACCTAATCAATAGCTCTTCGATGAAACACCGTTCTGATGGTAATTTGGGGGGCATGGTGGTGTAGTGATTAGCACATCTGCCAGTGCAAGGTCCTGGGTTTGATTCCTGGGCTTGGGGAGTGCATTTCTCTGTAGAGTTTGGATGTTCTCTCTTGCCTGGGTTTCCTCCTGGTACTCCAGTTTCCTCTAACAGTCCAAAGCTATGCACAGTAGGCTGACTGGCTGTTCCAAATTGACCCTAGCTGTGAGTGTGACTGTGAATGATTGTGTGTTGCCCTGCAGTAAATCAGCGAGCTGTTCAGGATGGAGCTTGCCTTCACCCACAGGCAGCTAAGATAGGCTTCAGCCACTATGTGACCCTAGAAGTTTTAATCAGTTCAGCAAATGAATGAATGAATGAGTGAATGGTAATGCCCTCTAATTAGAGGTGGGTTGCCCATAGCTGCTTTATTGCCTCACTTCTCTCCCCTCTCTCTTCTACCTCAGCTTCTCCCTACCTCCCAAAGACATGCACTTTAGGCTAACTGGCTGTTTTAAACTGCCCTTAGGTATAAGTGTGAATGGTTGTATGTGTGTTGCCCTGCGATGGATTGGTGAGATGTTCAGGGTGGACCTTGCCTTTACCCAGAGTGAGCTGAGATAGGCTCCAGCCTCCACCCTAGTAGGATTCACTCTTTTACCTCAGCCCCTCCCTATGTGAGTATGCTTTATAACCTGTGCACACTAATTAAGGTCTGTGTTGCACCAAATGACTCAACACACCACAGTACTATTTAATTCTTCATCAGAAAGCTTCAGTCAGTCTTTTTTTTGTAGGTACTGAAGAAAATCAGGGCTCCATGTTTTTTTTGTACCAGTAATATTCTAGTCTCTATTTGGTCTCCAGTGATCAATGATTCGTTCACGGCATATTACAAATTAAACCCCCGAGATACGCTCGATATCCTTAAATTAAACAACATAAGACATAAACAGCAACGTCCATTACAATTTCCTTCCCCTCCTTTCTATTTATTTCTTCAGGAACGCTCCAATAAGGAGCAGAACTTTAATACTGAGGTACGGTCATAACGGAAAGCAACATGAAAGCAGGTTCTTGGGAATAGAGCAGGACTCAGTTATCTAATTAAAAACCTAGAAAAAGAAAATCAGGCTAAACCATCCTGCGGACCAGATGTGACCTAGTATACTATGTGTGCCATGTAAAAATATACATGAGCGGAAATTTTAAGGATTAAAAGGACCATCAGTGACCCAGAAGCAACCTTTTGCACTTTGCATTAGTTCCACTAAGAATTGCGGCAATCCATTTTGAGTCCTCTATTTTTATCATACAGACAGTGTGTAATTAAAGAACACAGACACGGCACTGGATTTTGAATTTTATGATAATTTATTGAAAAATACAACTGTACAAATTTTAGGTACTGATTGTAATTCTAGGCATCTTTCATTAAGTCACCTGAGGCTAACTATCCTAATTGTTCAAATTTTAGCTAACAAGATTATAAAACATATAAGATGTTAATACCTACATAACAATCACAGTACAAACAGCCTTGATATTGTAACACCTACGTGTGATGTTTGCTATAATATTAGCAATATAATGCCAGCGAAAGCACTTGGCCAAGACCAGCCCACTGCACCTATGGTGCACAATCATCTTTACATTTACATTTATGACATTTGCCAGCCAGCCTTATCCAGATTTACATTTTATTTATACAGCTGTAAGTTCAGGGTTAAGGGCCTTGCTTAAGGGCCCAACAATGGCAGTAATGGGACTTGAACCCCTGACCTTGTGATCAGTAACCCAAAACCCTAAGTAATAAGCCACCCCAACCCACCACACCTGTCTTGGATGATGCATATTGCTGATTGGCTGTTATGCATTGCTATACTGACTGCTATGCATCACTAGGCTGATTGGGTATTAAGCTCCACTATGCTGATTGGCTATTTTGCATTGCAATGCTGATTGGCTGTTATGCCTTGTGATTCTGACTGGCTGTTGTGCATCACAGTGCTGATTGGCTCTTATATATTGCAATGCTAATTAGCTTTTATGCATCACTATACCAAAAGTGTGTTGAGGTCAGGGCTTTGTGCAGATCCTCTGCAAATAACATCTCCATGGACCTTGCTTTTTTACACACAGAGGTACTACCATGTTTGGAATTTTTAGTAATGAAATAGTAATTGTGCAGCATACGAAGACATAGAACATACAAACTCCACACAGAAATGCCCTCCTCAAACCAGGGAATCGAACCCAGAACTTTCTTGATGTGAGGCAGATGGGCTAACCACTTCGCCACCATGCTGTCCAAAGCACACTCATTTTCACTGAATTCACACATCTCACCAAGGACGGAGGAGGAGCAGCCCAGAGGGAGAGGTCAAATGAGGTGCAAGAGAGAAATGAATTAATATTAAAATTTGAAAGTTGTGAACATTTAGGAGTCAATGTCATGGCAAACTATTTCAACCATAAGGGAGCACTTTCAAATGTTTAAAAGAGCCACACAATCATGAAATAGTTCAATCTTATTAGTCTTGAATGGTGTGTAGTGAATCAGTGAACTGGGTATAGAGAAACTGGTTAGGTTTAAAATCCTCTACATGGAGTCTCTGGATTGTTGAGTGATGAATGCAAGGCGATGTATGAATAGCAGTGGGGTGCAATGCCTAGGGTTAGGATGAAGCAGAAGAGGAGGGGCAACCTTGATGTGTTAAGAAGTTTTCAAAGCCATCGAATTAACATGTGCTGAGGGTGCATATGAAAGTGCCATCCAGGAAATAAACTGGACAACCGAAAGCAAACCAGAAACCATTTTATTTTCCAATGTCAAACTTTGGGCTAAGAGAGTGAAAAGGAAACTTCATAGTATTCTAGATTGTAGACTCCGGTTTCCTCTGACAATCCAAAGACATGTACATTAGGCTAATTGGCTGTTTCCAACTGCCTCTAGTGTGAGTGTGAATGGTTGTGTGTGTCAGCCCTGTAATGGTCTGGTGGGCTGTTCAGGGTGTACCCCGCCTTCGCCTAGTGTTGGCTGGGATGGGGTTCAGCCGACCCGCGACCCTAGTAGGATTTAGCAGTTCAACAAATGAAAACGAGGACGGGAAGTACATGGGGTTTGACCAAATAAAAAGTTAGTCGTGGACAAGTTTCTCTACACTACACTAGTTTCTACACTAAATGTTCCGGCACTTAATGTTCTGCTTGTTTGCGGTATTTAGTTAATGACGGACGTTTACTTTTCCCTGCACATTTTTCATACCCGCTTGTTCAAAAGCGCTCAGAAAAACACTCGCCTTTGATTGGCAGTACTTTTGTTCCCAATCTAATTACACAGGGTGCATTGTGAGGTCTCTTTCTATCACCTTCTCATTTTTACGCAAGTCGAGTGTGAAAGTGTTAAACACTGCTGAGATTTTTCCTGAGTGACAAGTGCTTAATTTCAGCCTACTCTGTGCAAATTACAACGCCGACATTGCCGAGGGAATAAAAGAGAGCTGCTTTTTTCCACAGCATTTGAGGATCTGCCATAATCCAGATCAATGATGATGCTTTTTGGCTCAGGCTTGGTGGGTAGTGCCAGATCGCTGATAAGCGTTTGACCTTGGCTTGTAGTCTTTTTGTTTCTTCGTTGATGTGTGGTTGGCAAAAAAACACAGTGGAACACACTCTTGGAAGTCCTTTGTAAGGCCTGTCCTTGAATTCAAGCCAAGAACACATACTGTACATATTCTATATGCAACAGTGTGTTTGTGTGTTTACTTCTGAGACTTACTATCTACTACCTACTCTTGGGTGTACTTGTTTCTGATTTTAATCCTTATCTTGCCTGTTTTCAACATAATAATACTGCAATTGAGGATTAAACTCTGGTCTTCTTGTAGCCCTGGGATTTGAAGTGATTTATAGAAGTGCTGAGCCATGACTGTACTACAAACTCCCCCAAAATAAATAATACAGTATAAACAGAGATCTTTTCTTACGGCTATGGCACGTTGCTCCTCTGTAGCCAGTGTCAGAGCAGTCGCAGTGGAAAGTATTCCATGACTGCGTGCACCTCCCACCATGTTCGCAGTGACTCGGAGAGCACCTGGTGACAGAGACAAAAAAACAAAGTTTACACTCAAACTTCTACTAGCACCATAATGAATACCTCTGTTTACCTAGTTTTGTCTTTGAACAAAATCCTGACCACACCCGTGCGCAGTTTTTTTTTTTTTTTTTTAACCAATGATTTGATTTTGGAATGTCTAGGTCAAAGGTGAAGGTCAGAGCAAAGGCACAATATTTTGGAGATAGAATGCTTACAATTTAGAAACAAATGCCGGTAGACATTCCGTTACAGTTGAACTCTAATAGGAAACCATATATAAACTTTTAAATCAGGCAATTACTTTTGACCTTGTGTGACCTTGGATGACCTTGAAAGGTCAAGCCCTTTCAAATCTTAATACCAGTTAAGTGACGTCTATGTATACATTCATTGTCTAAGCTGCCTAATCCTAATTAAGGTTGCCCACGTCCATGTATTATAGAACATATTGTAAGATGAGCACATGGATAATATACGTCAACGGTATTTGGCAGATGGCCTTACACAGAGTGACTTATATATTTTTTTAATCAAATTTATACAGTTGAACAGATGAGAGTTAAGGGCCTTGCTCAAGGGCCCAACAGTGGTGGATTGGTGGAATTGTGGTTTGAACCACTATTATAATTAAATCCACCCCTATTATCAAAACCAGTACCCATATAAAGCCTAATTGGTATATTATTCATGCTGCATGGTGGTGGTACCATGCACTCTATGTTTGCCTCTGTAGTTTTAGTAAATGAAACAAACGAACCGGGTAACAAGGATTCTCGCTCAGAAAATGTCAATATGTATTTGTTTGGGTCGGTGTGCTGCATTCATGACTGTTGTTCTTCTAATGTGTGCACCTGTTCCATGTCCTTCATTAAGTTTCCTCTTTATGCCTTTCTATTACTTTATTTCATTGTAAAGACCAGTGATGTATTATTCTAGCGTTAGTTATTGGGTCTTGTTTTCTTTTTCCTGTAACATACTTTAAAATTACATTTCTTTGAAGTTACCATACATTGAACCTTCTGTAAATATTATCTAAATACATTTACAGTATATACAGTATAGCTTTGTTTACTACCAGTGCTTTATCTGACAGTTTTTTCTAAATTAAATTCATTCATTCATTCATTTTCTAAGCTGCTTATTCCTAATTAGGGTCGCGGGGAGGCTGGTACCCATCTCAGCTGAGTCTGGGTGAGGGCGGGGTACACCCTGAACAGCTCGCCAGGCCATCACAAGGTCAACACACATTCAACCATTCACACTCAGTCTCACACCAATGGGCAATTTAGAACAGCCAATTTGCCTACTGTGCATGTTTATGGACTGTGGGAGGAAACCGGAGTACCCGGAGGAAAACCACGCAAGCACAGGGAGAGCATGCAAACTCCACACAGAAACGGCTGGAAAATTGAACCCACAACCTTCTTGCTGTGAGGAGGATATGCTAACCATGAAGCAGAATACATTATTATTATTATTATCATTAATATTTTTATTTATTTTTTACCTTTTGACTCTGCCATTTGTCAGAATGAGCAAACTGCAAATTTCTCTGTACTTATCGTATCAAATTTGATAATTCGCACAAGACAATAAATAAATAAATGAGACATCTGTGAATAAAATACATTTTCTAAATTATACTGTATGTAAAACTTCAAGGTTAAGATCTTTAAGAAATTGCATGCACTGAAAATAAAAAGAGAATCCTTCAGCATGCTGTTATTAACTAAAGCCATTAAAGGCCATTACTGGATATCAGCATGCCCTTGAAAGTGAAATTGTGGACACATAGCACAATTAATTCCCTCTCTTTGTTGAATTCTGAATGATTAGTCATGTTTAAATGACTTGCATTCATGATAAATTAGATTTCTCGAACCACGTTCCCATTAATGGGCACAGTAAATAGGAACAGGCTTCTCATTATGTCTCAGCTATATACTATAGAATTGCTCTGGTGATTCAAATTGCTGTATTTATTGATTTTCATTTCCAACATCATTAACAAGAACATTTTTAAAGAAGAACCTCAAGCGTATGTGGGCTGTGAGGGTCAATCCCAAGTTTTTGCAGCGATTCAATCGAACATTAAAGGAGCTGTCATGAAATTTATTTGCCAAAAAGTTTTTAAAATATGATATGACTGTTCAAAATACTTGTTTATTTCTGCTTGCAAATTAGAAGTCAAAAGTTCTGAGCCCAATATGGAGCAGATGGGTTGGCATGGTGGCGCTGTCGTTAGCAAGTGCTCCTCACAGCAAGAAGGCCTAGGTTCGATTTCCGGGCTGAAGGTGTTTTTGTGTGGAATTTGCATCTTCTCCCAGTGCTTGCATGGGCTTCCTCCGGGTACTCCGGTTTCCTCCCACAGTCCCAAAACATGCAAAGTAGGCTAATTGGCTGTTCCAAATCACCCTTAGGTGTAAGTGTGAATGGTTGTATGTGTGTTGTCCTGCGATGGCCTGGCGAGCTGTCCACAGTGTACCCCGCCTTCGCCCAGAGTCAGCTGAGATGGGCGCCAGCCTCCCCGCAATCCTAATTAGGATTAAACAGCTTAGAAAATGAATGAATGAATGAATGAATGAAGCAGATGGAAATTAATCATAACATGGACTTTTTTTGAAATCTTGTTGGGCTAAACAGTTTTCAAAGATTGTGATCACATTGAAAACCCCTAACAAATGGAAAGTAGGAACTTCATTCATGTCTCATCCTTCATAAACCAAATTGAATTACATGAATGATTATGGCTTGAACACCATTCATGATATTTAAGCAATTTTCATAAAACAACCCTGAAAAATGACACTGTCTCTTTAATGCTACCTGCATTATACTGTATTCTGAAGCAAGTTTACTGAATCCATTAAGCTTTACAGATTACTTTAATATCAAACATCAAAGTAGTCAGCAACAACAGCTAAAGAGGCCTCTAGCTTTCCTATAGCTAAAAATCATCAAAGTACATTCCATTTATGTTTGATCTAGCAGACATTTTACCATCATTAATTCAGTGCCGACAGTACACGTCAACAAAACCCCACAAAAATATTTTTTACAGTCAGCTATTCAACAAAAATTAGTGGTAGTGGTAATGGTAGTACTATTATTAGTAGTGGTAGTAGTTATTAGGTGAACCATTGCGGTTGTTCATAAAAGAGTAGGCAATTGGGTTGCCGTCAGTGTGTTTCTGCCCTGCGATGGCCTGGCGAAATGTCCAGGGTGTACTTTGCCCTCACCCAGAGTTGGCTGAGATGGATACCAGCCTCCCCGTGACCCTAATTAGGATTAAGCTGTTCTTAAAATGAATGAATGAATGAGTTGTGGTGGTGGTGGTGGTGGTAGTAGTAGTAGTTGTAGTGATATTAGTTGTGGTAGTAGTGGTAGTGGTAGTAGTGGTAGTAAAAGTATTAGTTGTGGTAGTAGTGGTAGTTGTAGTAGTTGTGGCAGTAGTGAGGCATCTAGTCTACCTAAAATCATCAAAGTACATTCCATATGTTTGATCAAGCAAACATTAACATTTCTCATTCACTCTCATTAATACAGTGCTGACAGATAATGATGACACAACCCCGCAATTTTTTTCCCCATTCAGTTATTCAACAAAAATATCAACAAATGCCATATACACCTGTGAAGTAAGTGTATCCTTGGTCTGAGAAATTAGTTGCCATCTTTAGCAGGACTTTTTCTGCTGCCCTTACGAATCCCCTTACGAATTTCAAAAGGGTTCAAATCTTCTCTTTAATTGGGCATTCCCATAACTCCATTTCTTCTCTTTGTTCCATTTCTGGGTGTATTTTCTAATGTTATTAGGATCATTATCATGGTATCCTTACACTATCTTCAAGCACTCTTTAATATGGCGCAAAATGAATGACTACACGCTGCCCAGTCCCCGAGGCAGCAAAACAAGCACAAACCAGAGAAATCATAAACAAATCCAGCACCACGTTTCACAGCTGGTATGAAACTTTACTCCTGTTCACATGTAGTGTAACAGTGGGCAAACAACTCTATTCATCTCTCCAGAGCACATTATTCCAAAAGGAATGGTCTTTGCCTATATGGTCAGCAGCAAACATGATGACGCCAGTCTTGCCAAGAAACAAACAAAACACCAGATCCTAGATGTTCAGGTTGCAAGAGATTGTCATCAGTGGCACCTAATCTGGAACGCCTGATTTAAATTTTATGGCCTTGAAGGAGAGGTACTTACGTAAAATTTTTAAATGAAAATTTTAATGTGTCAGTTATTTGAGTAACACTGATCAATACTATCTGTATGCACTGTATCAAAATGAAAAAATAGAAAAATGCTTGTTTAAAGACATTGAAAAATCCTTGTGATAAACATTTTTTTAATAGAAACGTATGTGACATTTTCCAGCTCAGACAGGAAGTTTTTTTACGCAAGTATTTAGCCTTGTTTTGGTTCATTGTTAAGGAATTAGAAGATCTAATGCAGAAAATAATATAAGAAATAATTAACCTTGAATGTGTGAGTGTGTGTGTGTGTGTGTGTGTGTATATATATATATATATATATATATATATATATGTGTGTGTGTGTGTATAATGTGTGTGGTGATCTAAGTAGCAAGTCTATGTAGTAGCCCAAGGACATAAAATTTCAAGTTGTACCATACAAAAAAAAAAAAAATAAATGATACACAGCACAATTCATCCATAGATCTCCAGTGATTTACTGTAGGCTCATATTTCCCATTCTGAAGTGTATTATTGACTCAGTTACAACAACACGTCTTTAAAAGAAAACAGCAGGTCTAAAACTAGCTATTCTGTACCACACACGTTTTCCTTGACGCTGAGTCTCATATCATACCCTGTTTTCCCCAGCTGAGTGTTTCTAACATGACAGCATGGACTCATGATTTTTTCCCCCTGTAATCTCAGAAGCCTTAGTTTGTATGAGTCGCATCACAACACTTGCTGCTGTTAACAAACCCGACCCAGGCTAGCATGCAAACTGCTGACGAGACACGATTTAGACATTTCGCCCATGGTTATCTACAGTGACATACGTTACACAAATTTTTGGAAGCTCCTCTCAGTGCTAATGGCTGGAAACAGAAAGAGATGGGAGAGGAGAGTAATAGCAGATAAAAGGGTGGCACAGAAGGAAAATGGTGCAGTTTTGACTCAAAGTGCACTTGGCCAGATGGGGCCTGAACTGCAGAGACAAGGATTTGGCTAATGACTGTCTGCATACATATGAAGATGTGCTACATCTGTACTACTAGAGGGCTTGAACAGAGAAAAGAAAAGTGAGCACTTTCTTTACAATGTGGTAGTAGAACTAACAGCCTACATATATTGAAGGTGGCACAGCGGCATTGTGGCTAGCATGTCTGACTTAAAAGAAGCAAGAAAGCCTTGGGTTCGAGTCCCAGACTCAGGTGTTTCTGTGTGGAGTTTGCATGTTCTCCCCATGCTTCCATGGGTTTCCTTGGGGTACTCCGGTTTCCTCCCACAGTCCAAAGATGCACATTAGGCTAACTGGCTGTTCCAAATTGCCCCTAGGTGTGAGTGTAAGAGTGAATGGTTCTGTGTGTGTATGTGTGTGTGTGTGTTGCCCTGTGATGGTCTGGCAAGCTGTTTAGGGTGTACAACACCTTCACCCAGTGTCGGCTTAGTTTAGCTCCAGCCTCCCCGCGACCCTAATAGTAGGATTAAGTGGTTCAGCAAATGAGTGAGTATAGAGACTGTGTGTGTGTGTGTGTGGGTGTGTGTCCTCTGGAATGTGATAAGTGGAAAGATGGATGGTTACAAGCCATCAGACAAAGCTAAGTGAATTTTTGCACCAGGAGTGCCATAAAGTCACCCAAGAGCAATGTGAAAGACTAGAGGAGAACATGACAAGATGCATGAAAGCTGTAATTTGTAAAATGTCAGGGTTATTTCACCAAATACCGATTTCTGAGCTCATCTTAAGTTCAAACATTCGTATTGTGTTGTTTGAATTAAATGATCGGAATTTCCATGCATTTTATTTGACCAGTTATTTAATTAATTAAATGTTCCACATGCGTTGTCAGTACTTTATAGAATAAAACAATAGGTTTTATATCTTTTAAACACATATCTATCAGTAGTAAACCTAAGAAGCTGATAATTTTTTCAGTGCTCTCTTAAAAGCCTTCATAATATAACATATTGCTCAACTCTAATGGTTTCATTGTTGAGCTATCGATTAGCTTTTAGCGCCCAGCCAATATCATGACCATGGAATCCCAGAATATTTTATAACGCATACACACCCACTATATGTGGTCTCTGAATTTCTTCCATGGCTATATTGTCTGTCTGTCTGTCTGTCTGTCTGTCTATCTATCTATCTATCTATCTGGCTAGCTTGCTACCTACTGTGTGTGTGTGTGTGTGTGTGTGTATGTGTGTGTGTGTGTGAAAGGTGAAAGAAAACAATGCCTTCCAATCTCTCCTGTTACAATGTTACAATAAATTAAAAAAAGAAATCATCATCAGGTGGTTTTAACTTACATCTACATAGCTGAAATCTGCTAAAATGCATTAGTCTGCTCAAAAAGGACACAATTTATAGTTTGTTTCACTCTCGTGAGAGTGCGAAACCACGGGAATAGGACGTTGATGCATCAGTTCCAAGAAGGCACGATGATGGCAATAATAACATATAGAGGTATTAAACTAACAAATCAGATATGTTGATATGTAAAATAGGGCTAGATACATCTGCACGTATTGCTACGTTTACATACATCAGACAGGCGTCGACTCGTTTATATGAACGTATGGTTTATACCTCAGTGTATTTCATGCACAACACTTCGGCATTAACTGTTTCTTCAATGTCACTCACCTCCTACTTTTTGCAGTACATTGGCACCTCTTGTGTGAGGATTGATTACTTGGTTTTTTTTTTAATAAGAATCTCATGGTTTGATGTGTATGGATATTAATTCCTCTTTAATGTCAATACATGAGCGTTTTTCTGCCTGTTGAGTCATTCATGGTGATTTTAAGCCTCTGTTATGAATTTATAGTGTCAGATGTCATTTATATAAAATTGAAACTTGCTGCACCACTCTTCAGCTAAATAAAACAACTCTACTTTTTATGTTGTCACTTGATGAACTGGCTTGGGACAACAGATGAAAACTAGCCTTTAGGGCTAACTCTGGCTCTCTTACAGTCATTTTACTGTTGATTGCTGAGCCCTGTGCCGATCATATTAACAGAAAAATGACAGTAAATGATAAATGTGGGATCAGAGTGGTGTTAAGAATCTGAAATTTGAACAAAACTTTCGTGTTGGTGTGTTTCCAGGAGAGAGAAAATACACATATTGTACACAATCCCAGCATGCAACAGTTTAAGTCACTGGATTAATTGTCCGTTGTGTCACAAACACACACCATTACACCAGTGATGGAAACACCAGTAAGAAATGTCCTTTAAAGATGTATATTCTCCAAGCTGGTGTCTCCAACAGCATCTTACACCACACATCATTAATCACACCATCATCATAGATAAATAGTTTATTTATTTTTTATTAAATCTATTTTTCGAGTTAAAAAAATCCAGAAAGTTTGAAAAGTTTAACTGCGTGACACATCAATAAATGAATAAAAAAACTCAATCACTCATTTGCCAAACCACTTAATCCTACTAAGGTGGTGAGGATGCCAGAGTCTATCTCAGCCGACACTGAGCAAAGGCGGGGTACACCCGGAACAGCCTGCCAGACCATTGCAGGCCAACACACATACAATAATTCACGCTCACACTCACACCTTGGGGAAATATGGAACAGTCAATTAGCCATATGTGCATGTCTTTGGACATTAAGAGGAAACTGGAGTACCCAGAGGAAACCCACACAAGCAGAGCATACAAACTCCACACAGAAACACCCGAGCTAAGCTCAGGAGTCGAACCCAGGACCTTCTTGCAGTGAGGTGGACATGCAAAACATTGTGCCACCTGTGACTAAATTATAGTGGGTGAATTCAGCTGGTGCTGAATTACTCTACAGTCTTCTGACTATTAATAAAGTGGAGATGTGATGATTGGCAATTTGGAACAGCCAATCAGCCTACTGTGCATGCAAACTCCACACAGAAATGCCCCGAGCCTGGGAATTGAACCCAGGACCTTCTTGCTGAGGCAATCGTGCAAACCATGTACATATGTATATATACATATATACAATTATATATATTTATATATACACACAGATATATAATGAATGATTAATCATTTTATTTATGTTTTTATATTGATTTTATTCATAGTTGAATTGTTTTTTAAATTATATTTTTTCAGCACTTTGCATGTTAAAAAAAAAATTAAGATAAACCCCTTTTTAATTGTTAAGGAACTTTTAAAAAGATATAACTGATATTGAATTGTATTGAGTACCTTCATGCATACAACACAACCATTATATCTATAGTGCAGAGGGACATCAATCAAGTATGGAAATGATCATATTAGGCCATGCCCAGACCATTATCTAACTGAACTGTTTAGCAGCTTGTTTTTATCACATTTCTCTCTTTTTGAAAAAACCCAGATGGATGCTAGTGTTTCATCCATTTACCGCTTTCCGTCTTATTACCAGCTATAAAAAACATGCAAAGCATGGGAAGCATCTAAAAGCCCATTTCTTCCTAACAGCATAAAAGGGTGTAAAGTTATCAAACATGAACACATTTTAGCGAACGGGAAAAGGGCACGCGCGTGTCTGGCTGTGGAGCTGAAAATAAAAATAAGCTCAAACTATTCTTCTAAACTGCAAATCCAAAAACTCTTTACATATCAGTCACTGAACCAACCTTCTCGCAGAATATATCAATACATCACATTAGAAAAAGCACATAAATCCACAATAATAATAAATCTGTTTTTAGTGACATCTGGAACCCATTTTTATCATATTTTAACTGAAACCAAATACCTGGGTCTGAAGCCACACACACTCCCACAAACCTACCAAGTATGGAACAATAGAGAAGTATTAATATTACATCAATTCTTTCATTAAAGGGGTTACTGTCTCTTCACTAATACTTTAATAGTGGTGGTGACGGTGATATCGGTTTTGATATTACTGATAATATTACTGCTGTTATTGTTTATTAACATTGGTCTAAGTCGTGTATCTATAAACCACTGTCGCTACATGAACTCAAAGTATTAATCTGTAATTCCATTATGTAAATGATGGAGGTTATAAAGAGAACAGAAGAAAATTATTATTATTATTAATAATAATAATAATAATAATATCATTATTATTAAGATGGACTGCAGGAGAGGGTGGATGTGTTGGTGACTTGTGGTGGTCTGGCCCCCTGCCTCCCTGCCCAGTGCTCTGTCCATGAGCCACCCAACTGCCCGGCAATGCTGCGTTTATTCTAATGCATCACATTAGCATGAGCATTCACCCACACATACCAATCTCTGGAAAAACAAACAAACATACAAACAAGCAAAAAAACAACCCATAAAGAGCAAGGAGGATTCAGTAAGCGTGGTGTCTTCTGACTGGGTGGGTTACTGAAATGGACCCCCTACTTGGTTGCCTGCTGATACGTGACACAGGCTGCACACTGGGCCCTTTTTTAATGCATCACACTATCTTAGGATAAACATAAAGACAAATAACAAATACAATTCAAACATAGGCTAAATGTGGCATAGGGGTGACAATGGGTGAATTGGATTGGGGTGCCATGATGGGGGTGGGGTTGTCTGGGGTGCCCTTGTCGGCATGGCATCTACCACAGCTAATTGAGCCTGCCTCCAATGGTCCTGGCTGGCTGAGCCTATTATTATTATTGCTGTTGTTGTTGTTGTTGTTATCACTATTATCACTATTGTTGCTGTTATTACTATTATTATTATTATTATTATTATTATTATTATTATTATTATTATTATTATTATTATTATTGTCATTGTTGTTATTACCATTACAACCACTATCACTATTAACTTAATTATTATCAATATCTAAATAACTATAATTATCATTATTAACATTATTTTTTTATTTTTATTTTTTAATTGTTATTTTAATTAATCTTTTTTCCTTCCCTTTTCTTTTTTTTGCCATCCCAAGGAATGTATGAGTGTAAATGCATCATTTTCTTTCACTTTTTCTCAGTCATTTACTTGCCTGCTCCCTTTTTGCTTTGTTGTATTATTTTCCTCTTTCTCTTACGTTATTTCATCTCGACACCATGCTTGTTTTTTTTTTGGCTCCTTTTGTAAATACACTTTATTACAATAAAAAATAGAAATAAAAAAATTAAAAAATAAGCTCAAACTTTAGAATGGACCACTTTTCCTCTTAACTCCCCCTCCCCCCACAATACACACACAAACACACTATTCTCCTGCGGCACCGACGATTCTGCCCACTGTGACCCTAATCACGCAAGATGAAAAAGAAAGGCGTAAAGTCAGCAGGCGAGAGACGGGAACATCAGGAGGAGACGGGAGCAGTGTGCAGTTCAGAGGAGTTTTTCAAAGAGTTTTTTTCTTTCTTTCTTTTTTTGTCTCTTCATTCAATGTCACTCGTTTCAGGTGCCATGGACGCTGAGGTGAACTATGGGAAATTGGAAGAGAAGTCGACGCAGGCGATGACTGAGCTTGGTCGTGTGAAGAGTAAACAGAAAGCATCAACACTGACCTCTGGGTCAAGCCTGGCATTTTGCTTTATTCAGCATGTTGTTGCATGTAAGTATTGTTTCCTTCCCTCCATCCGCTTTCTTTTTTTATACATGACCTTTGAAAGCATGAATACAAACGAAACTCCAAAATACGTCCAAATTGCTTCTTGTGCTCGAATGAAATGGAAGGTGAATAGAAAAAGAAAAAAAAATGACATAAAGGGTTGATGGGAACATTCGCTGGCTACAAACAAGTATGAGTCTTTGAGGCAGGAACTGATTTAAAAAAAAAAAAAAGAAATCACGAACAGATTTGTTTTTAAGTGTGTGTGTGTGTGTGTGTGTGTGTGTGAGTGTAGGGCGGCACGGTGGCATGTGCAGAGAAGTGCATGTAGGTACTTTGCTGCTGTGATGTTGTGATATAGATCAATACTACATTGTAACCCCAAAAAAGAAAAAAAAAACCCAGCCGATTGCAAAATCTTAAAAAATCCTTTAAAAAATTCCTGGATCCAGAATTTAATCTGGATCATCTCCAAATTCTAATGGAGTCTTCCTCGTTCAAAGCCCTGCCTCTGGTAGAAATTTCATGAAAAACTGCACATTACTTTTTGCGTAAACCTGCTAACAAACATGCAAGCTAAAAAAAGCTAAATGTCCCTAAAATGTCTGTTCAACCACTGCGTTCTTATGTTCAGTTCTGGAACCCTAGAGGATCATGGGAAAATATCTTTTCAAGCTTGTCTTTTTTTTAGCATTTATTAATGATATTATTTTCTATGAAATGAGATCCATTTTCTTTCATTACCGACCATGGTGAGTGGACATTTTGCACTCCAACCGCTGGTGAGGTTTTCAGTAACTAATGTGTTGAGAGTGACCCTCCAGTGTTCCCCATCCAGACAAATAAACACTGTCATGAATGCCCTGGCACCCAGATGCTCACAGTGCCAAAAATACACTTCTATCAGCTTTTATCTCTGCATCTGCTCTTTACAAACATGCCAACATTCCCAACGTTCAACATCAGCCCCGAGTTCTGCAAAATGATGATATTTATTTCAAGTCGTTTCAATTCGAACCTTTTTCATTTGCAAATTGAACAACGTGCACCAAAAACAGATGGATGGAACAGACCAGTAATGTCACACACCTGTTTAAACACAATTATAGCAATTAATCAGAAGTAAACCAGGCATATTGGCGTATAGACTTGGGTTTATTTGTACTGTATCAGTTTCAGGATATGAATAACAGGCTTTATTTAAACTCACAGTTTCACTTTGATGTTTGGGGAAAGTTACTCATACTCAGAGTCGGGTTACACACGTTGCTTTATGACTGTCTTGGGTGCATTAGCTCAAGTCTCTGAGGTTGACATATCTTTTTTGAGAAGAGTCAGAGGTGGTGGCTTAAAGTGTATTGGTCATCCTTACAGCATAATTTGTGTGTAATGCAATAGGTTTAAGTGATACAGAACTTATTTTAACGTAAATGACCATAAAATGCACAAAACCGTGTAATTTTATCCCTTGGATTACTAGCAGGGGGCTGAACCAATGCGGAACGATCTTTTTTTCCCGGAAGTGGGCCGTGTCGTCCAGCACTAGTAAACAAGCAGTGATCAACATTTAAGTTGATAAAACTCTCTTCATATTAAACTCTCTTACTTTTTACTGGTCCCTTTTGGCGAAGCGCTGCTCCCGTCCGTTATCATTCTTTGACTTTTTATGATGGAATTCCATAGGTTACTGAAGGTTTCTGTATGTAAAAGCTTGGGCTTCATGTCGAGTAGTTCTGTCTGGAGGTCACGCCGAAAGCAGGCCGGGTTGAAGTGGTCTTTGCAGACGAATGAATTGTGTACAAAAGGAAACGTTTACAGAGTACAGCCTGTGCCGATGTTATGTTATGTTTTCCGTGATTTCTGCGCTTGTTGTTTATGCAGCCGTATGCTTTGCACTCGGCCATTTTCCTGGTCACAGTTAAGCACTGACTGATAACGTGTCATATTAGACTGGTGTCTGCTGCATGCAGCCCAGCCAAAGGGACAAAACATCACGTTCACCTCACTACCAGGGCTGGAACAGTCAATGAAGAGGAAACATGTCGCTGCGCATGTCTAGTAGTAATAGTAGTGTGGCAGCACTCGCGCACACTTAACATACGGCAAGAAATGACATTGCCTGAAGGAGCTGCTGATGTCATACGTGATCGTTTTAAAGAGCCTGTAATACAAATTCACTGCAGGTATACTTTAGGGCAAAAAACAAACAAACAAACAAAGTAAATAATAATAATAGTAATAATAATAATAATAATAATAATAATAATAATAATGAAGATAATGATGATGGCAGCACGGTGGTGTAGCGGTTAGCATGCCTGCCTTTTTTTTTTGTATTCACAGCCCAAAATATTTGTTTCACTGTGAAATATTGTAGGGCTATTATCAGTATTATTGGCTGATATCAGGTAAGAAAAATGCATTAGGGTTAAAGAGCTGTGTCATGATTTTTACCTAAATTTATTTGCTGAAGAAGTCACTTAAATATGCCATTAATGTACAAATTATTCATCTTTTTATTTTTGTAGCATAGCCTTTCAGCTTGCAGATCAGAAGGAGTCATGAGTTTTTGATGGAAATGGATTGCCGTATGGACTTTCTGAAATCTTGTAATGAACAGTTTTCATGTAACTTAATGTATGAACCTAGGTCATGTCTAGCATCCTTCATAAAAAACAAATTTCTATTTATAAGAATAATTATGTTTGGTTTGATAGCACTATTAATGATATATAGGCTATTTTCATGGCATGAACTCTTTAAGGTTCATCATGTACATGTAGTGAACTGTTGGGCCATCACTCAGTTTGCACACCTCTTATTAAATTTCTAGCTTTTGAAACTGTAGTTCTGGCTGACACACAAGCTTCTCCGTGCATAATTTTGGTATTAAATCCTCTCCTAAGTGTGCATGTAACTCAACCCTGAATACGGAACCAATAAGAGCAAAGGCCAATTAGCAGGAATAACAGATAAGCAGCAGGATTAGATGTGACAGCTTGAGAGAAGTACAATTCCATCAGCACTCTTTAGTGAAAACGAGAGAGAGAGAGAGAGAGAGAGAGAGAGAGAATGAGAGAGAAGAAATGTTCACCTTCCAGTGCAGGACACACTCTCTTGTTCCATTTGCAGAAATAATGAGGCAGCCCCAAGAGGCAGCTAAGCGAGAGTTTCCCTTCTTTGGGTAAATAAAGGTGAAGCCGAGAGTCCTACGGCAACTCATAATGGCAAACGTGAGCGTTGCGAAAGAGCTCAGGAGTAAATAATTTAACCCAGCATGCATTAGTTGGAGATGGATAGTGGAAGGTGTGTGCAGATGGTTGACATCTGGATGCTTGATCGCATTATAAACAGTAGAGTCCTTTGTTCGCTGAAATTGTTGTGATACGTAAATGCTAGCATGAGAAAAACTGACAACAGACACACACGCACACACACACACATGTTCAGATTTCCCATGAGGTGCTTTGTATTTATTGGCTTTATCATCTCCTCAGACGCTCTGCAGTAAAACAGACATTCATTCAGCCAGCAAATGAAATCTCACAAGTACAGGCGTGAAAGTGACTACTGTAAGCCAGCCACAGCTAAAAATGTACGCTGTGCAGAATCTGCCTTCCGTTTCTGGGCTAATATTCACCTTGACGACGTGCCTTAGTCAGCAGCGCTGTCGCAATGTGTACCGTTTCATCAAGTTGCATGTTTCCTTTTCGCCCTCTATCGCCTTCGTTTCTGCATACTCAGGAATCGCGTGTATAGCTATGCATTACACAATGAGGATATTTGTGTTGGTAGTGGGTCCTTTGGGAGAGGAAAAATGCAATATTTCCTCTGCATCAGTAGTGATTGATTTTTTATTAGAGTACACCAGAATGTCAAATAGTTCCATTTAAGGGTGGACAAGAAAAAGAAAGCTAGCAAACAAGAAGAATGATTCCATGGATATGGCGCTATTTTGTGATACTTTAATGTGATCTTTTCAATGTGATCTCATCAGTTGAGATCACTGACCTTCAGGGTGATTTCAAACTTCGGGTTGAACATGTGACCTCAGGAATATTATAAAAATATTTCGAAGGGGTGGCTGTGTTGAGGTAACAGGATCCAGAAAATTTAGTACAAAGAAAAAAAAACAAATTTATTCATTCATTTATTTTCTAAGCCGCTAAATTCAAATTAGGGTCTCCGGGAGGCTGGCACCCATCTCAGCCGACTCTGGGTGAGGACGGGGTACATCCTGGACAGCTCACCTGGGTCAATACAACCCTTCACACTCACTCACTCTCACACCCAGGGGCAACTTGGAACCACCAATCAGCCTACTGCATATTTTTGGACTGGGGGAGGAAACCTTACCCAGTACCCAGAGGAAACCCACACAAGCACAGGGAGAACATGCAAACTCCACACAGAAACGCCCCAAGCCTGGGAATTAAACCCTGGACCTTCTTGCTGTAAGGTGAATGTGCTATCCACTGCACCACCGTGTCACCCTTCAAAGAATATGGTAAAGTGGTTAGCAAAAAGGTCCTGGGATCGCGTCCCAGGCTCGGGTGTTTCTGTGTGGAGTATGCATGTGTGGGTTTCCTCTGGGTTCTCCAGTTTCCTCCCATAGTCCGAAGACATGCACAATAGGCTAACTGGCTGTTCCAAATTGCACCTAGGTGTGTTGTCTCTGCGATGGTCTGGTGAGTTGTTCATGGTGTACCCCACCTTCAGCCAGAATTGGCTGAGACAGACTCCAGCCTCCCTGCGATCTTAATATGATTAAATGGTTCAACAAATGAATAAACGAATGACATGAGCTGAATTTGGATACATCGGAGTTAGTAAAAGTAATGGCACCCTAGTTGTAGGCGTTTCAGTGTATAATTATTAGCATATTTTGGAGAGTGCCCATGTTCTGGAAAATTCTTCAACAGATACCTGGCCTTGAGGAGACTTATAAAGTTGCTGCTTGGCAGCTGCCATCCCAGAGTGCCGTGCAATTTTTCATGTAAACCAGTGGTACTCTTTCAAAGGTAATAACTTTTCCACTGAATGCGAAGATCACGCAATCGCTCCTTCTCTTTCATCTCTGCGTTCCTCCTCCTCCTCCCCCGTCGGCCGCTTTGCTCCTCGCCCGCAGACTCAATAATCCTTTCTTTAATGAGAGTAGGCAACTGCAGAGATGATTTCAGTCCTAAATTTGTGCACCCTGAACACAATAACAACCGAGACGGAAGCCAGTGCCATTTTCGCTTTTTAGATTTCGTTTCTAATGGCGCCTGCCAGCTGCCTGCCTTCTTGCCTTCTGTTATGCAACGCTTTCAAACGACTCACATGCACACAGCAGCTCAAATGATGAGAGGGAAGAAAAAAAAAAGTTTTCATGCTAAAAACAAGTACTCGTGATGTTATTACGCTGTAGGCCTTAGTCAGTGGATGATATGATAAAATGATTACAACGTTCATGAGATGTACAGCTTTTCTAAGCGACATGTGAGGAAAAGGCTTGTGTGTGAAATGGATGACTGTATAATACATGCGCCAAGTCGTGTTTGTGACGGAGCGTGCTCAGAAGAGCATAAATTCATCACGACGCAGATATGCACAGGATCCCGTAAGAAAAATAAACAACAAGATGAAGCCACTGATGGAAATGAATTGGGTAATACTCTGATTAAAATAATATGGAAGAATAAATGTCTTTGTTTTGATAAAAACGATTCATTACAAGAGTTTATATCTAAAAATGTGTTGTATATTTGCATTTTTTTTATCACTTTATTAGTGTTTATTTGTTTTTCTTCCAGTCCAACATGCAGATGTTCCCATGTTTCCCAAACCTGTGTGCATCATATTCTATTCCCCCACAGCTCTGCTCGTTTGAGTCTCGGGCACGGCTCAGGCATTTCTGTGTAGCGTTTGCATGTTCTCTCCATGCTTGTGGGGTTTTCTCTGGGTATGCCAGTTTCCTCCAACAGTCCAATGACATGCACATTAGGCTAAGTTATTAGCCTAATTAGGCTGTTCCAAATTGCTCATGGGCGTAGCACCCGTTTGGGATGTGGGTGTTTTAACACCCACACTTTGCCTGGTTACTGGCACAACCGCCTTGCTACTCTGTGTTTGTGCTGTGTCCCCTCCCTGCCTTATTTTTCTTGAGACATGACAGTGGCATTGAGTGTAACAGCTGATGATTGGCTGTTCTGCCTTAAGTCCCACCTCTCTTGCTGGTGTTAGTTTATCGTTCAATTCATGCTGTTGACGTGCTAACCAGCTAGGTTTATAATTCACACACAGGGAGATTTCACCCCTAAAGTGGCTTATTTGAAGCCTAAATATTGTTTTTGTGGACATGCAAGTAAGCAAAATTGAGCAGTCACAGTCCTGCCAGACCCATGTCACTATCAAGCTCAAGAGAGATCATGTGCATGTGTCATATGTGGTGCTTATGTCCATCCTAGGTGCATATGTGTGTGTGTATATAATATTCCCATTTTAATTTTAAATATTTTCATAAGGGTGTACGTGAAGATGTGGGCAGGAGTAAGGAGGACAGAGATGAAGTGGAAGGAAAAATTATAATATATCATAACATATTGTATTGACAGATATTTTAACATATAACATAAAGCCATTAAGAGTCGATTTGAAGCTGATGACTGAGAACCACCTCCCCCACACTTTTGAAAAGCTTACTACGCCCCTGAAATTGCCCCTAGGTGTTAATATGAGTATGAAGATTGGGTGTGCTGCCCTGTGATGGTCTGGTGAGCTGTTGAAGGTGTGCCCTCCCTTCACCCAATGTTGGCTTGAGATAGGTGCCAATCCCACCAAAACCTAGTTGGATTAAGCGGCTTAGAAAATTGAATGAATGAATGTATAAGTTGACATTTCAAGAAAATAAAAAAAACAGGATAAAGATTTCAAATCAAGCACCCTGAGAGTGGCGTATACTTCTATTACAGTGGAGAGTATCATGGTGCTTTTGTCCAAACTTCAGCATCCGGCAAACAATAACCTCGAATTTCACACGGGACTCCTGCTGCTGATTCTGCTGCTGTACGAATTGCTTGGTCCGAGTAATCAGTTTACTTTCTTTCAAAGCACACAACAAATAAATCGCAGCTTCTGGAAAAAAAAAAACATTAGTGGAAGTAAAGCTCCAGTGGAACTTTTCAAAGAAAAAAAAAAAACAAAGCAAGGGGAAAGGAAAAATGGTTTCCATTAGACTAGGGAAGAAGAGAGAGATGGGATGTGAGTGCACGTGCGAAATCGAAAGGTGCAAGAATTGATCCATTTGCACTGATTGCACAGAAAGAAAAAAAAAACGTATTTGTAAAAGCACAGTGGATTAGTAACGAGCCTCACCGCCCCCACCATCACCCATGCTTAATTTTGGAGCTTCCTCTTAGCTGAGCACATTAATATTCCCTGGCAACCCATCTCCTAATTAATGAAGCACAAGTTTATATTTGCATAATGAACCCAAAGGCTTCTCAAACACAAAAAAAGAAAAAAACGTTTCTTACCTGTCGATGATTCCGCACATATCCATCTGGAGGTCGCTGAAGTTTCCGATTAGCATCTGCTGCACCTTGATCAGATCCACAAATCCCTCATCCAGGTGGATGCGGCGCATGCATCCTTGGAAAACGTTAGAAGGTTTCTCACATCCATCATCTGTAATTGGACATCCTGTTTGTGAAAGCAGGGGAACGAGTCAGCAGGCTTTAACCAGATGTGTGGTGGTTTTGTAGCACACACAAAAAGCAAGACATGTGTAAATTTGAAATTAAATAATGAGGTATATAGGGAGGTGGTGGCGTAGTGGTTAGCACGTCCACCTTACAGCAAGAAAGGTCCTGGGTTCGAGTCCCGGGCTCACCAAGTTTACATGTTCTCACTGTGCTTGTATGGGTTTTCCTCTTGGTACTCCAGTTTCCTCCCAAACTTCAAAGACATGCACATTAGGTTACTGGCTGTTCCAAAATGACCCTAGAGGTGAGTGTGAATGGTGCATATGTTGGCTCTTCGATGGTCTGGTGAGCTGTTCAGGGAAACCCACACAATCACAGAGATGCCCTATCCCGTATTTTAACCCAGGACCTTCATGCTGGAAGGCGGCCATACTAACCACTAAGCCACCAATCCTTTCCAAATTGCTCTTTAGATATTTAGCATAATGCTAACGCTTCAAGATGGAGTCATGTCCATATTATAATTTTTTTTTTATTATTTGTGCAAATATTTATTTAGAGGCTAATTTTTCTTCAAGTCAACAACAACAACAAAAAAGAATCGATTTGCCTTGCGCGGTTATTCCTAAAGGATGAAAAGTGGCCAAGTCCATATGACTAATAAATAACGCCATGTTCTGATATAATGCAGCAGGGCTTGAATGATTTAAAGCCTTGCTCTGGCAAATCTCATTTTCTACGTGATCCTCTACGGCATGCGGTTTCAGCTCCGGGGCAAAAAAAAAAAGGAAAGGCAGAGATGCTGATGAACGGAGCAGTGCTTTGACACGATCTCTTTTGCGGTGCTGAGACGCTGTTGGCGCTCCTTCCAATTAGTGAGTTAAAGGTAATTAAAGCACAAGCTCGCTCTCTGTAGGAGCAAACAGTGTGGAAGAGATGCTGGGAGTTTGGATCTCTCATGAGCAGCTTGAGCTGTAAATGAATCTCTGTGTTTTTGAAGCAGGTGAGAAGGGGGTTTTCAGCCCAGGAATCTTTGAGAGTGAAAGTCAAGGTAACGTTATGGTTCTGCTTGTGTTTTTAGTATCAAAGATTTTTTTGGAACTCATTAGTGTTCGGCAGAATGGTAAGAAATCTCCTGAGATTGATACGAGAGGAGTAGAGCTGATGGTGGTGACTCACCACGCAACTTCTCACAAACTAATATTATAAATCACCTGGATGACTCGACGATGGTGGCAGAAAGATATTTTTATCACCCCCTCCCCCCACCACACACTCTTCTCTATACCTCCTTTCACATAATAATGTACCATTTAAGGGTGGCACAGTGACGTAGCGGGTTAGCACGTCTGCCCCACGGCAAGAACATCCAGGATTTGAGTCATGGGCCCAGACATTTCTGTGTGGAGTTTGCAGGTACTTCCCTGTACTTGTATGGGTTTCTTCTGGGTACTCCGGTTTCCTCCGGCAGTCCAAAGACCTGCACGTTAGGCTAACTGACTGAGTGTAAGTGTTTATGGTTGTGTGTGTTTTGCCCTGTGATAGTCTGGCGAGCTATACCTGCCTTCACCCAGAGTCCATTAATGACTCAGTTTTTTTGTGGAAAGAAACCAGAATACCTGGAGGAAACCCATGTAAGCACAGGGAGAACATGCAAACTCCACATAGAAACGCTTCTGTCGGGCCCAGGGACTCAAACCCAAGACATTATTTATTAGCTACTTACGAACAGACTCATATCTCTAACAACACAATAACTTTTTCCACCACTGTAGTGCTAGCAAATTGATACAGACCTCCTGGAGGACCCCGGACCCCACTTAAAGAACCAACCATATTGTAGATGTACTGTACCTCCTAAAAAGATCTGGTTAGCAGGCATGATGGGGAAGGAGATGGTGATGGTGGACATGTCGGATTTGTCCACTGCCAGGATCAGACGACCTCGGCGGACACTCAGATCCACAGAGTGCCATTGGCCATCGTTCAGAGCTGACCCTGTGATAATGTTAAAAATAGCACACTGGTGTCCGAAGATTGACTTATTCCCTCTTCAATCTAGATGGCTAGTTGGACTGAAAGGTTACCAAGAAGTGACTGTATATAAAATTCTACAAATTCCACATTGAATGTTGTTTAAGAAGCAAAAAACTTATGAACTATTATAAAGTTTGTAGTATTATACGATTATAGTAATTCCAAGTTACTAAAGAATGTTTCCTGTAATTAACCACCTGTATTCGTACCTGCTGTGATGTCCGCCATGACCCTGCCAGCCTTGTGGAGCTGCATCCTCGCTTTTGCTTCACTCAGATAAACCCATAAAGTTCCTGCTTGGTGCTGAAGGTCAAAGGTCATAAGCAGGCCTGCACTGTTCCAGGTCCGGAACTGCAATCCGACTGACATGGTACTGACATCACGTGTCAACATCCACAGCAATTGAAGGAAACTCTCCGAGCCGGCGAACGTCACTGGCACGTCGACGGATTGCAAACAGGCGAATGTGATGTCTCCCTTAAAGAATTTGCCCAAGATTAGAAGTCGTTATTTGTGCAGATACAATTTCAGAATTTAATTATTCAGGATGTCGGTTATGATGTTTGCGTTTAAAATTATGCTTCAGAGCCCCCCCTGCCCCCACACACACTCGCCCCCCACCTCCCACTACCACCACCTCCCCACCTGTCCAGCCCTGCCATGAGCCTGATTAAATCCATGATTAAAAGTATTTGTAATTGGCTTAATCCCTAATTCCCCAGTGCACAAAAGTAACAGTAAAAAAATAACAAGCAGTGAGTGATGTCACCATGCTAGAGATTCACAAAAATTACAAAATGATATTCATTTGACAGAGAAAATAGTGGTATACTTGCAGCCGTAGTGGAGTATACTGGTATACTCGCAATATACTTGAATGCATGAGGTCATTTAAAATGTACAACATAAATAAAAAATTATTCAGATGAAATAAATCACACATTCACTCATTTGCTGAACCGCTTAAACCTTCTAGGGTCGCAGGGAGGCTGGAGCCTATCTCAGCCGAAACTGGGTGCAGGCGGTCTACACCCTGAACAGCTCACAAGTCTATTACAGGGTCAACACACTCACCTCAACATTCACACTTACAATCAGGGGCAATTAGCCTAATATACATGTTTTTAGACTGTTTTTATACATCAGTTTTTAGACTGATGTATGTAATCAGTGTTCAGTCGCTACTTACCACCATGCTAAGTCCTTTCCTCTTAGCCAGGTCGATCACATTAATGCCGCTGTACTGCACATTCTCCAGACAGCCGTGGAAGTTCCTCTTGGAGTTTTCTCTCTGAGTCTCGTCGGGGGAAACGCCACCGAAACTGATCTTGTGAAAGAATGATAGTCTGGTGTCAAATTGACCATGCTTGCTCTATACTTGCACATTTACAGAAAGATAAATGTTGTAGTACATACTGTATCATGTATGACGTATGACTGTATCATGAATGACATACTGTATATGTATAAAGTACATATTGGAATGTCATAGATATAGATCGTAATAACATCGGATGAAACATCGGAATAACCTTTGAATCACATCTGGTAACACTCAGCTAACTTCGGTACATATCAGAACAAAATCGGCTGAAGCATTGGAATAACATTGGAATATAATTGGTTCAAATCAGGATCATTATCGGTATTGTATGAGCGCACTTTTAGTAGTGTACACATCTCTGCGTAGGAACTTGAACGAAAGAGCAAGAACAAGACTGTTGGTGAGAGTGTTAGAAGCTTGTGACCAGTTGCTGGAGGCGCACCTCTTTAATTCCAAAGTGACTCTGGTGTTCGGGGAGTTGGAGCTGCAGTGTGCTTTTGTCCACGGTGAAGTCAACGTGTCCCCTGAATCGCTCGATACTGACGTGATGCCAGTGTTGGTCATCCAGCAGGCTGCCTACTGACACTTCAGTGTGAAAACTGCCTGCAAAAAACAACAAACAAAAAAAGTCTCTTTAATACTCTTAGATCTAAAGAAGAGAGATGAATAATGCAGAGAGCAGCACTGAGAACAGACATACAGCAGTATTTCTCTATCCCGAACCAATCAAATTGCACTGTTCCTGTGTAGCATATACAAAACAGTTTAATCTACCTCCCTGCAAAATTTGGCTCAAACCCTTATCCTGCCCACCTGACCATCTAACACTGACTAAATCACTGTGAAATGAAAGGCAAGCTTTCCAAACTCTCCTGTTACACATACAAACATGTATATTTTCATTATCAAGTGGTTTTTACTTACATTTTCAAAGATGCAATTTGATAAAAATGTTTAACAATTAGTGTTTGAAAAGTGAAAGAGTGCATAAAATCACACGAATAGGATGTGAATTGGTCAGGTAATATCAGGCAAAAGTAAAAATAATAGTATACAGACATTAAACTAGCAAGTCAGATATACTAGTGAACTTCTGTATGAAATAAAACTAGGTACATTTACTCCTAATACAAGCTTATGTTCACATACATCAGACAAACATCGGCTCGTTTATAAGAACGAATGATATATACCACCCTTTATTCATATGCAGAAAACTTCCGTATTTACTGTTGCATACACGTGATTCACGTGCGACTTTTCACAGTGCAATGTCGCCCCCTTGTGTGCGGATTTATCACTTGCTTTCTTCTTCTTCATGTACAAACTTGAAGGCTGTTCTGATGTGCGAGGACGTATGCAATCTTTTATTATTAAGTTTAATCTCCCTTTAAAATTTTTAATTGAAGATAAAAGGGAAGACAAAAATCCAGGAACAGGGATGTTGACCACTGGTTTAAGCTATAATCTTTTTCCTTTTTGGAGTGTACTGTACTGTGGTACTTCATAAACAGTTGAAAGACATGGTTTGATATTGGGATATATTTTAACCATTTCAGGAACAGTATAAAGAACCTTAGTGTAGCCTTTCCCATAATGCATTATTGTCAGAACTTGATTGTGATATTGGGAACCTTCTTAATTTATCACCATGTGGTACTTTTTTAAGGATTATAATATGAAAAGTACAAATACTAGAAATGGCAGTAAAAAAGGTGACAAGATTTCTTCAAACTGGAAAATACAGCATAACGATTTGAAAAGCAAATCCATAATAATTCCCAACCTGGACCAGGGAAGGAATCAGCAATGATCAATGAGACATAAAGGCGAAATGACTAAAACTCATAAACTCCCTTCCTCCCCCCCAACACACAATTTCAGCCTCCAGTTTTTCTAAAAGCATGGCTCAATTCTGAACTTCACCGCCAGTGGCATCTGTATTAAATTTTCACTAACCAGCATATTGCTATTGAACAGAGGGACAGCATTCGGTTATTACATCGCACAGCCAGTGATGTGGCTCAGATTACACTGGCCCTCATGTAAATTGCATCAATTATTTAGAAAAATTATAAAGTCAAACAGCCTAATGCTACTCCAACCACAATTATTCATGGACTCGTTCCCTATAAATATGTTGGTATTCTTGTTTCCCTTGTAAAGAAACGCTTTTGTTGAACCTCTCCCTGAATCTGTATTCCTGCCAAACAGAGACTGTAGAGTTCCATCCACATGCCAAGAAAAATCTTGGAAGCCAACAATGGTTAGGAGTCCAAGAAAGCACATAACCGGAGCAGTTCTCTGGAAGGGAAGGGTGGCATGTCAATCACAGCAGCATTAGCCAATCACAGACATCTGTTAGCTCATGTGTGCATAATAAGGCAACTAGCACTCGGCTCCAAGTGCATTCAGCTGTGCTTGCGTGGGTTTCCTCTAGGTACTCCAGTTTCCTCTGACAGTCCAAAGACATGCACATTAGGCTAACTGGCTGTTCCAAATGTGTTTCTACCCCTAGGTGTGGATGTGAATGTGAAGGGTTGTGCGTGTGTTGGCACTGCGATGGTCTGGCAAGCTGTTCAGGGTGTACCCCGCCTTCCCTCAGTGTCGGTTGAGACACTGATAGGTGTCCACACGACGCTGAAAGGATTGGTTTGCTGATTGGTTCAGCAAATGAGTGAGCGTGAGGGAGGCTGTTGTAAAACCATTTAAACACTGTACTGGAACAGAGTTTGGGCTTAAGCTGCTACAGTTTTGGAAAATTATCTGCCTTTATAAAAGTATTATTCCAATAGGAAGGAGTTGTGTAAAGACTTGGCTCTGTTTAGCCACATTTCCTCGTACGACGTCCTTCTCACAGTCTGATGACTTGTGAAATTGCAGCTCTTGCTGGCATCCATTACTAAACTGTTCACACAATGGTTCACTGATGCTTCGCTGATTTGGAACATTTAATTCTGCACTTTTTAAGGTCCTGACATACGTAAGGTAGCTTACTCTGCACAAGAAGCACATACAGTATGCAATAGATTCACTGTTCTCTGCCAACTCGGCTTATAGATCCAGCTGAAGAGGAAAAGTTCTAACTGCATTATTCTCTAGTATTTTGTTTTGCAGGTATGGACCCTGCCATGGCGAGCGGTACTGCTACTTCAGAGTACGCTAATATCCGTAATATGTTCCGACTGCCTTAGCAGGAGAATAATCAGCACAGAATAAACACAAACCAGTACTGTACATCTCAAAGCACGAGATGATGTGCCATTACCCATAATGCTTGTTTTCCCATTTCCCTGTGATGGTTCTGGTGTTCTCGCTGCTTCCTGAATTTAAATACAATTCCAATATGGTACATTTTAGAAAATAATTCAGTATATAGCTTTTGTTTCTGGGAGATTTTATTGCACTATAAACTCACCCACTCATTTGTCAAACCACTTAATCCTACTGAAGTTGCAGGGAGGCTGGAGCCTATCTCAGCCGACTCTGGTTGAAGGCTGGTTGCACCATAAACAACTTGCCAGACCATCACAGAGCCAACACACACAGACAGATATTCATTTCCACACTCACACCTAGGGGCAATTTAAAACAGCCAATTAGCCTAATTTGCATGTCTTTGGACTGTCGGGGGAAAACGGAATACATGGAAGAAACCCCACGCAAGCATGAAGAGAACATGCGAACTCCACACAGACATTCCCGCGCCGAGCCTGGGACTCGAATACAGGACCTTTATTCTAAATGATGAATGAAATAAATAAATAGGGAGACACGGTGGCGCAGTGGTTAACACGTCCGCCTCACAGAAAGAGGGTCCCAAGTTCGAGTCCCGGGTTCTGTGTTAAGTTTGTATGTTCTCCCCATGCTTGTGTGGGTTTTCATCTGGGTACTCCGGTTTCCTCCAACAATCCAAAGACATGCACAGTAGGCTAACAGGCTGTTCCAAATTGCCCCTAGGTGTGAGTGCGAGCGTGAATAGCTGTGTGTGTGTTGCCCTGCGATGGCCTGGCGAGGGTGTACCCCGCCTTCTTTCAGAGTCGGAGTTGGCTAAGATGGGCGCCAGCCTCCCCGCGACCTTAGTTAGGATTGAGCAGCTTAGAATATGAATATTGAATATGAAAGCTGTTACCCCAGTTTAATAGCTAGTTCTTTCTGTTTTTTTTAGCGAGTGACACGATGCCCAAAATCGCGGTTTTCCCATTCCGCATTCAACAGGATGAATAAATACTAATGAGACCCCCAGGGATCCTCCGCAGCCTTGTAAAGTTTATTAAGAAACACCTGAAAGTCTACATAAAAATTTATTTATTTTTTTATAAGCATGTTTTGCAGAAACATTGTTAAAAAGAGTCATTACCTTTTAATGCACTCCAAAGGGAACGAAAGGATTTTGGTTAAATGTGAAAGTAAAAAAAAAAAAAACATGAAGCGAAAGAATCAATTAAAAATAAATAAATAAACCCATTTACCTTCTCGCTTCAATTCTGATGAGCAGGAAAAGCGTTTAGCATTTGACAGTTGATGTCGAAATATTTCCAAAGGCGAAATAATTGCGTACGTGTTTACAGCTGCCACTAAAGCATTGGGGAAAAGTCTTACACGACACTAGCAAACACATTTCTGTGTATTTATTATTAATATTATTATTACCTTTTTTTTTTTTAATCAAAAATAGTCATTGGTTCTTACGTGGTTTAGGTGGAGGTTAAAATGAAGAAGCAGCTCTTTTTTGGAGCTTTTCCTTTTGTATTGGATTTCATCTGATAGCCAAAAAATTCATTTCCTTCCTCATTCCACATTTTTTTATTCTTTATTTTTTTCTAGCCTGTGTGTGTCTAGACACAATTGAAAAACCCCTGCTCTGACGCTTTTACACAGTTTATTCATTTTCCAAACCACTTAATCCTACTACGGTCGAGAAGAGCCTGGAGCCTATCTCAGCGACCCCGAGCCAGTCTATTGAAAGGCAACACACACACCCATTCATGCTCACATTCACACCTAGGGGCAATTAACAGCCAATTAGCCTAAGGTGCATGTATTTGGACTCTGGGAGGAAACCAGAGTACTTGGAGGAAACCCACACAAACACCGCAAGAAAATGCTAACTTCACAAAGAAATGCCCTCACCGAGCCCAGGACTCGAACCTAGGACCTTCTTGCTGTGAGGTGGACATGCTGACCACTACACCACTGTACAACCCCCATTCATTTTCTGATCCACTTAATCCTTCTAGGGTTGCAGGGATGCTGGAGCCTATCTCAGTCGACTCTGGGCGAAGGCGAGGTACACCCTGAACAATTTGTCAGGGCCAACACACACACACACACACACACACACACACACACTCACCCTGTTAAAAAGAGGAAGTTTGGAACAGCCAGTTAGTCTAATGTGCGTGTCTTTGGACTATGGGAGGAAACTGGAGTACCCGGAGGAAACCCATGCAAATTCCACCCTCGGCTCCCGAGTGGCGCATCGACAAGGTGATCAACCCGGAGATTACAAGTTCGAATCCGGATTGATGCCACAGCCATCCATGGCCGGGAGTCCATGGGAGCTAATTGGCCGTGCTCTCACGGGAGGGAGGGATGGCATATGCTCACTTCCCTGTCACTCACAGCGATCACCAGCCAATCATGGGCGTCT
>JAQMYF010000008.1:16054854-16079787 GCA_030014195.1 Neosilurus mollespiculum
CTCAACACGCAACAGGCCAAGGAACATTTTTGAAGATGTTTAAAACTTTAATGGAATGACAAGGGTACTTCAGTCACACATCATATGTGAGTTCCGTACAGCACGTGCTATCCTGGGAATTTGTCCAGTTTTCTGTCGTGGACATGTATGTATACCTGTTGTGTGATGTATGAGACAGGGGCTGCAGCAGAAATGCTTTGGAAAGCTGCAAAAGTATGTGCAGCTGTAACGAAAATATAAAATGAAACATCTTCCAAAATTTGAAACAAAGAATAAAATGTTTCATAGTTCATTTTAACTCATTAAGACTTTTAATAAAACATGAGACAAATTCTCACTCACTTATTTAATGAACCGCTTTATCCTAATTATGGTCATGGGGAGGTTGGCACCTATCCCAGCCAACACTGGGCAAAGGCAGGGTACACCCGGAACAGCTCGCCAGACCAATGTAGGGCAACACACACAACCATTCACACTCACACTCACACCTAGGGGCGATTTGGAACAACCAGTTAGCCTAATGTCAGTGTCTCTGGATTGTCGGAGGAAACCAAAGTATTCAGAGGAAACCCACGCAGGCATTCAAACTTCACACAGAAACGCCCTCGCCGAGCTGAGAATCGAGCCCAGGGCCTTCATGCTGTGAGGCGGATGCTCTAAACACTAATGCCGCCCACAGACATAATTGAACATAAATATTTTGAATATGTTATTGACATGATACTGAATATATTCAGAGCTTCTCCCACAAATATTCAAATAAATAACACTAACAGCCAGACGTAATTCGTTTTTTTCTCTCCCTCTCAATTTCCAACATAATTAGGCTGCATTCTGTGCAAACGGAGTAGCGGTACATATAACGACGCATTATATATTCTGTTGGATGTTTCAAAACCAGGTGTAAATTAGTACCTTGGGTGATGCTCGGAGCTTTATAGGCAGCATTACCAATTGAGTGGTTTTACCCACTTTAAGTGAGAAATGTAAAAGGTTTTTATAGATGCTTTGATGATACATATTTTTTTAATTTGTGAAATAAATGGGCAGTAAAACAGTATGAAATTTTGTGAGACCTTTGCTTGCCAATGGGGCTGCTTTCGTTGTGATTGTGTGACCCTGGTAAGAAGGTGATCACAGTAGAGATGCAATAGAAAAGCGACTGACACGAATGGCAATTTGTGGCTGTCGCTTTTCATTTCCAAAATGTTCTCAAATTTCTGTCACAATATTCGAGGCATTGCACTTTGGTCACCGGGTTCATGAACTCATCACAAAACATTTCAGACATGTTTGAAATTTCCATGAAACAAGGCACTGACGCGGAGGAGTCTCAATCTCTTCTCAAACACTCCGCACATGTCGTGAGAAGGTCACAAAGTTGTCGTTTTCATCGCAAATTATTCGGGGTTTTTTTTTTGTTCGGAAGGAAAAGCGACAAGTTGGAGACTTCCACATGGAAAGTATGTGACTTGTTGACATTTGCAATATTCCGTGTAATTTGTAATCATTCGTATTTTATTTGCATTTTGTTTGGCTGTGCCGCTCCAGCTTTAAGTGAAAAAATCCAAAGGAGCAGTCCAGAATGAGCACTACTACCTCCTAAGTATCATGTCCTGTAGGCTAAAGGTGGTGCATTTGCCCTTGATAGGGATGTACACAGTGAAAATCTGAAGGCACTGCCAGGAATCAATAAGAGGTGCAGTACTCGGGTGCGCATTTCCAGCACAAACGGTGGCCTGCGCATCCCTAATCACCTGTTGTATTAAAGGAAATCAATACAGGCCATCTCAACTCAGCAAAAAAAAAAAAAAAAAAAAAAAAACAGCTGATGCTTGCCAGCTACAGGCTTGATGGCAATTTACAGGAAAAAAAGGAGAAAGTTCAGAGCGCAACTTTAATTTATTTCTCACCATACTTGAATTTGGGACCAATGTGACTTCCGTAACACAGATTAATTCTAGGCTAAGTAGCATTTTCAGTGCCTTTGAAGGGATCAGGCCTCTGGTGAATCGGAGCGTAAAGCCGAGCAAATTGCGCACTTTCCTGCCCACGAAGCCCAAGAAGGAGCGTCTCATTTGCTTTAAAGTGCCCTTCTGAAATGTGCCAGGAACTGAGGTGCAAATCCTTGTAGCATTAGCTGTGACATGCTTTCTCCTCATAGAAGAGACATACAAGGAAAAAGAGCTCTTTCTAAGCTCAAGGCTCCTCTCCATTTAAAACCGAGAGCATGAGTTATCTCTCTCAAGGCAGCACCGCGGTCTTTTTTGATTGACAGCAAAAATGAGGCTTGGTTAAACACGTGCCTGGAGCATTCGGTACAAATGCTGCCCACTTAAGTCCAGGTGCACCAATTGGCTTTTTTTTCCTAAACCTTAACTACAGGATCAAGACGAGATTTGAAAGCTACATTTAGCCTCGTGTAATTTAATGCAAGAACAAAATGAAACTGGTGTATGATGGGGGCAGCCCACCAAAAGCTGTAATTAAAATGAAACCAGAAAAAACCCATTATCAAGAAAACAATCTGTTTTTTTTTTTTTTTGCTTTGCTTCATGAATTGAAATCCCTTTCTACGAGCGTATCCATATTTAATGAGTATTGTAAAATGTAAACATCAAAATTTCACTACTTACCCCAGTGCTGTCCTCTTGCCTATACTGCCTCCAGTTATGGCCTGTATCACTGAACATGAGGAGGTAGCGAGTCACCCAGTCTGAACTGCCGTATCTACCCTGGGTAGCAATGGCTGAGACCTCCGTCCTCTCCCCAAGATTGATCTCCAGCCACTGATGCTTATTGGAGTCTAGTGGTGACCATCCACCTGCACCTGTTGGCAACATATGGACTGCTTAGCTCAAAACATTCATTTAATCTCTTGTGTATTTTAGGTGACTAGTCATGGTCTTGGACTTGTCATGCACTCAACAAAGGCATGAATGTGGACCATTCTTGCTGTCAGGTGGATGTGCTAACCACTATGCCACCGTGCCGCTCTTGTACTGTACACTAATAATCTGAGAAAGCACGACATAAACCCCTTAAAGGTTCCTAATTCACTAGTGTATATCCTAGTGTTTTATCTTCCATTATCAGTTAATTTTGCTAAATATAAACATTTCCTGGTGAAACTAACCCAGCTCAAAGGTTAAGTATCTCTTATTCACCTGTTCTACATCTTGTATTCATTCAGTATCTGTTTATAATAGCAATAACCAGAGGAACAATCTTGCGTGATTCATTCATTTTCTAAGCCATTTAATCTTAATTAGGGTCACGGGGAGGCCATCATCCACCTCTGCCAACTCTGGAGGAAGGCGGGGTACACCCTGAACAGCTGACCAGGCCATTGCATAGCCAACACACATGGAACCATTCACACTCACACTCACACCTAGGGGCAATTTGGAACACTGTGCATGTTTTTGGATTGTGGAAGGAAACCAGAGTATCTGGAGAAGACCCACACAAGCACAGGGAGGACATGCAGACTCCACACAGAAATGCCACGAGCCCGGGAATCGAACCCAGGACCTTCTTTCTGTGAGGCAGATGTGCTAACCACTACACCACCGTGCCGCCATATGGTTTTGAGAGAAATAAACAAGATGACGATGTTTACTAATATCATGTCACCCGGTGCGGGGGTGATTGAGACTCGAGTTAAATGAAAATAGTTTCAGAAAGACATTGTAGCTGGTTCTTTTTTATTTCAAAGAGATAACACAGGATTTCATGATTATTTAATATAACTGGGAAGTGAATGGATCATTTTAAAGAGACTGTGTAATAAGGTTACCAGTTAAATCAGATTAAGAGAAATAAGAAAGGGCTTAATCTAAGATAATAGATTATGTGTATGTTTAATGGTATGCCGCACATTATTCTTCTTATGCCATCAAGCTGTTATTTATAAGACCTTGAGCTATTGATACGTAGATATTAGATTTCAGTGCTCCCATGTAATATTACAGCCAGGGCTCACAGATTTATACTGCTAATAATGAGATGAACAACTTGATTACTATAAAAATATCAATACACCTGCACTTCCCTTGCTCTGAACAGAATATTAACCATATGTGGAAATAATCCCTGTCCAGCGAGGTCCTCACCCAAAATTAAACAGTAGGGTGGGACGAGGATTCATCTTGTTATATGACTGTCATTCGAAGAGCTAGAACGCACAGAGAGAAGCCGAACAGATTGCGCTAGGCGCAGTTCATATCTCATGGTGCTCTATCAGGGGATGGTGATGAGAGGAAACAATTTCCCTGGCTCCCCCTAGGCGATTCACGTGAAAATTGTGAAGCAGTCTTTTAACAGATGATTAAGAAGCAGCACGATTAAGATTTAATCAACATATTTCATTAGGACGCATGCTGTTATGCAGTCATCATGTGCCGGGTTATTATTCACCTCTGGTGTATATTTGTGTACACGCGGATAAATGTGGTGTTTCATAAAAGATGAAATATGAAATCTTTCCCATCAGCACTCTCTTTTTTTTCTTTACCGTGTGCATTTTAAGTCACTCCAGTTCCCTCAGTGTTCATTGTCTAACAGGTTTTCCTTCACCGAGGTTCATTGGTATTCTAAATCCATCAAGGCTCAGAGTATTAACAGAGTCCATTTTCCTATAGGACTTTTTAAATCCTGCCCTGAAAGGAACAGACTTCTACAGTTCTGCTGATTTCAACACTCTGGAGTGTCCCATTCACACCTGCTGTTAATTAAGAGTGTAATTTAACTGGGAACTGTGAAAGAAATGCTTTAGTGTTGCACAGGGATGTGCTGATAATCACTTAACAAATACCAGTGTTTAGAACGAGTAGCATGATGGTGCAGTGGCTAGCATGCAGGCTCCACTTTTAAAACGGCAAGAATGGGTGTATCGGTAAGCATGACTACCTCAGAAGAAGGTTCCATCCCAGGCTTGGAAATTTCTGTGTGCAGTTTGCATGTTCTCACCGTGTTTGCGTGGGTTTCCTCTGGGTTCTCCAGTTTCCTCCTACTGTCAAAAAACATGCACATTAGGCTAACTGGCTGCTCCAAATTGCCCCTAGGTGTGGAGGTGAGTGTGTTGGCCCTGATTCACAATCCTAGGCTATAGTTAAAAGAAACAAAATTCACTAGATATTATTCAGAGAGCAGGCTACATTTGCACGCATTGCCAGACTATTATTTTCCTGTTATGCCATATCTGTGCTTTTCTAAGACTTAAATACAGCCATAAACTTTGTAACAAGTAGTTAACATGAGGTTTGAGTCCCCTCTTTAAACACCAGGAAATCCGTTGATAAATCCATTTATCATGTCAGGATATCAATGCATAAAGAGTAATAATAATGATAATAAAAAAACAGAACAGTACAAATGCTATTTCTCTGCCAGAAGAGAGCCAAGTAAAAATACCACAGGGGAGAACATAACCATACGGTACATCCTGCTTCCTATATCATGCTGAAATGAAGAGATATTGGGAAGCTCAGATGCTCTGAGGTGGTGAAAATGTGAGGAACTACAACCCTTTCACAGTATCTAGGGTAGGCCAAGAGAGTAGCACATTAGAAAATAAGAGGCAGATAGATTGAGATGAGTCAAACCGAGCAGCTGGGGAAGCATTGGTATTTTCACATGCAACCCAAGTCCATTTGCACAGAATCCATAAGACAAAAATACAAAAATTGTTGATCTCCCTGATTATGCAGACATTCAACTTTAACATACCAAAACTTCCCAGTAGCCCAACTTTCAACCAGAGACAGCGAAGGTCACCATTTGCTTCAAGAAAATGATGCCACCTGACTGCAACACACTTTTTCAAACTGCTGCTCATCTATACTAAAGAGACTATCTGCCCCTTCATGAGCTCACAGACACCCATGATTGGCTAGTTGTTGCTTGTAAGTGACAGGAAACGGAGTGTATACATGATATCCCTAAGATCTTGGTCACCTGATCTCATGGACTACCAGCCAGGGATGGCAGAGTGCATCACCCAGGGCCTGAATGAGGCTCCGGGTAATAAGGTAGACACTTTTGCTTTTGATCAATCCCATCCACTTCTCCAGATACTCTTAACCAATCCAACCCACTTTCACAGGCACTCTTGGCCAATCCCATCTGCCACTACAGTGTCACCAACCTACAAATGCTTCACCAAGCCTAGCAACCTGTCAAAAAGTGGGTGAGATGCACTTGAGATCCACCCATCTACTACACAAGTCAAATGGTTTAATACTGCATTACTATACGGGGAATCTCCTACTAGTAACTAATCTCTCATTACTGTATGGATTACCCCAGTATTCATGACACTGTAATCAATGTACAGTTTTACCATAGTCACCGAGTAATTCCTAGTTGTTCCTAAAATAACATGCTTTAATATGAAAAACTGAATTAAAAGCTAGGGTTGAGTATTTTCTCCTTCTGAGACTGAATTACTTCAATCATGACAATTCAACCTATACTACTGGTTTCAAATACTGTAGCTGGGCTCTTCAACCAGAAAAGCACTGCAGATAGTAGGTCATTTGTGCTGATCTATCATTCCAACATTTAAAATATAAAACAAGATATATGACAAGTCCATTAATCATGCAGTTGATTTACATATTGCACAGACCTCCCTGCCATGTTCTCTTGCATAATATCAGCCTTTATCAGGACGCAGCACTCTTTCACAGTTTGCTGTTTATACTGGATAGGTATATTTTTGGTGGAATAACAAGCCTGTTTTGGCATTTAGGACAGCACCAAAAGGCCAATCGTAATACTTTGCTCACAGATGCTACCGCTGACACTGAAACGAGGGGGAGAGCAAACAAACTGACCTTTGCTCATTATTGAGAGACAAGTAGATAGTGGAGAAAGGAGGGGGAAAGACGCAGGAGCTATAGAGGAGTAAACAGAAATGCAGAGCCTTGAGCTTTTAAAATTCAGCATCAGCATCCTAACTAAAGAAAGTGCAGTCACCCTCATCTTATAACCTGACACCGAACTGCGCCTTATCCTCCACTCTTACACTCGTATTCTTACAGAGCGTAGAATGGAATTTTCAAACAGCTGGTTGCTCCCAATTCAGTTGACGCTTTGGAATCTGTTCACATGTTGATATGCCTGTTTACATTATTCAACTCATAACTTGCCATCTTGACAACTTCCTTCAAATGTAACAATGATTGGAACCAAACCCACTCACTCTTTGTTCATTCATTCATTTATTCCTTTTCTATATTGCTTGGGCATTTGCATTTACAATGGATGTGGGGCATGAGTGAGCTGGATCACAGCTGGAAACAAATGAGTAGCAGGGAACATCTCGGACAGGGTGGCAGTCTGTTGCAAGCTAACACAGAGAATCAGACAGCTATTTCAGGCAATTAGTCTCAAAATTTTAAAAACTCACTCGATTCAAACTGATAAATTAAATGGAAAAGGACACCTCAAATATTTTACTAAGACTTGGGTGCCTTAGAGGATCCACATCAACAATATTTAAATAACTAAAGAAGTGTTTCCTTATAAGGGCATATCGAAAGAAGTGCGCTGGATTCTTTTATCATATATGGAAAGGAGCCTGACCAAAGGTGGGAGGGTGGAGTAACACGGGATACCACATCTATGCAATTTCTGTGGGACCTAGGGAAGTCAGTGTAGGTACTTCACATTGATAAGTGTGTGTTGCGGTCAACTAAAGTGTAATTCAAATTCAATTTCAAATTCATATTTATTTGTCACATACAAAATCATACACAGTACAACATGTAGTGAAATGCTTATTACGACTGCCCTATATTTGAAGAAGAATAAAAACTATCAATATCAAGAAGAAAAAGAAAATATCCATAACTATTTGAAAAAAAAAACCCCACCAATAGTTAAAAGTCAAATATAAACATAAAATATCAAATATCAAATATAAATGTAGTGACGATAATTAATACTGGTATGTAAAGTGTCTGTGCAGTATGCACACAAAGATGTCCAGTGAGTGTGGTTGTTGTGTGTGCAGAGAAGTGCAAGGTATATTACTGCATTTGAAGTTCAGCATTCATGCAAGGGTAAGGTGATGGATTTCCTTTAAGACTCACGATCACATCTATGGGTAAAGTAGCTACTTGACCTAAGCTGCATGCATTTGGACTGTCGGACGGAACCAGGGTACCTAGAGGAAAGCCATGTAGGCACAAGGATAATGCAAACTCCAAGTAGAAAAGCTCTGGGTGTCCAGCAAGTTTGAACTCAGTAAAAGTCTAACCAGTGCACTGCCATATTTTTTTTTTGTATCTTTGTATATTCTCAGGTATGACATTAGACATGCCCTAGCCACACTATTTTCACATCAAAACTGGGCAAATGGGCAGTAATATTTAACCATAGTCATATTTATACATAGTAATGAAAACTCATAGCAACAACTGGAGATTTCATTATTTCAACTGGAGATACCACTAACTAAGGCTTATAATTCCATTAAAACCCATGTCACATACTGTACATCCTACAACAGGTATAAAACAGGACCACAACAAAAAATTGGCCAAATTCCTAGGCAAGTTGTGGGTGTGTCAAAAGAAACTTACCTGTTGTGCGACAGGAAATGTCATCATAGACCCCATCAAGAAGTTTTGATTGTGTTCAATTTATTTTTCCATTTTGTATGTAATTCTTGACGGCCGGTCCATTACCTAGGTCTGTCGTGCGATGCTCTATGACGTCCTATAGCTTTGATATGATAAACATACAAATTTCATACACTCTTTGGGTCATGTGATGCACTCAGAATCTTGTGGTCTTTTTACAATAGCCCTATGTTGAACCCACAGGAGTTCTTATATACGCACAGCATTTTTATGGCAGTGTAGGGTTGCGCAGATGTATGTAATGTACTGTACTTACAGTAGTTGTCCATCAACCAAGTATCATAGGAAGGTAATATAAGGATTTTTGTTAGTCTTGCAGCAATCGTAATACTTTTGTACGAACATCATGTACTTTGATTGACCTATCTGTACCATGGAATACATACAGCACATATTTATTATCTGAAAACAAGTCCAAACCTACTTCATTCCTTCTGTCGAAGTGATGCTAAATTCATACGGGGAAAAAATCACAAGTTGTGAAAGGGCTTCAGTATTTATTTGACTGTTGCTGCAAACAACCAATCACAGTCCTTTAAATAAAACATTAGCAAACACATGTTTTCTTGCTACTGTTGTAAACTGTATCCTGCGGTAACTCTGAAAATGGCAGGGTGCCCTGGTCTCCAGGGACTAATATTTATGATGTCACCATGTGTAATGGTTGGATTTGCAGACACTGGATGTGATGTAACTGCTCAACTAGTCAGTAAAAGGAAAACATTCACACTGATGCAACACAGAGGCCACTCTCTGCTCCAGTTCATCTTCTGTACCTGCTTACTACAGCCCACATCATCTACAACTAACTGATGTAAAGACAATATGAAAAAATATACACATGATGTCATGCTTTGACTTCAAAATGGGTGGGTTATTTAATTTTATATCACTAAAATTGTAATACCCAGGCTCGGGTGTTTCAGTCTGGACTTGCGTGGGTTTACTCTGGGTGCTCTGGATTCCTCCCACAGTACATGCACAATAGGCTAATTGGCTGTTCCAAATTGCCTCTAAGTGTGTATGTGAGTGTAAATGGTTGTTTGTGTTGGCCCTGTGATGGTCTGGTGAGCTGTTCAGGGTGTACCCAACCTTTGCCCAGTGTCGTCTGAGAATGGCTCCAGCCTCCCTTTGACCGTAGTAGGATTTAGTGGTCTGGCAAAGTGAGTGAGTAATAAGCTGGAGTCTTCAGAATTTATCAACAGATCTTAGGAAAATGTTGATGCCAGACCATTGCAGGACCAACACACACACACACACACACACACACACACACACACACACACACACACACACACACACACACACACACACACAACCAGTCACAACCACACCTAGGGACGATTTGGACCAGCCAATTAACCTAATATGCACGTCTTCAGATTGTGGGAGGAAACCCACGGCAATTGTTTATGTGATAGCTAGCTAGCTATCTAAATAATGTGTTACACATTGTAATGTGAAAAATAGTGAAAGGTCACCTGATCACCCCGTTTTCCTCTGTGATATGGAACTAATTTGCATATGAATCGATGGCGCTGTATTCTTTTCTTTCATATGTGAACAGAATGTGTGAACAGAAGTGCGTATGATGTGTATTTGTGCCGAGTTTTATTTTACTTAGACGTTCACTAGTTTATATCTGATTTGTAAGTTAATATCAGTGTATTGTTATTTTTGCCATTACCTTGCCTTATATGAATTGGAGGATTCATGTCCTATTATTGTTTTTTTGCACACTCACGATAGAAAACAGCAGTCTTTTCAAGGTGGCTAATGTCAACTAATAAATGGATTTTAGCAGATTGAAACTTCAAAAATGTAAGTATAAACCTGATAATGAAAATATACGTATGTTCATGTGTAACAGGACAGTTTGTAAGGTGTACCTTTCATTTCATTTTAGGCAAAGATTTTTTTCCTTCTCTAGCGACATTAATCTTATAGCTACAATGCAAAATCTAGAAAAGCAAACTTTGGACAGCAAAAATGCCAATCACTTCCATATAGATGAAAATTATCCACATTTCAAACTGTACCAAAAATAAGCTTTTTTACAAAGTATACTAAAGTATTGTCTTTTTGGGATCTTTTAACAGCCAGACGCTGCACCACTGGGCGAGCAAAGCAATTAGGGTTGATAATGGGTCATGGAGGAGGGCAGCTGAGCAGTGTTCCAGTGGCCCTTTAGTCATTTACGTTGCCATATTTTGTCACCTGATCCCATACACGCAAACCAGGACTGACATTTAATCTCTAAGCTGGTGAGAAATGGACAAAGATCAATTTGTGGTGGCAAATCACCCGACCCCGTGACCCATGTCGGCCAACGTTGGAATGGACTTGATAAATGTTCAGGGACATCTTATTCGAAAAGTATCCCATGAAAGATTTGAGGAAATTGGAATCATCTTAAATATGCAGTATGTTTCACTCTGTAAGGCATGTTAAACAAACGTTGTCATATTATGCAAAACTGTACAGAAGCCACAAATAATAATAATAATAAAAAAGTGTTATTGCATATTGCCCTTTTAGAGGAACTGGTAAATCATCCTTGACGAAAGCCTGGCAAGGCAAACGGCGTTCTCATAAAGAGCAGATGCGTTTGTAATGAACTGGCCGCACTCTCATCAATAATTTACCACTTTTCCACCTGCACAAGCCTGAGACTGGAGAAAAGGAATTCTCTAATAATAGAGAAGAATTTTAACCCTATAATGTCTTTGTCTTCACATTGTAAGAGGAGTATTCTAGGTTAAAATTTGAACAAATGAAAATTTATTTCATTGATTTTTCTAGGGGTGGAACATGGTGTAGCAAGTCCGCCTCACAGCAAGAAGTTCTTGGATTCGAGTCCTGGGTTGGGCGAAGGCGTTTCTGTGTAGAGTTTGCATATTCTCTTCATGTTTGCATGGGTTTCCTCTGGGTACTCCAGGTTCTTCCTACTTCTTATTGTCTTATCTTATCGGCTAAGCTACTCCGCAACCCCAGTAGGATTAAGCAGTTGGGCAAATGAGTAAGTGAGTGATTTTTCTGGCAAAAATAAATTACTAGACATGAAGCCACCCCAAGGTTGATATACAGTATGCTTTCTTTAAATAGTTAACACCAACATTACAACCAGAGAAGATAAAATACTCTGTGACAAATTAATATTTGATCTGTTGGCTGGAAGAGCCATTAATGCAAAGGCGGGCTCGATCGCTGGAGGTGTTACGCTACATAAATGACGGTCGCAGTGAGTCACTGTGATTTTCCTAGGATGAAGTTAATGAATGTAAATTCAGCTAATGACTAAATACAGCTCACGGCTGCCGCCACTCACCTCCAGGGTCCCCAGTTCGATCCTGAACTTTCGATGTGATAGGTCGATTAGTTAACTCTTCATTGCCCCAGAGTAAATGTGGTGGTTATAGACTGGTTTTCTATCCACACTGTATTCCTGATGCACATCCAGCATTCCTGAGAGATTACTCCACATCCACCGTGACCCTGACCAGGATAAACCGCTTAGCAATGACAAGGAAAATGGCTTACAGACTGACCCTGGTCTTCTCTGTCCATCCTTACAATCCCTGAAGCAGACTTTCAGACAAAAGTGCAAATATCGAACTTTGAATCTTGTTATCTTAGAGAAAGAGATGCCATGTGATCTATTCAAAGTAATAAAAAGACAAAGAATGGGCACACATTTTTATTACACATCTCAGGTGGGGTACACCCTGAACAGCTTGAGAGACCATAGCGGGGCCAACACCCACACACAGCAATTCACACTTACAGCCACTCCTGGGGCAATTTGGACTAACCAATTAACCTAATTTGCACGTCTTTGGACTGTTGGAGGAAGCCCATTCAGGCAGGGAGAGAACATTCAAACCCCACACAGAAACACCCTCGCGGAGCCTGGGAATCAAACCCAGGAGTTTCTTCGTTCTATTTAGCGGACATGCTAACCATTATGCCACTATGCCACCCATCATTACGTCCTGTATACTAAAAGCTCGATATACTGTATTTTGTTTGAAGGGGTGTACAAGCTTTTTCACTCATCATTAATGATGCATTTTAGGACAATTTTAATCAGGAAAAAAATTAAAAAATAAATAAAAAAGGAAGAAACAGGTACTGGGGTAATGTAGTAGTTAGGACTGCTATTCTACCACCGGGGAGGGGGGGGGATTATAGCTAATTGAAAACGTATCAATTCTTCAATAAGAAATATTCTTCACCGCGCCTGACTCTTCTTTTTTTTTTTTTTTTTTTTTTTTTTTTTTAATATAATTGAGCTCATTGGAATTAAGCAGCATGGGCAGAAGGAACACTGAAGTATTGAGTAGATCCAATTCAGGACAATTATCTCTACAGGGGTCACTTAAGAAGAGGGAGTCTGATTAAAGGATAATTTCATTTCAAAATCTCACCTTAGTAAATTTTCATATCTCAGTCACTTAAGTGTCACATAGTCACTACTGTGTGCCACCCATATTCATTTAAAATGTTCTAAAATCATTTTAACTGCCATGTGCTAAAAGAATACACAGAAAGAGATCTACAGTGCTACTGTTGTGTCAAAGATGTGAACTCAGATAAACTCTCTGCATGTGACAACAATGGATGTCGGGAGGCTTAGCTAACGTTATTGAGATAACTGTAGAAGATTTGTATGTTGCTCATATAAGACAGCTTATCACCCAAAGTCTACTGTACCCAGGCCGGTGGTGTAGTGGGTAAGGGATTGGACTCATGATCGAGAGGTTATGGGCTTGTTAAGCCCCCACTGTGATAAGACCCCTGGGCAAGTGTGCCTGGGGAAATACTGGGAAAGTAACTTGCGATGGACCAGAAAGAGTTAAACTCCTTGTGTACAGAAACCGAGAAAAGCTCCAGACTGATGAGCCAGTAGGCTCGGGTGAAAAAGCCCAAGAGACTTTTACCTTTATGCAGTACCCACAGTGAAACATCATGGTGGCAGCATCATACTATAGAGCTGCTTCCACAGTATTTCTCTGTGCCTGGGGCTCGAGTGCAGATAGTAAAACTCATGGATAGTTCCTAATACCATGAAAATTGTTGGCCTCGGATAGACAGTTGAAGATGATAAAAAACTTTTACCTTCTGGCATGATAACAACCCAAAGTCAACAAAGAAATCGCTTCAGAGTTTCAAAAGGATCGACATCAAAAAACTTGAAGAGTTCTGTGTAAAGATCCCCTGACAATTTGATAGATCTGGAGCATTTCTGCAAGGAAGGGTGGGATAAAAATCTCCAAGTCAAGATGTGTTCTTAAAATAATTATTACACATCTTTACCCTTCAGCACAACCCTCGGGCGCCACAGTGGCGTAGTGGTTAGGTCCTGGATTCGAGTCCTGGGCTCAGGCATTTCTGTGTGGAGTTTGCATGCTCTCCCTGTGCTGGCTTTCTCTGGGTACTCCCCTTTCCTCCCACAGTCCAAAGACATGCACATTAGGCTATTTGCCTGTTCCAAATTGTCCCTAGGTGTGAGGGTGAATGGTTTTGTGTGTGTGTGTGTGTGTGTGTGTGTGTGTGTGTGTTGCCCTGCGATGGTCTGGCGAGCTGTTCAGGGTTTACCCCACCTTCAACCAGTGTCAGCTGAGATAGCCTAAGCCTTCGCCCAACCCTAATAGAATTAAGTGGTTCAGCAAATGAGTGAGTGAGTGAGTGAGTGAGTGAGTGAGTATGCACAACCCTTGTTGCAATCAATGGCACAGGTGTATTCTGGGTAGATAAATAAATAACATTTTGTTGTTGTTGTTTTTGCTTTGCTCTTAATTTTATTAAAAAAAATATGTGCTTACGTCAACCCTCTCTAAACCACTAATATGTTTAAAATGATACCAGACCAAACCAAGGTAATCATTAAATCTCTCATCATATTTCTCCATAAATAAAATCCAGCAGATAAACAAATATGAATATAATCCTCCCTGAATGCTTCTAATAGTACCAACATTAAATCAGATTTTTACTATATACATATACATGTGTGTGTGTGTGTGTGTGTGTGTGTGTGTTTTAGTTTTTTTTTCTTAATTAAAATTTTTTTTTGCCCTTAATGATACACAAAATCAAATGTCAAGGCTCCTCTAATCAAACCGAACCTAATATTTTCCACTCAACTGCCCAAGTGAGGAAGCAAATAAACCTTTTTGGTAGTCTTACAGTAGAATGAAAGCCCATTATTAAACAGGTAGATAATTGAGGCGGTAATAACTCTGAGCAGGCCTGTAGAATTACGACAGGAAGCCATAATGAGAATAGGTTTGCTTATTTATCCTGCGAATAAATCGGAGTTTACTCGCTCAGGTTGGTGTTTTAAGAGAAGCAATCATGTACAGTCATCTCCTGGATAATTTTTTTTTCTACTCTTTCTAGTCTTTACTAATGACTCAATTCTTACTGGCTGTTTCTATAAGAGCAGCACAACAATAATTCTGAATGCAAAACAAATCATAGATTTATACTGTATTAATGTACTCCTTGTACTTGTCTGGCAGTAATTCATAGAAATGGATTTTTAAATCTGTGTGTAATTGTTGAAGTGTTTATTTTGTAACTTTGTAAGAAGCCTTCAATTACAGTCACAGATAAAGCTCTGACTTTTAATTTTGTGAAATGGAATAATTAACAATTATGCGCTGGATGTTGGGGAATAGTCGAAGGAACGGTGACTATTCAGTTTACCGACATCATCCAAGCCTGAGGTGTATAATTGTTTTAGTATATGCTACACAGGAACAGAAGCAAAAAACCCATCGAAACAAAACAAAAAACTCCACTAAAATATAATTTTTCTGTTGGTTTATTTATTTATTTATTTATTTTACATATTTTTTTAATCATGACAGACGCAGAGCAAGTGTCTCTTTATGAGTTTTCATATATACAAAGTGAAAATAATACAAATTAACTAAAACTAGGATATACATTATATTTACTTAGTTGAACTATGGGCGTCACGGTGGTGTAGTGGATGACATGTCTGGGTTTCAGTCCTGGGCTCTGTGCAGAATTTGCACATTCTCCCTGTGCTTGCATAGGTTTCCTCAGGGTGATCCAGTTTCCGTCCACAGTTCAAAGACGTGCCCATTAGGCTAACTGGCTGTTTCAGATTGCCCCTAGGTATGAAAGTGAGTGTGAATTGTTTTGTGTGTGTGTGTGTGTGCATGTGTTCCCCTGCAATGGGATGGCAAGTTGTTCAGGGTGCACCCCACCTTCACCCAAAACTTTCTATGACATGTTTTGAAAACTGGGTTGGTTGTTACTTTAAAATGCATCTACACAGGAGCCGACATGCAGCATTTGGTGCTTATTTGCATGCGAGATCGCCTATTTTACACTGTTTAAGGAATTGATTAGGAAAATGTTTCAGGGAAAGGCTTTGTATGGTGGCATATGTCAATCAACAGTATGTTTAAGCTCTGATTGGTTATCGCTTGAGTATTGCTCAATTGTGTCGCATAAAAGTTTAGCTCAGCTGAACTCTGTACCCGTCCACTTTGCGTAGCTGGTGTTCACTGACTTCGCACAGTCGCTTCCTGTGTGGATGCGGCTTAATCTTTTACTATATTCCAGCATTTACAGAAATATTTTATACTTTAAATACAGTATTCCAGGCTGGCACTGTGGAGTACCTGGTATTATTGCTGCGTCAGACCGGCAGCATCCCTGGTTCAATCCTGATCTCAGATTTCTCTTTGTGTTTTGAATATCCTCCCATGGGCTTCCTCCTAGTTCTCCTTCATCCACCCCAAAATACACGGTAGATTACAGTGATATTAGGTAGGTATTAGGTCTCCTACTCTCAGTGTTAGTGTTTCGATTTTGTTAGCATTTTGTGAGATTTTGTTTCAGACAAACTTCTTAAATAAAAAAAAGCTTTAGAAATGTTATGATTACAGAGAAATGTGGGGATGTCATGGTTGGAAATGTCAAAAGAGACTTTTCTTTTGAAACGTCCTTTGAAGATCACAAAAAAGACTTGCAAAAGCAAGAATTAAGGAGATTGTTTTCAAAGGAGGTATTATATAAAGTGATTTAATCTGAAAAGAAAGAGGAGGTACAACATTTAAAGACACACTCAGTTCTCACTCATTTGAGCTGGTTTACTTGATAGGAGGACATGAATGTTTCCAAAGTCATGCATATTCATACTGTTTATTTATTTATTTTAATGAGGGTGTGGAGATTTTTCTAGGGCATTTTAGCAGTTTCTGGGGGATTAAAGATATGACATGATTTATTACTGTAAAAGTTTAATAGTTTTAATCGAATAAAATCATTTTTACTACAAGCCTGGTAATGGTTTAAGTTTATTAATACAATTAAACAATTTATTCATATTGATGTGGGTAATGTGTAACACAAATCAGGGAACACTCACAGTTTGTCATGATCTGTTGGAACAAGCGATGTCAACATTGTCACGCTTTACAAATGGAAAAATACACCATAAAAATCACATTTTGAGGGGCTTCCTTTTGGTGTGTATTTGTAGTATATACTAAAACTTTAACTCAGTTTAAAAAGACGCCATTAGCTACACAGCACTTAGCTTTGCTTGGATTGCACAGAGCTCACCTGTCCTGCCTCTGTCATGGTTGAAATATTCATTAATTTATTTGCTGGGTCGCGGGTAGCCTGGAGCTCATCTCATCTCAGCCATCTCTGGGTGAAGGAGGGGTACACCATGAACAGCTCACCAATTCATGGCAGGGCTAACACACACACGCAACCATTAATACTCACACTTATGGGCAATTTGTCTTTTGACTGTGGGAAGCACCTAAAGGAAACCCACACAAGCATATGGAGAACAAACTCATGGCTAAAATATGTAAAAATAAACTACAAAAAGCTTGTTTTAGTTTGCTTTCCTTTATGTTTCTGTGTAGTATATACTGAAACTCTGAATTAGTGTAAAAAGATGCTGTAAGCCACATAATGCTTAGCTCTGCCCATGTGGCAGGGAGCTCATCTTTCTCTGTCATAGGCAGAGTGAAGTATATACCAAAAATTAAATAAATAAATAAAAAAATATTTTATTTGTTTTTTTATGTTCTTGTGTATACTAATATTGCCAGTATTAGCTTAAATTAGTATATACTAAAACATTTGTGTGCCTTAATCTCAGTGGATGTTGCTGAATTAAATAGTCACCTCAGTGTTTAATCTTGAGAACTATTCGGTGATATCCACCTCGCCTTGGGCGCATAATTGTTAACTATTGTAAGAATTTTTTTTTCATATTGCCCTGGAGAAACTTTTTTCATTTGTAATTTGTAAGGTTTTTTCTGCAATAGATTTTATTGTTAAATTCATGCTAGCAGAATGCCTAAAGCAATAACCACCAACTCTTGGAAATCTTCCTTTCTACAGAATTTAAAGGTAACATACTGAAATCAGAGGTAAGGTAGCTCTTTAGGAACAGCATGATCACTGGCCTTAAGTTTAGTGATGCATTAGGAGAAGCCAACAGCCAGGAAATATATGGGAAAGGAGGAAAGGTGGTTGTTTTCTCTTTGTTTTTTCACATCCAGGCTTTAGCAGCATTGCAGAGACCTGCCTTTGAAGTGTGCTGCACTTCATCCCTTGGAGGTGTGTGTGTGTGTGTGTGTGTGTGTGTGTGTGTGTGTGTGTGTTAGTAAGAAAATGAGAAAAAGCTCACTAGCCAGAATCAAAAATTGACACATTTGAAGGGACCCTATAATAAACACAGATCCTGTATAAAAAATGGCATCGGTAGGCAAAAATAATTACGCCTCCCTGCCACCCAAGTGGGTGACATTTTCAGGATTTCTGACATGCATGTAAAAACATGTATACATAATGCAATTATAGCCTAGGTGATGGAAAATGAGCCCACCGTGTCCATGCATTATCCTACATGAATGCAGAGAGTGTGTGGAGTCATTACTGCTATTCATCAAATGCCTCTACACCTCGTTGCAGCGTTTGATAATAAGCGAGTTGTATACACAGAGAGACACTAAAAAGCCTGGTGCAAATAGACTAAAACAATAAATGCATAATTTCGAGGTACTCTCCTAGTGCACCACAAAATTAGCGCTAACAAGGCACTGACTGGTGATAGTACAATGACTACAATGATTTTTTTATTCTTTTGAACGTTAACAAAAAATAGACTTTGTCAGCTTCAGATGATGGGAAGGCATGTATTTAACTTAATAAACCGCATAAGTCTACAGCATGGACTAGAAAGAAATCAGCTTCTTCTTCATAGCCTTCTGTGTTGTTCTATTGAATTTGGTTCCACAGGAGTCCGACAGTAACTTACTTTAAGACATTTCTCTCTGCCAAGAAGGTTATGTTTGTGTGTTTGTAAACAGGATATCGCAAAAAAATGTATGGATGTTTTTTGTGGATTTGGATTCTACCAGAAATGGGGCTTTGGATAAGAAAGACTATATTAGACTTTGGAGAAGATCTGGATCAAATTCTGGATCCAGGAATTTTTAAAGGATTCTTTAACATTGTGAAATTAGACGATGTTTTTAAAAGTGTGTTATTACAGCAGGACCAGCAGTGGGTGTTGTGTACTTTCTGTCATTTTATTATTATTATTATTATTATTATTATTATTATTATTATTATTTTATTTTATTTTGCATAAAGTAATATGCAGTCTCCCTTAGATTTTGGAGATTATCCAGATCAATTTTCTGAATCCAGGAATTTTTAAAGAATTCTTTAACACTGTGAGATAAGACGATTTTTGTCATTTTGTTTATATGGAGGATTGCTGGGCTTGGCAAAGGTTCTCTTGTTGTTAAAAGCAAACAATTCACTAGTGAAGCATAAAATAAATCCAGTCACGATTTTAGTTAGAAATATGCAGCAGAGTTTTGAATGAACTGTTCTGAATTCCAGTTTTAACCTGATTTCCTGGTAAAATATTTAGATGATCTGCTCAGCTGAAACAGTCTAAGAGTGTAAGACTCCCATCTTGTTCTCTGGACACTCCATTAGCAAGCAAGAAGACTGAAGGAGAAGAATGCAAAAAATAAACAGGTGTCTAGTCGGAAGGAAGGCCAACCTCAGGCAAAATTTCATCATCAGTTTAGAAGCATTGGATAAACGGCATAATGTTTCAAAGACACAAGTGTTCCCCTCGACTGACTGCTAGGAAACTGTCAAACTAATGGCATGACTGATATGCTTTGTGATGAAGCTGAAAGTGCACCATGAATAACCAGAGCAACACAGAACACTGCACTCACCATCTCTCCTGTTGAGTTTGGCATAACCGGGTCCGTGGCTGTTGGACAGCTGAGATGAACTCCTGAAGGCAGACTGTGGGAGATTGGACACCAGTGGACTGTCACAGCCATCTAAGACATGAACATAATAGACATTAGTACATAATAAGTACTAATTTCATTCATCTTAATAAAAATGTTTATGTTCACTTGAGTTAATGGTTTCATACATTTCCCATAATGATGCTAGATTGTCTATAGTAGTGGTGGATTAATCCTGCATCTGACTAGAGGTCCTAACTCATAATTCCTGACCTCAGAGCAGGAAACCCCTCCAAAAATGCCCCCCCCTCAACTAAGAATAACTACTTGGGAAGTTATTATGGTCTCAATTAATTTTCTATCTCAGAATAAATAACAATTACGCCCAGAATGTGAGGTGGATGTCATCGGCCCCCCACCCCAAGACAGAACGTTAGAGTTTTAGTATATACTGTACAATATGGAAAATCAAGAAAAGCAAAGCTGCTTTATTTATTTATTTATCTTTCCATTTTAAATCAGGACACTGATGACGCCAGCTGCTCCAAGTGACCATGACAATCCGTGAGTGTTCATCCTTTTGATTTAAGCATCCACTCGGAATAGTAAGTCATTGTTAAATGAGGTGAAGTGTGATATGGAGAATTATTCGGTCGAGGGGTTATTATCTGCTGAGGCTAAGGCTAAGGCTGAGAGCTGAGGCAGATAACATTCTCCAAGAATGAATAATTCTCCATATCATAAGACAGCCAACTTCTATAATTTCTTTTAATATTCATTTAAAATATTTTCAGAGTAGACAGTCGCGTTACTGTGTTGTGTGCTTCAGTTGTATAAAGACCATTCAACTTATCCCATGCCAACAGCGCAATGATTTAATTATCCCATGGCATTGATGCAATACCGAGATTTATTTGATCATAAATGAGAAAATTTCTTGAAAAAAAGAATAACATTTATTTAATTCTTAGATAGCGGACCAATCAGATTGCGCCATTTCCATGTAGTATATAGTGAAATACATTATTCACCTGGCAAACACGGAATATACATGTCCACCTGTTAAAACTATCTGGAATGATATGGATAGCCACATTTGAGGAAACTCTTCAAGACTGTTGGCAGTTAGTACACTAGCTTGTTGCAAACCAAAAAACAAGCACGGAAGCTTCCATGTTTTTCCGCCCCACTTTGTAGTTATAATGCACAGAGGTTGAAAATGAAGTTATCCTAAGCACGGACTTCCTACTTCTAAGTTAAGTCGAAGCATTCGCTTCATCTAAAGAAAGTCACACAGGGGCATTTTAATCTGCCCAGCTCTATCAAGTCTTCATCCGTCCACTGGACTGATATACATTAGTTTCCAAAGCTTTGACTTTCATACTACTACCACCTCTGATGTCATCACACTTGTCATCTCAGAGATCACTAATTGGCCACATCTCTGCTGTAACTCAGTGCAACTTGAAATCCAATGATTGCAACGGCTCCTCTAGTTCTACTTTAAATTTCTTATTATTATTATACTGTATGTTGAGAGAGAGAAAAGAAAAGCCCTTGTGGTCCATTACTGCTTATGCTTGTGAAGGTCAATCCCTGTCATACAGCACAGTACCTGTGCTAACCTGTAAAATTAGCACTACTCACAAGCACTAACTTTTCACAGGAATAACAAATATACAGCATTAGCTGACAAATTAGGGCGGCACGGTGGCGCAGTGGTTAGCACGCCCACCTCACAGCAAGAAAATCCTGGGTTTGAGTCCTGGGTTTGGCAAAGGCGTTTCATGCAGGCTCTGTGGGCAGTTTGCACGCTCTCCCACAGTCCAAGGGCATTAGGCTGTTCCAAATTGCCCCTGGATGTGAGGGTGAATGGTTGTGTGTTGGCCCTGAAGTGATCTCGCAAGCTGTTCTTGAGACCCTAATGGGATAAAGTGGTTTGGCAAGTGAATGAGTGAATTAATGAGTGAGGGAGCCAACAAATTTCCACCAAAGATAAGCACCAGTATATTTTACAGTGGTATTTTCCTTTATTGTAACTAGTTTGCGTTTTTCCCCCAAATCGAATCACACCACTAAATTAGACGCACATTTGAAGGCTACATGATAGTGGACAATTGTGAAATTTAATCTTGTAACATGAACCGCAAATCTAATTCAATTCAAAAACCGATGTTGTCGCTTTTTTTTTTTTTGCATGGCATCACACCACATTAACCCATGATTAACTGTACACATCTTATTTCTCCAAGCATCTGCTGCATTAAAGCAGTACTTTCCATACATAACGGCTAAGCTTGCTAATAAATCATGTAAGCTAATGGTCTCCTTTGTAATATGTGACAATAACAGACACATGCCTAGCATCTGAAATAAACAATTACGCATAACGTTTAACAACCCCTGTGCTATACGGCATCTCAGTTAAAAGCTACAGTATATTATGTGGTAAATAATCAATAAAAGCTAATGGAGGCTGATTAGAATAATCCCGTTAATGCTAAATGAACCCTGCCCATTAAAAACGCCAGTCAGTCAGAAATATACCCTAAATTACCCGTTCCACATCTTCGATGTTAAATAAAAGTACATCAGTGTAGAGTAAAAAGCCCACGTGGTGCTTCAGTAACTAATAAAAGCTAATGGTGGTTGATTAACACAGTTACATTCATATAATTCCCTATCTGACCCACTTTTTTGCTTATAATACAATAACAATGCTAAATCTTGTTAGCTGATTCAACCGTAGTGAAATATTTTACCTCCTATATATTTTTAGCATTGTTAGCATATTTAAAGGACCAGATGCACTAAATGGGATTTTGCTAATCAGCCACCATATTTTTTAAATAATGATTAGCAATATAAAAAAGAGTCACCTGTGTGGAACTGTAATGAAATAATTCACCCTATATATTAGGATGAGTATGCTAATCAGCCACATTAGCATTATTATTCAGCGCCTGTATTATCATAATGCTAATTCTGTAAAACTGATTAGCACAATGCTTCAGAATGCCAACTGACCCCTTAAAGATACAATAAGTGTTAAAGTTAAAAGGTGAAATATCCCATTATGTAATGTGATAAATTAATAACTAATAAATGTACATGGACAACGGCACCTCAGAATGCTCATATTAAAGCTAATGGTAGCCAATTACCAATGATTTAACCCGAGCTCATCTATTAAAGATAAAGTTCATTACTAAGCCTCAGTTACCTTAATCATTCATAAACATAGACCTGATTCTCATGCAAAGTTTAAGGGATTAAAATAATACAGTATGGTTAAAACCAAAGGTTGACTAATTATTGACTTTATTTTCATGCATTAAATAATAAAAACATATCTTTAAATCACAGCTTATATAAATTTCACTTTAAATTATAAATAAAGAAATTATCATGTGTATGAAACCCATTAGTAAAAAAAAAACTTGTATTCCAATAATAATAATAATAAAGAAATTAATCCTAATTAGGGTCAGGGTAGGTATACATGAAGACATTAGAGATCAAATAACATGTTTACATACAAGTGAACAGCCTCACTCACAGCTTGCATTTTTGTTGAGCAAACACCATGCTTCTTCACCAGACATTACCGGAAGAGGATAAAGACAATGCTTACATAAAATCACCCCTTCACAGGAATTCTAGTACTTACTTTTTCCCCACAGTCTGTATTACTGCCCATTAGCTTGTCATTGCTTGTTTCTAGTTAAAATGTTATCTGCAGCCTGCTCCAGTGACACATTAAACGCTTTTAATTTTACACTGAATATAGCTAATAAATGTATCATTTATTATCCGCCAACCCAGATAATGCTAAGCTTCAATAATTAACTAAAGCTAATGGTGGCTATCTGGTACAATTTCACAGATATTCTGTGGAAAAAATGACCCCCTTTTGTGTAGTGTTCATTAACAATGGCTCAATTTCTATATCTTGTAACCCAGAGATAACTGCTATAACTTGAGCACTTGGTTAAAATGGACACTATCATGTTTATTAGCGATAAGAGAGCACTTTCACCAACAGGACTTATCTTTAAAAGCGGGTCAGCTGTTCCCTACAGAAAAATTTCACTCCCAAAAAAAATTAATGAAAACAAAATAATAATTAAACACACAATTACTTTAACGGGAACTGTTAATTAGAGACAAACAAATTAAAAACAAACATTTCCCCCCCCAATCATCATGTACACTAAATAATTGTCTTATTGTGTCTATTAATTTTCATACACAATGGAGCGGCTTCGTGTTTTCTCGACTTAAGCAGCAGCCCAACACCTACAGTGAAAGGGGTCATTAATATAATTGGCTTCAGACGCACATTAGTTTTGTTCCATTAATTAGGCCCAGGAACTAAAATGAAAATGACAAACTGTTTTAGCCGCCACAGTATCAGCAATAAGTCAACAGCATAAGGAGCCAACTGTTCAGAAAGCACTTTGTGAATATTAATATCCATTTCTGAGGTTTGCTCCAAAGGTAGCATAGTTAGCGAAGGCCTTTAGATGATTGCTTAAGTCCCAAACAACTCGCAGACAATTCTGCAGGTAAGCTTTTGCACAGATTTGTTAATAGACACAGAGAATTATGTACATGGCGATGAAGGCGAAGATAGAGTCGGCATGTTCTTGGTAATGGTTAAATAATTGGGACACTTAGATTTAATCAAAGTGATATGTATGTGCTGGGAAGTTGGAGGTATTTTCATATTATGGGGATATTATCATAGCAGAGTTCCTGGGCGGAGCACCATAGACATTAAACAGGTCTTGAATGGTTGTCTCCATATCCTGCCTCGTGCCCACCACAGGAAAGAAATAAGCCTGTCGTGTTGTTAGGTTGATACTGATTGGATGTTATGCATTGCTCACTTGCATGATGATGGGCTGCATTAAATGAGCACACACACACACACACACACACACACACACACACACACACACACACACACACACACACACACACACACA